>JAQPZY010001662.1:4185000-4737500 GCA_029931535.1 Margaritifera margaritifera | reverse complement strand
TTGCAATATTTATTTATTTATTTTTTAAATATAATTTGGTTATGGTTTTTAATGAAAAACAAGAGCAAAACATTGTAATATCACAGAAGCCTATACGATCTGAACAGACTTTGCATGTTTGATTTTGTGTATTGAAAGAGAGTGCGTGTTGTATATGTGTGTGCGTGATTTCATGATTTTGTGTATCAAAAGAGAGTGCGTGTTGTAAATGTGCGTGCGTGATTTCGTGATTTTGTGTATCAAAAGAGAGTGCGCGTTGTAAATGTGTGTGCGTGATATATATATATATATATATATATATATATATATATATATATATATATATATATATATATATATATATATATATATATATATATTACATAATAACCAAATAATTTTGTTTGTAAGATGGCCAGTGGGGGGGGGGGGAGGGGGGAGACCGACTCAATGGTCAACTTAATACGGGGATTATTATTATTATTTTCCTCTTTAAAAGGCTGTAAAAGTATATCATTTTCCTTTCCTTGTTTCTTGGGACCCTTTCGTATATCACGCTCAGACTGAATGTGCATACGTTTTTAAACTTTCTACTAATTTAAAAAAAAACAAAAACACATTATACATGCACACACACACACACACACATTAAAAACAACACATTAACTGCCCTAGTCTGTGAATCAGTAGTGAAACAAACTCCTTGAATAAATATGAACTAAAATAACTTTGGTGCCCACCAATTACTTTAGTGAACATAACTGTCATGTTACTGAACATTACGCGAAACTTGTCTTCAACGTACATTCTACATGTATTACTCGACCCAATACTTGTCTTGTCTTCATATTCCGAGTCCTACAATGAAGAGATCATATACAAACGCGGCCGCATGTATGCACAGTCATACATACATAGATTGATTAGTTATGACGCTGCTCATGTCTATTTCAATACAATGGTAACCTTGGCCTGTATATACTCCAATACGGAGGTCTTCGTAGTTCAGAGTTTCGTGATTTACCTGTATGTGTTTACATTTTGACATGCTTAATGGTTGAACTCTAAAATGGAATTACATTCAATACAATATGGAATACAATACACCCTGTTTTTTGTTGGGGGGGGGGGGGGGTCCTACGAAAGATTGTTCTTATTGTCATCCAGGCTAGTAATAAATGACCTCGTTGGTACGTACCGTATTTAACGACATAAGTCACTCAACCAACATGATAAGTGTAGATAGAGCCAGATCACAGTTGTATAATGTGCTGACACATTAGGGTCTGTGGTGTTCATTTAAAATCATAGACTCGACAAACAGACCCGACTCTGATCTGGTGGCACATTATGCAAAGGTGTATCTGAGAACACGCTGTTACAGCAGGACATGCGTCATATTGTACTAGAAAATACCATAAATAAGAATTCGACAATTCGTTTGGGCTCATGTCACCATTGAGTGTAATATCAAGACTTTCAATCCAAGATCGCCCTAACCAAAATATATGGACGAATAGAAAAAATAAAGATAACTCTTTCTGTCACTTTTCATTACCTGCTATATAATGTCCAAGCACGTTTATATCTTTATTCCTGTTTAATTCAAAAGCTAATTTATGTGACGTTTTGAAGATTTCAGCGGTCTTCAGATAACGGCAAGAAAATATAGCAAAATGGCTCTAAAACTAAAAGAAAACTTGCAAAACTAAACCCTGGCGGAGGATGATAATGTGACCAAAAAATGACAGTGAAAGAAGAGTATGCGAACTTGAAGAAATATAAATAAATAAATAGATAAATAAATAAATAAGCGACCCACCGACAGACTAACAGGCAGGCAGGCAGACAGTCAGACAGACAAACAGCTAGTTAAATAGTTGGATAGATAGATAGATAGATAGATAGATAGATAGATAGATAGATAGATAGATAGATAGATAGATAGATAGATAGATAGATAGATAGATAGATAGATAGATAGATAGATAGATAGATAGATAGATAGATAGATCAGTACGTATGTGAGTAAGTAAGTAAGTAACTAAGATAGATCTTGGAAAGATTCTGGATACGGAATGCTTGGACATATTGTTGAAATTGTTCCAGTACATAGTTATTGTTCTTTCGAATATATAACTTTTATTTAATTTCTTTGCCGAGGAGGTGGAAGGGGGATACGTTGAGTACATTTTTGCTTCTTTATTAGTGAATTTGCCCTACAGCTGGAGCCTGTGTTCCCTGTCCGTTACTTTAATTGTTTGCTTGTTCAAAATAGCAGAGTATATCCAATGTGTGACGGACGGACGGACGGACAAGAGTAAAACTACCTGCTCCTACCACATTTATGGTGGGTCATGAAAAACTTTATACGTGCCTTTGTTTAACAAGTTCTAACTGCTAATAAATACACCCTCCACGCCAAAGACGTTGGCTCCAGGTGATCTTTCAGTTGAAGGAAAGTTGAGAAGCCTGCAATTAATGACCCTTGCACGTGATAAACCGGAGATTGGCCCCGTGATCCAGAAATGCATAGCTATCGCGCAACCGCAGTATTATCCAACTCATTCTGGATTGCATAGCCAATTACGTGACATTTACTGATGAAAGGGACCATTGATATTGGATTTTATTGGTCTTTAAAGCACAAGAAAGTGCAGCCTGTCACTCGTGACTCACTCACCCTCACCCGCAATTATCTCCTATAAATATATTACACAGAACAGCATGAAGGATCGTATCCATAATCTCCTAGGCGTAGGCTTAAAGCTGTAAGGTTTTCGATGCCCCGAATAAATATCGTCTTGGCACAAAGAGGATTTGTACAATGTGAAGTACTTGCAGTAAAATCTAGTGGTATATAGTTAAGAGGTATACCATCGTAAGTATTATAGCAATACACAAGCTATACAACTAATGTGAATTAACAAGATCAACACAGATAATTATTGTTTGTCCGTGAGATTTGGTACTCACCAACACGATTATCTCTGCTTGTCTCAATAAAATACTTTTGAACAAAGGAAAGCTCGTAAAAGTGAACAACCTAGGTATATTTCAATTCAAGGTAAGAGGGGTATTTATACGCGTCAGCCGTTTGCAAAGAAAAGTAAAGATATACTTCATTACATTTGTTTGCAGTAATACAAAAGAGTTGAAAACATTGCTGATTAACTACATAACACTCGCGTTTAGGTCTAACAGTATATCCTCGCGCCAAGTCATGGATTATCTGTGATAAACTGTCGTCTGCCAGCAACCGTTTGACTTCATAAGCTGTGATCTTTGTAATGGATTAAGATATGTGATCAGAAAACAATAATTGGTGAGCTCGATCACAACTAGTGCCGAGTACAGCCTCAGTCAACGTACTCTGATATTCACGTTGGAATTATTAAAAAACAAATATATATATATATATAAAAAATGCTCAAAATACATGAAAGAAAAACATGCATTTCGGGTGCAAATCATACTTACATAGTGGACAAACTTTCGTAAGTAAACTGTGATGTCAGGCTTGTAAATTATTACCCTGAGGTTATCCACTCGATCACTAAGGATTAAAAGCTATGTATTTTCATACTTTTGGCAGTGGATTACCAGACTTCGTTTGTAAAGCGGTAGTGTCTTATCGTGGAATGTTTACTCTAACGGCAGTTTATCATGACAAATAGAGTTTCGATAGCCTCTATCCACTTAGTTACTTTCCTAATTTGAACAGCTGTAGAGGCAATTAAAAGAAGTAGTTTTGATAGATTAATCAAACATGAACACCGATGCCCTGAATTCTTACTTCCATGCGGGAGGTGTCGATACCAGAGAACAAATTAATCTCTCTGCATATTCGCGTACAGATCAGTCTTCCGAAGCAACTGCGGCGGATGAAATTCTACCTTATTTTGCCCGCTTTTATTCACCAATGAGAATTTTACCAACTTCGGGATCGGCGCAAGTTAAACCGCATCAGTCTCGCGTCTCGAAACAGACTCGGTCCGCATCATTCAGTTTCAGACCACTAAAGCGAGGACAATCCATCGAACTTCCATTTAAATCCCCAGCAGCAACCGAACTGAGTTCAAACCTATCGCCTTGGGTTTCGACAAGCCAGACAGACTTCAAAAATCCTACAACCATTGATGGTCGTTTGGAAACGATTCAAACTGATTCGGATCCAGAAAACGCTATGTCAAGGCCGCCATATTGGTTTTATAGGAGCAATTCAGACAGCTTAATTAACAAGGAGAAGAACGACTCGGATCATATCGTTAGGGGAGGGTCCCCTCGATTGGACCTGAAGCCTCCTGGAATTCAGTATTATATGTCTCCTTTACAGAAAAAGGTATCTTTCTCCACGAAAGATTCGACCGAAGATCCGAAAACCCCATTAAAGCATCGAGCAGTTCTAGTGCCTTCCGGTGAAAATTATTACAATGGATATCTTGCCACAGATTTTCACAAGCTTTCGGAGTCTCTAAAATACGCTGTAAAAGCAAAGACTGGGGCCGTCAGGACCCCGTCAAGCCCTTCGAGTTCTAATTCCAGTTCAAACTACAGCGGTTCTAATTACAAGCCATTAATAGGCGATCGCTCTGCTTACATTCGGAGTGTTTATCCGATTAGATGCCGGACGCCTCAGTTGGATTCAATCAGGAATAACCCTCAGCGCTTGCTTCGGTTCTCTCCGGCAGATATGATTCTCCCAAGACAGGCTTCGGATTTATCTGCTAGAGGTCCGATAAGTAGACCGAAAAATTCGATTCGAAGTCTGGACGAGAGTTATCGCCTGCAAAAACGGCAGTTCAGCTTAGCAAAGCAACAGTCATCTCTTGATTTGCTAACAAAAGAGAGATCTGAGATGTATGCTAAACAGGCTAAATTGAAGGAACTTCTGAGCAAGTGAGATTCTGATTGTGTATATTGTTTTATCACATGACTACTGTGCTATTTAAATTAATATGCCTATATCATTGTTTTTCTGTATGTAAAAAGTGTAATACCATTTGATGACGTCAAAAAGGACGTCTTGATGCCATGTAAGGTACAGGCATAATTACCAAGGCACCCAAGTGTATTCGAAAGTCATTTTCTTTACACTGTTCTGCGGTTTTGTGGAATAAAATCAATTATTTTTTTGTTATGTGATAAATAGAATTTTACATGAGTGTTCATATTCTCCCAAGGGAGGTAACCCACTCTGAAGAGTTTGCGTGCTCATTTGAAATAAAATTTATGAAACGAGTCGAATAATATAAATTTTTTCCTTGCCAAGGCCTGCAAAATTAGAAATTATTCGACAAGTTTCACTCTTGTAAGATTCTCCATAGGTAGTGCTTTATAAATTCGAGATTATTGTCTACTGTGTTATGTTATTTTGAGCTTATTTGTGTTGTTGGGTTGAAGAAGTCAAAGTTTTGTAACTTTTAAAACTTGCATATGTCAACGTAAACGTTCAGTTTTTGTATATTGCGTTTCGTGTTTTGTGCCGACTCCCTGTATTTTCTTAGCACGAGGAATTCACATTGTGGAGAATGATGAGTCGTGATGAACGATACATACAGAATATTTTGGAATTGGGTTGGTAACTAGCGTTATATTTTTTTAGAGTTGTGTCACTAATAAATCCACAAGTGCCATCTACATTGGATGACAACATTCATGAATAAATGTTTGTAATATATAGAAAATTTTAAATTCCGTTTGAATACGCAATTCCATTAGCTGAAGCTATCTGGCAACTACACGGATATGAGGGTATAAGCTTAGCTAGCTCTTTTTACATTTCTTTCATTTTTCCACTTGTATTTGTATTTATATACAGCAGAAGGGTATTCAATTCATTTGCTAGCCATGGAATGATTGTCATTTCCTTTTAACATCGCGCAGTTGCTATAAGAATTATGTTCCCCCTCTCTCTGTCTGTCTGTCTGTCTGCCTGTCTCTCTCTCTCTCTCTCTCTCTCTCTCTCTCTCTCTCTCTCTGTATATCTGTAATTGTTAATGCAAATAAAGTTTAAAATAAAGTCACATAAAATTTTGATAGAAGTGAGCTGGCAAAGAATAATTATAACTTGTGCCTCGTTGAAACACCACTTAATAATTCTGGGAGGCGGCGGGAACCGGTCATTCTTGTTCCTGCAAAGATAAATTTTTGTTCTCATTACTTCTATAAACCTGTCCTTATCGTCAGATGAGATATGTATGTCCCTAATTAATAAAAAACAAATATTCTGTCTCTTTGGTAAATCCGCACCCCTAACAGATGTGTAGTGTTATACGAAAGGACCCTTATCGACATACGCCCTGATGAATCGTCGTCATCTATAGTATTGGCTTGTAATAAAGCTCACCCAATTGCCAACATCGCAGACCCCGATCACTCGTCGTGTAATGTGCATGCAGATCTGAATCTGGACAGTACACATTTAGGTGCGCATTATACTCGTTATTAGGATATCGTGACGTTAAATACAGTAACTACAAAATCTAGTCAAATTAGATTTTAGAGAAAATTCATTCCCAAAATCCATTTAAAAATTAAGTGAATGACACAAAGGAAAGAAAATACACACCTGTACGCGGTCTACGCCTTGCAAAACTTATACGATATCTATATACCTTTGTTTAAATTTTAAAAAGTCTCAGTTACTATGTATAGGTAGATATGTACTTTGGATTCTATCATTTTGTTGTCGTCTATGTCACAGGTATGATAGTCTGTGTGTTGATTTGATTTCAATTAATAAACTATTTTCGTTCATGCAAATTTAATTTCATCTTCTATTATTTACGTACCTTTAGGAGTTTTAATTTAATTATTTCCAGTTATTATTACTTACCTGCAATCTAATTTTCTTCCAGTTACTATTACTTAATTGCAATCTAATTTTCTTCCAGAACCATTGCAGCATGAACTGTTGTATCATCAATAATTTTGATTAGTAAATCTTTATGACCTTTATGTATATCTAAGGTAGAATGAAATCGAACTTGAAGAAAGTCAAAAGGGAAGAAAATATGCATACTACGTGAACCTCGTATTATGTCGAAAGAATGTTTCTTTTGTATTTTCCTCACAACATATTCCTCAATCGAATCTTCTCGCTACTATATTTGTATCAAAAGGTTGTTTGGGGTGGGATGTTTAAATTGGAAACCATGTTAGTAGCCTTCTGTGTTATGCTATATTATATACCTATTGCTTCTGTGTTATGCTATATTATATACCTATTGCTTCTGTGTTATGCTATATTCTATACCTATTGCTTCTGTGTTATGCTATATTATATACCTATTGCTTCTGTTTTATGCTATATTCTATACCTATTGCTTCTGTTTTATGCTATATTCTATACCTATTGCTTCTGTGGTATGCTATATTCTATACCTATTGCTTCTGTGTTATGCTATATTCTATACCTATTGCTTCTGTGGTATGCTATATTATATACCTATTGCTTCTGCGTTATGCTATATTATATACCTATTGCTTCTGTGTTATGCTATATTATATACCTATTGCCATAAAAGCAAATTGTGGAGTCGCAAAAATATCTTGCATAGAAAATGATCAATTTAAAATTTCCCTGTACAGTTTCTTGCATCGTATTTACTCAGACATCACACACTATACGACACAACAACACCAGACAAAACACTACACCACTATACACATACACACGCACACACAACACCACTCACCACACCAGATACACAAAACCACACAGCACACTACACACACAACACTACAAATATCACATGCAACACCCTACACACCATTCCGCACACACACAATACCACACCACACACACAACACCACAACACACAACACCACAAACATCACACAAAAAACCTCACACAACACACACAGTAGCACACAACACACCACACACATCAGCACACACAGACACACACACCCCATGAATATATGTACATCAATCATCAACTCGTGGACTAATCTTAGCAGCTGCATTTCTACATATACAAAAATTACTGACATGTACAACCATACTCTTAACCTTTTGTTAAATATGAATAGATGTAAATCATATATATATATATATATATATATATATATATATATATATATATATATATATATATATATATATATATATATATATATATATATATATATATATATATACATCCAAACCTAATGTTTAATAGGCGTTTCAACGCACTTGCATATAGCAATTGTAGATTCTTTGTTATGGAATAACCAAAGTTGGCAAGAGCTAGCACTTCGAACATGATTAACACAAAGTAGAACATTAAAGATTATTTTTAATATATGTGTCACATAGTGCTCAAAGTTGTCCCGTTGCCCAATATTGCGTTTTTTTTTACAAAGTACACCATATTAAAATCCATGGAAGCAGATTTTGTTACCATATTCAATATACAGAAATTACCTAGTAAGACAATAGTAATGTGGGCTGATATGGCCCTCAACGGAGGCTGATATGGCCCTTGCGCCGTAAGTTTACATTATAGGACAGTATGGCTCTCTACGGGAATTTAACATTGTGGGAGTATGGCCCTCTACTGGAGTTTAACATTGATGGGCATTATGGTCCTCTACGGGAATTTAACATTATAGTGCATTCTGGGGCATAAGGGGAAATGCAATATTAAAATTACATCTACTATCCATCACTTATGTATCTACTATCCAACACTTAGTTATCTACTATCCAACATTTAACTATCCACTATACAACATGCCGTGTGTAGTGGCCAGCACTTAGTAATCTACTATCCAATGCCCCACACTATACCATCAACTTGCCGTCGGAGTGACCAAGACCTTCACACTTACTAAACAACAAAACGGGTAGGAGTCCTTACACACATCATACATACAAACACACAAACATACTATCACACAGGAGGGGTAGGATGTAATAGAAGGTGGATGAAATCACATACACTATCACACACACAAGCAAGGGTAGGAGTGTTTATATACACACTATACCCACAAACACAAGACGGGTTTTAAGATTTAGCTGGTTGTGGAAAGACAAGGATATACACAAACATGCATACACATAGATTTGGTCATGATTAAGTAGTATTTCTGTTTTCAAGAGAATTGGGTAGCTCTAAAAAGGGCCGTTTTGTGTTGTCCTGGATAGTTGATGTTTATCTACATGCAGGACAACTACGGCTCCTGGGCAGGGCTCCACACGAAAGGCACATCTCATCAAAGTACTCCGTTGTTCTGCGGACGGAGAGATTGAGCCTAAAAATCAGGTTCATTTGCTTCCATCTCCCAATCCTCCTCTTCAGAAATCAGGGACTGTTGTCGTTGCTGCTGCCGCTCTTCTGCTTACCGATACCTCAATCTCTTCTGTACCTTCAACCAGTTTTGATTGACGCGCGGGAATTCCCTGTCCCTCCTCTCTTGCTCCTTCGCCCTCTTCTCCTCCTTTCATGCCATCTTGATCTTTTCCAATTCTTTATTGATGACTTCTCTTATCAGTTCTTCCCCATCCTGAAGCAGATCATCCCTCTTTCCATATGTTTTGGATGTGTATAATACTCATAGGTGTTCTAATCTTTCTAAATAGGACAAAGAATCCCTTCCTTTTCCTAATGTTACTGCCTGGCTCATTTTACTTCTATGCTCTCTGGTCGGCGAAGAATGGTAAGACTGTTAGTTTAGTTAGTATGCGGCCATTCGGCCATGTACGAACAGTTAATGGGCGCATAGCGCCCTACTTAATTGATCGTCATTGGGTTACCAAGCTGCAACCCATTGAACGCATTACTGTGTGCAAAGCACACTATTTATTTTATGCTAGTCAGTGAATTATTGGATTTTTCGAGTGAAATTGTGATGTTTCACTGCAGTGAATAAATATGGTATTTTTTCAATGGCCGTCAATAGAGATTTGTAACATTATCATTAAGAAATTTCAAGCCTGTTGCAAGACGCTTGCGTGGTGTAAAGGTTAAGATAGCCTCTTCGCAGCCAGGCGAATCGGGTTCAAATCAAGCAATAGACAAATATTTTTTTTAATATTTTCTTTTTATCTGCTGTTTTACCTCGAATTGGGAAGGAGCATTATGTAACTACTAATATCTACTGATATTTTATGTGTAAATATACACAAAACAGAGCAGAACATAAACGGTAAACCGCTGACATTATCGCGCGGGATGCAGAAAGAAATCAGCTACTTCAGTGTGTTATACAAATTGCAAGACAATACGCTTGAGCATAAAAAAAAAGAATATTTGCTTGCTCCGAGTGAATAACGGATATATTTCATCTCGTGGGTGAAACACTTACTTCGCCACTCGTGAAAATACTGAGTTTTTCACCCACTCGATGAAATATATCCGTTATTCACTAGGAGCAAGCAAATATCCTCTCTTTAATTCACACCACTCCATCGCTGCATGGTTTCACCACTATGTGGGGTTCATTGAATGCGCGATATAGGAGGGTGTGTAAAATTACTTCAACCTGTACATAGGATTAGAGCCACAATGTTTACAGGTTTAAAAGCAATGCAATCTGTATGCATGGAGCGAGGCGGACAGCTTGGGCTCGGCAAGGGAGACGCGAAGCGGAACGGAAGTACTGAAACGCCAAGATTGTACATGGTCAAATTCTGCCCAGTTAACTAAATCGGGCTGTCCCTAATACCAATGAAGTGTTAGTCACTTGTTTAATTATGGCAATACTTCAAGTTTCAGTTTTATTTATTCAACGCGATTCATTCAGGTGAAAATTATGCGTACATAGTGTACATGTTGTTTTAAAACAACAGTACCAATCTTTGGGTAGAAATTACTCATATTATTTTAGTATCACGCACATTTCTAATTTCATAGTATTATTTTTAGACGATGGTTCGATATTGATCAAATTTGTGTTTAAAAGAGTATAGCCGAAAGGGGTTTTCAAAATTTCAAAAGGAAAACCCCATTCAGTCAGGCAATTTGATTAGCAGCATCTGGTCCCCGGTACTTCTGCCTGGTGGTACTGCAAGTTGACTACGTCAATGTACGCCTTCAGGTTCATCTCCGGTTCGTCTGTTTAGACCTGCTGTGTCAGCCATCTTGATATCAAATCCCTTTCACTATCCGTAGTGGTGGGGTTCATTTTCGGCGCTAGGGTAGGCAATTTCTTTTCGTAATCCTATCCCGACTGCATGGTGTCCCCACCTACGGTAGTTTCCAGGCCTGCATGGTCTCTTCCCAAGGGGGGTTGACTCGGAAAATACCCCAAACCTCGCATTCCTCTTTCATGGGTCGATTCCCAGCGTTCAGTTCTATCTTGCTCTGTTTGCCCTCATGATAGCTCGCTCTGCTACTTCCATTATTTGTAGTTGAGTGCTCATAGTTGCATGGACCAACACTGCTTCCTCCCCTCCTCGTCCACTGCGGCTCTGCTCTGTCCCACCTGCTCTGTTCCACCTGATCTGTTCCACGGCTGCTCGATGATGAATGGAATGTCTATGGTAAGACTGATGATGATGACTTGTATTTGAGTCGTGTTCGCCCATTCGGGCATGTACGACTATTTATCCTCACGCGAGTGCGAAGCACGCCGTGGGGGGTTAAATGTGTGCTGAGCACACTAAGATTATAGACAGGTGTGTTGTCAGTTTGCAACACACCTGACACTTTACTGATTTTGTACACCTCTCCATCGCAGCATGGTTTCCCCACAATTAAGGGGGTTCATTGAAGGCTCGATATTGGAGGGTGTGTACAATTTACTTAAATCTATACCTGTACATAGGAATATAAACACAATGTTTACAGGTATCCTGGTGTGCGCAAAGCGCACTTAATTAATTAATTATTTTGTTATGTCTGGAGTGCCAGGCAGCACGGATTAGGCGAAGAAGGCGCGAAGCGTGACGGGAGTTCTGAAACGCCGTGAACGTACATGATCAAATTCTGCCCAGTTAGCTAAGTCGGGCTGTCCCTTTTACCAATTGTGTGTTAGCCACATGTTGTAATTACGGTCACATTTTCACAGTTTTATCAATTTTCCTATTCTCCTATCAATTTTGAAATTTCGTGTACAGAATGTACATATGTTTTCCGAAAGATAATAAATGAATTGGGGTTTGAGTAACCCTCTCAATTTTTGTGATCCTAATCAGATATTGTCAAGTTATCATTTGATTCGGCGGATAATTAATCATATTTGTGTTGAGATTCAGTTATATTTCGAAACGGTTTTCAAGCCAAAGTGAAAACCAATAGGCATTGATTAACTCCTTTAGTCCTTAAAAGGACTGAGTGGCTTCAATTTAACTTCGCGTGGAACCAGGGCTTCAGATGGTCCGGCATGACTTGTGCTAGCATCAGCCTACTACGATCTTTCTGGCTGTTCGGGTCGATGAAGTCTGCCATGTCAAAATCTGCCATAGTTGGATGAATGGTGAACATTTTGAACATTTCCTTGTCAATTCCATGATATGATGCCAAATGATGACAGATAGTCATCGCTAACCTTGCTGGGCAGTCGGCAAACTCTTTCCCCCATTTTTGAAGAGCCCCGGCTGATTTTTTGGCCCGTGTTTTGCTAATTGGTCTGCCAACATAGTATGGTTGAGTTTTTGCTTGAATGACCGTTGTAAAGTCTACGATGTATTTTTTGGCTGCATCATTGTCAAGCCATAGGTCATTTTGTCCCATTTCATATGATTGGTCATATAAAAATTGTCCAGCCTGTGCTCTCACCTCGGCCTCGCTCAATTCCGGTGGTGGGGGTGGTTTTGAGGTGGGTGAAGGTGACTTGCACTCTTCCGCCGCTGCCTGTATTTCCGACCGTTTTTCCGGGGGTGGGGTGGGATTTGTGCCCTTGGTGTTGAAGAGGCTGGTGTTGCTATGGGGGTAGCTTTTTTTTCTTTCATATCAGATGTCTTGATTCCCTCAGGAGTTTTCTTCAAACATTCCACAGTTTTATTTGGGGATGTTGAGGTTGTTGTTGTTGTTGTTAAAGTTTTTGTTGTTTGAGACGATGTTTCAGCCGTTGTTATTTTCTTTGGTTCCTTGGGAGGGGCAGTATGGATGTCCTGATTCTGCCTCTGCAGTGAGTAAGGCGCCTGCCTATAGCGCCCCCACTGTTGATTTCCTCGTCCTCCCTGTCCCGGTCTTCTGTTGGGTCTATTTCTTTCCCAGGGACTTGTCTCAATTGGGTTTCTTCTTTCTTTTTCTTCCCAAATAAGGAGAAGCGTTGTTCTCTTCTCTTGAGCCCGAAGGCTCCATCCTGTTGCGACTTCAAGGCCTAAGCCTTTCAGAGCGTTCAGGGCATGCGCAGGGATTAGTAATTCCATCGCTAGCTCTATTTGTTACGACTAGTTACTTCTGTGTTCGCTGCTGACTTGAATGGAATTATGGTAAGACTGATGATGATACTTGAATTTAAGTCGTGTGCGGCCATTCGGCCATGTACAACTATTTACCCCCACAGCGTGCGAAGCATGCCGTGGGGGATTAAACTGTGTGCTAGGCACACTTATTTATTTTCGTCCAGTGTGTTACATAGCTGCAACCCACTAGACGAGTTGATGCGTGTGTGGACGCTATTTTCGCACCGCTCCATCGCTGCATGGTTTCCCCACTAAGGGGGTTCAATGAACGAGCGATATAGAGGGGTGCGTATAGTTAATTTTGAATTTATTTCTTTGAATTTTTCCTGTTCATAGGAATAAGAGCACAATGTTTACAGGATTACTTAGTTGTTGCGTTGATTCTGTCAGGGCGAGGCAAAGGCGGAAAGCGACGGCTGACTGCGCCATCGCGTCCCAGGAGGCTCCGGCTGGTCCAGGGTTATTTAGTTGTTTAATATTTTTGATATTTGGCCGAGAAAAAAAAAAGAGAGAAATATTGTTCTAGTCTTTGTTTATTAGAATCTTGCCAATTTGAAAATTATATTTATGCCATATGGCTGCGATTATTGGTTAGTGATGATAAAAAAATAAAAAAAATATAAAAAAATTGTAAAGTTACTTAGCTGAAGTTGGTAATTTATGCTAAGGTTTCGAGAGTTGCCACCTTGTGTAGCTGGGCTTGATGGTCCGGGATTTAGGACCACCTTATATTAGCTAATTTAGTTGTTCCAGTTTTTGTTTCTTAAGATTTAGTTTGAATTCTTCTGATCTTAGGTACTTTTGAACGATTAAGAGGTTTAGTAACCGCCTTGTGCAGTTTGGGCCTGATGGTTTGGACTTGGAACCACCTTATGCTATGATATTTATGTGGGATTTTATATCTATCTATATCCTTGAATTAGGTTTTCCAGTTTGGTGCCACCTTGTGCGGCTGGGTCTGATGGTCCGGGTTTATGACCACCTTATGGTATTAATATTTTGGGGTTATATATATTATATTTTATCTGCATCCCTATTTTAATTTTTCCAATTAGATGCCACCTTGTGCGGCAGGGCCTGACGGTCAGGGTTTATGACCACCTTATTGCCTTAACAGTTTGGGGTTGTAGTTATCTAGCTTGCATCCTTACATGGTTTAAAAAAAAAAAAAAAAAAAAAAAAAAAAAAGTAAGTAACAAGGTGAGAAAGTATCTTTTAAGCATGCGTGTTATTAGTGATTTACATTTGATGTTCCGAACTCTATCTCAAGATTAGACTTCCGGCCCCAGCAAGGATTCAGTCCTGGTATGCCTGTGTGGTTCCAGGCCCCAGTGCTTTGGGTAGCAGAAAATCCTGCGATCACTCCGACCTTGAGGATACACAGGGATTCCGCCCAGGTGTATGCTAGTATGACACCTAGCACCTGTTTAAAAGCGTGACAGAAAATCTCGCATCAGACCAGAGCCAACCCATAAGACAGAAGTTTAGCTTAATTGTTCATTAGTAGGGGATATGGGTTGTTAGAGTATTAAATGAATTAAGTGAAGGTAATAATAAAAAAAAAATAAAAAAGACGTTACCAGTGCTACGTATGGAATATGTTTTCTTTAATTTATATCCCCCGATCTTTTGTTTGATTTTTTTGTATTTAAATTGAATTTAGTAGTTGTGTTATTACAGTCAAGTCGGTTGTATTTGATGTTTGACTAGCCCCCAATCTTATTCATGGTAGTGGAGATTCTCCATCCCCGGGGGGCCTGAATTGGGTTGTCTTTGCGACATACCTGGACCCCTAGTGATCCCGGTAAGACTGGTGAATGCACAGCTTTATATGCTTTAAGCGCGAACGTGAAGGAAAACATCCCTAACTATAGTACACGGAGAAAATAGAATACAAGTCAGGTGGAATCACGTAGATGTTGGATAGTAAATAACTAAGTCATGGATAGTAGATGTAATTGCAACATTAGATTTCCCCTTATGCCCAAGAATGACCCACAATGTTTAATTCCCGTAGAGGGCCGAAATCCCACAATGTTAAATCCCCGTAGAAAGCAAAAATACCCAACGATGTTAAATTCCCGCAGAGAGCCGCAATGCCCCTCAATGTTAAATTCCCGTAGAGGGCCATAACGCCCCATAATGCAAACATACGGCCTAACAGATCAGCCCATAACGCAAACCTACGGCGTAATGCTAATTACCGTTTGGGGTCATAACGACCCATAATGTAAATGAATGGCATCATGTTAATTCCTGTTTAGGGCAATATCATCCCACATCACTACTCAAGACATTCCTGGTTGAATCCTTGCGACGACTGATGATAGTGTTATTCACTACTCTATTTGTTTTTCAATTTATGCGAGTTTAATTTTTATTAGGAGGGGAATCCAAAACTAAGCAGTCGAATTTATGTACGAACTACGTAACCTTCGCTAACCGTGTATGGACTTGACTCATAATTAATCATCAATATGAATGCATTTTATGATACACCTGAGAAAAGGAATTTTATTTTGTATAAATGCAACCTTGATATTTGAGTACCGCTGAAGGCACAAAATCCGACGTACGTTCTAACCAGCTGTAACCGTGCTGTTCCTGTAAGAATAACTATATTTCTACAAAATTCTGTCAGCCCTGCAATGCAAACCGTTCATTCATTTTTGCATTCATTTTTGTGTGCCAAATTTTCTAAGAATATATTTATACACATAATAATGAGCATAGGACCGAGATGCGAAAAAATTATTTTGAATGAAAAATCGGCATATATCAAAAAATGTCCTAAATTCTCAATTTAAAAAAAAAAGTCACAAGATGCTTATCAAAGTCCGATTTTAAGGTATTATCACCGCACTGTTTGAAAGATGTTTATCTGGCTAACTGATTTGTGGATTATTTCTACAGGATGAACATATTAGGTGTGTGTTTATAAACCATATAACCATTATTGTGCTGAGGTGCCGTTAAATACTAATACATAACAGATACGCATAAAGTGTGTTAGAAGACATGATATTCTATATACTGGATTTTCTTTCACAAAAAAGGTAGATAGTCTGATAGAGTGTATCATAAAGTATTAAACACTAATCTCGTGTATATTTAATCGATTAGAAATATTTATTAGTCTTTTTCCGAAGGAAATGATCGTTTGGAGATTTTAAAACCATTTTCACCATTGCCTGTCTTTGTAATATTTTTACCTGCACCGGTTATATTTAGTTTCCTCAAAATGTAATCTCCTGCCGTTTGAAATAGTATATAATGTACCATAAAATAGTAGTAGTAGTAGCAGACAAGAAAAAGTACCATTACAAATCAGATAAACTTCGGACCGTAACATGCATGCAATGAAAATTATACCTATCATTTTCAAGTAGTATCTGTAACCTTTCTGGAACAAGTAAATCTCAACATTGTTGTATTTTGGGGGGTTGCAATATCGGGCAAGGAATTGATAATACTGATTCCTATTTTAAGTTTGAACTATTTAAGAATAATTTGGAACTTGAATATTGCAGATACATAGCATATTGTTACACCTATATATATAGGTTGAATATTGCAGATGTATAGCATATTGTTACATCTATATATGGGTTGAATATTGCAGATGTATAGCATATTGTTACATCTATATATGGGTTGAATATTGCAGATACATAGCATATTGTTACACCTATATATATAGGTTGAATATTGCAGATACATAGCATATTGTTACATCTATATATGGGTTGAATATTGCAGACACATATCATATTGTTACATCTATATATGGGTTGAACATTGCAGATACATAACATATTGTTACATCTATATATGGGTTGAATATTGCAGATGTATAGCATATTGTTACATATATATATATGGGTTGAATATTACAGATACATAGCATATTGTTACATCTATATATGGGTTGAATATTGCAAATGTATAGCATATTGTTACATCTATATATGGGTTGAACATTGGAGATATATAACATATTGTTACATCTATATATGGGTTGAATATTGCAGATACATAGCATATTGTTGCATCTGTATATGGGTTGCATATTGCAGATACATAGCATATTCTTACTTCTATATATAGGTGGAATATTGCAGATGTATCTCATATTGTTACACCTATATATAGGCAAATTTAATACCAATGCACTATATAATTAGGATCATATTAACGTTTTATTTATATACTATACGTGTAGACATGAATTACTGTCAATTACTAGTAATCCTTTATATGAAATAATTTGTAAATTGGTGCAAAATGCACAATCTTCATATGAATACATGTGCATTTGTTGCTATGTATATATACTTTTCAATCATTTTTTTTTTCTGGGAATATTCATTAAAATTTGCGTTACCATTTTTTTTCCTTGGAATATTCATCATAACTTGCATTACCATTTTTTTACCTTTTGAATTTTGTTTGATCAAGTTCATACATCAAATAAACCGAGGAGAATAATCTAAGTAATCGAGTTATATTATGTAAACGACTCCTACTTAAAGCATGTACATTTATCTTTTAAACAAAACAAAACAAAACAAAAACTTAAGGTAATATGCTGCAAATAGATATTGCCAATCAAGACGTAAAATAACTGTCAGCAAAATATGGCCCAGCTACAAGTTCGTTATGGTACTGAAAAAGGGACGGTGGGTGGGTGATTTTCGTATTCAATTTCAAATTATCCAAAACTGTTTACTTTTACTTGTTCTGTTGAATAAGGTATGCTTTTTCTGGTGATTATTGCTTTGTTTAGGTATCGACGTTGTATTGATTACGTTGATAGCGTGTCCTTGTGCCGTAGCCAAGGCAATCTTACATTCTAATAAAGAATATTTAAGTACATAATGTATCGTTATACCTTATGTGTATTTTTTTCTCTCTAATAGGCACATTTTGTGTTGTAACACCTTAAGTACAAAAATACCTCCACCAATCCAAATCTATCTCTGTTTGGATACATGTATTTTCCTGCTTGGAAATAACGACGTTAAAAATGGATCGAGACATATAATTTAGGCAATTATCAAGCTAAAATGAGAAAGAGAGAAAGAAGAAGAAGAAATTAAAAAAATAAGTCGTCCCCTTTGATAGGATACAGAAATTTAAACAGTAAATACATATCTTCATTACACGTATGCTTTATAGAGTTATGATAGAGAAATAAAAGCAAGAAATATCAAGTAGAACATGGCGAAATATTATGTTAGGAAACAAAGGGTTACATGGCGAAATATTATGCTAAAAAACAAAGGGTTACATGGCGAAATATTATGCTAGGAAAGAAAGGGTTATATGGCGAAATATTATGCTAGGAAACAATGTTACATACAGGGCCGTCGCAAGTTTGCGCTGGAAGAAACTGCGCCCTGGGCGAGCGTCGCCTCCGGCGCCCCCCACTCGGGAAAATATACCGCGAAATGGCGCACCCCATGCTTGGCGCCCCGGGCGATCGCCTGTTTTACCCGCTCCTTACGACGGTCCTGGTTACATGGCGAAATATTATGCTATGACACAAAGGGTTACGTGGCGAAATATTATGCTAGGGATCCACCATGTACCATTTTAAAAACTGCATTAATAAAAATAACCCTATAAATTTGTTCAAGGAG
Organism: Margaritifera margaritifera; assembly: GCA_029931535.1. Taxonomy (NCBI): domain Eukaryota; kingdom Metazoa; phylum Mollusca; class Bivalvia; order Unionida; family Margaritiferidae; genus Margaritifera; species Margaritifera margaritifera. Next base: position 4,718,534 of record JAQPZY010001662.1, on the reverse strand, counting down.
CACGTATATCACATCACAGTGATTACAATGACCAAAACACACACCTTAATTAAGGTGTGTCGGACGGACAGAGAAACGTACGAAGAGACAAGGGTGACACTATATGCCCTACCACTGTCGTGGTGGGGCATAAGAAAAAATAACAACAACAATACAAACTAGAAATGTGTCAATACGATACCAATGTCAATATGCTTCAATTAAAACGCCAGGTCAAGATGATGGCAAAATTATAAAATAAAATCTATAGGTTTCTTTATTAGAACTTACTCAAGTACAAAAGTTGTTCTGCAAAATCCATTTTTCTTTGAGCCACAATGACCTTTACATTTGATACTTCGATCCCAAAATCAATACGCCTCTTCCATACCTTATGTGCAACACTTCCATAAACTTTGGTTAAGATACTAGTTATAACGCAAAAGACATTTATCTTCTTTCAAAGTGGCCTTGATCTTTTACCTTTTGACTCCCAAACCAATAGCCTTCTTTCTTACCAAACATGCAAGTCATCCACAAACTTTGATAAAGATATAAGGTCAATAACTGATATTTATGTGCAGAAGCCATTTTAATCTTTCAGTCGGCGGCCTTGACCTTTGGCCTTTTGACATCAAAATCGACAAAGTTCTTCCTTACTCCAAGTGCAAGCTATCCCCAAAGTTTGGTCCAGGTCTGTAATGTAAAACTAATGTTATTGTGTGCGTGTGTGTGTGTGTATGTGTTGTGGGGGGGGGGGGTTTAAGGGTAAAAGTAATTTTAATGATGTAATACTTACCTGCTACTATTGCATATTGCATTACTTACCTTTCCGGGACGCATAATGACACGTCCAAGGTACACTATACCACATGATTCCGTCCAACTATTAGTATGAAAGGTTCTAGAACTGGAAAAGAACAAGATCCCAGCCCGACTCCTGCGTCACAGCCCACATACGGGTTACTATCCTCTTTGACTTGGAACCAGAGAACAGGACATCAGAGCGGGGAGGAAGGAGTGAATGGCTTGCAATAGTAGCAGGTAAGTATTACATAATTAAAATTAATTTCCTATACCCCCCCACCAAAAAAAAATAAAACAAACATTTTAATAGCAGTATAACATTAGAAGCTGATGGCCTCAACAAATCTAGTATAAACTATTGTACTTACCCTTACGGTAGGAGTGTTCAATACTGTAAAATTGTAGAATGTTGGGACACGTTTTTGTGCCATTACAATCGAGTCCAACGAAAAAGTGCCTTTCCTCGGGTGGGCTAAAAGATCCATGATAAAATGAGAAGGTGGAGTGAGACCGCTAGAAAGCGGCTCTCATAACAGCATCCAAGGATGAGCGATTCAAATAGGCCTACGAAGTAGCAATAGCTCTTTCGTCATGGACTTCAATCCTCATAAAAGAAAGGTCCCTCTCAGTAAAGGATTGATAAGCTAGCTCTCTTGATAGTTATAACAATCCAAGTGGAAATAGTGGACGCCGAAATATCCGAGGAACCCTTTGTAGGTAGGAAGAGACGCTTCCGACACTTCCTTCTCCCTTTAGAAGAGGCCAAATAAAACCTTATGGCCCTACCTGGACAAAGGAGCTTCTCTTGGTCATCCCCAGCACAGATACTATAGCGGCTGGGGATCGTGATAGGAAGTGGAGCTACTGAAGGTAGCTGGTTCTTAGCCAGAAACCCGGGTTGGCAAAGAAGATAAACCGAATCATAATTACCGTTGAACAGTAAACAACCCTTTACTACAGACAAGGCATGAAGCTCGCTTCGCCTCGTAGAGGCTAAAGCGAACTGGAAACTGTCTTAAGGGTAAGGTTTTGGAAGGAAGATTCACTCAACGGTTCATACGGGGGTTTTGACAATGCCCAAAGAACACACGAGAGATTCCATCGAAGCATTAGTAAGCAGTCTCTCGAGCTCAAAATACCTGATGGTGGACACCGAACATTCTCTCTCCTAGAATAGAAAGAGAAGGAAATTTGCCACTGCACTCCAAAGGGGACAGCTAGGTTCAACACGTTTCCTACTGCACCGATCACAGAAGATTCTCCACTTTGCATCATAGACCTTTGAAGTGGACAGCCTCCTAGCCTGGACGATGCAGTTTGCAACCTTTCATGAAAACTGGTCCTGGCGATTTGATCGCTTGAGATGAACCAAGCGTGAAGGTGGAGAATCTTTGTATTGCTGTGGAGCAGAGACCCTCTGTGCTGCCACAACAGGTTCCTCTCCTGTTGTAATCTCCTGGGCTCTTCTACAAACAGCCCGAGTAGGCCGCTGAACCACGACCGTTGGGGCCATGGAGGTGCTACCAAGATAAGCCGTGCAGTGAAGATCCGGACTTGGTGGAGCACCTATGGAATCATTCTGAAAAGTGGAAATTCGTACGCGAACAAACGATCCACTTTTGATTGAAGGCGTCCACTGCCTGGGCCCTCTGATCTGTGACTGGAGAGACATAAAACGGGAGCTTGTTGTTCAGTCTCGTCGCAAACAAGTCCGCCAGAAGTCTCCCCCACAGTCGTAAAAGTGACTGCTACCGCCATGTGCAGAGACCATTCCGTAAGGACCGCACGCCATTTCTGGACATACTGAGCGCCAAGATATTACTCTTGCCAGGAATATTACAGACTCTGAGCACGATCTCCTTCGAGGCCGCCCAACGGAGGAGGTTCTAAACCTCCACACAAAGAGAAGGAGCATGAGTACCTCCTTGCTGTCTGAGGTCTGATGCAACCATCACGCAGTGACCCCTTATAGGTGTGTGCCCAAGCCCGAATCTGACGCATCGGTGTACAAAAAGGAGTGGGGGTCGGGGTGTGTGACTTGGGGGTCCGTTCAGAAACTGGTCTCGATTGAGCCACCATCTCAGGTGGTGGGTGACAATCGGATCCCATGGGTATCCGAGCAGATAGAGGATCCTTGTGCGGTCTCCAATTCGCTAGAAGCAGGAACTGGAGAGGGCACAAGTAAAGTCTCCCGAGGTGAACACGTCACTCACAGAGTTCAAAGTTCTCAGGAGTGAAAGGTAAAGACAGGCCGACAACAAGGTATTGGCTAGGAGGGCTGTTATGAGGGACAGGATCTTGATTATATCCTGTCCAGAGGAACACGGATTCTTCCGAGGTTTGTGAGGAAGTTCATCTCCACATATACGAAGTCCTGAAAAGGAATGAGATCCGACTTCTCTAGCTTTGAAATAAGAACGAGATGGATAAATGTCGACCAACAAAGGGAGCAGTTTTTCAGAAGAAAATCTCTGAGGACGCTGTGCACCAACCAGTCGTCGAAATAGTGGAGGATGGGAATCCGTTGGACCTCAGGTGGCCTGCGACTACCCACATCACCCTGGTAAAAGCTTTGGAAGCGGAAGCAAGTCCAAACAGAAGAGCTCGTAATTGGAATACATCTTGGCCGATGCAAAACCGGAAGTATTTTCCATGTGGAGGGAATATGGGATTTGAAGATACGCATCTTGAAGATAGATGGAGACCGGCCAGTCGCAGAGCCTTATGGCGTTCTTGACTGAAGCGGTAGGCTCCATCTTGAAGCGTTCTTCCCGAAGAAATTTGTTTAAGGCTGCAAGATCGATTATAAGTCGAAACTTTCAGCCTTTCTTTGAGACCAGAAAAATCCGGGAATATAAATCATCTCTGCTGCGCCCTTCTGCAGAAGGGTGTGTACCTCTTCCTTTGGTTGTACCAGTTTTGACTGATAAAAGAAGATGGGGGTTCGTGATAGCGGACGGTGTTATCCGAACCGAAGTCGATAGCCTTCCTTTAGAGTAGAAAGGACCACACATCGTCTGTGATGCTCGACCAAACCCTTAACAGTAAGGTTAGCCGAGCTCCTACATGGAGGCCAGGAAGAGGCAGCCATGGCTGGAGAGGGAGCGAGTTCCTTTATGTCGGCCCCCTCCCTTCTTGTGGAAGGGGGAAGAGTCCAAAGACTTTCTCTCGGCCTTTCCGGCCGCCTCGTCATGCGAACGACGGGCGAGAGGGAGGTTTGAGTTGATGACGTTTCCGAGACTGCTGAGGCTAAGGCTGCGCCTGTTTGAAAACTTAGGAAGAAGGTCCCAAGGGGTGGTCAGGGTGAGCGCGCTTCTTGACCGGTTTCAACGCAAGTATTAGAACATTCTTGCCCCACAGGGGCATTATTCTTTCCCACATGGGGAGATGTTCCATACTCTTCCAGTGATGAGGAAGACGGGCCTTTCTTCCTCCCCTTATACGTGCGGCGACTTTCCGCCAAGTCTCACATCGTCTGACCACAAACAACATTATCAGACAAACATCTGTGCGTGCGCATCCTGTGCACGCTAAGCAAGTGGTGTGTGTCCCGGCCTTTTTATGCTCCCACTTCCCCACATCTTGCGACATTATACTCTACCGCTTACAAACTTCCAAGAAAAAGAGGATAGTGACCCGTATGTGGTCTCTTACGCAGGAGTCATACCGGAATCTTGTTTTTTTTCAGTTCTGGAACCTTTCATACGAATAGGAGTAGGAATCGTGTAGCTTGGACATGGGACTATGCATCTCGAAAGGTAAGCAATGCAATAGTAGCAGATTATGTAGTACTGCTATTAAAACCATTTTTCTTCTTGTCCTAGTGACCATGACCTTTTATCTTTTAACCCCAAAGCGCAAGTCATACACAAAGTTTGGTAACTGCAAATGGTGGAAAACTAAAGTTATTGCCGCAGAAACCATTGTTTCGTCTTTTGGTCACATTGAAGCTGACCTACGACCCCAAAATCGATAGATTTCTTCTTTACCCCAAGTGCAAGCCATCCACAAAGTTTGGTCACTGTCGATGGTGGACAACTCGAGTTATTGTTCAGAAATGAAATTGGTAAAAGTGTGACAGATGGACGGACATAACAACATAATATGCTTCAGCTTATGGTGGGCATATGAAAATGGGCACACGAGTCCTCAAAGGGACTGATGCTATACTGGCTGCAAAGATTCTCCAGGAATTTAAGATAAGACCGTTTCATCACTGAAACCATCACTGATATTTGTAAACAATAACAAGATTTTCAAGATGGCTGCAATGGATGCCATATTATATGCAAGATCAGCACAATTTTTGTTTAGGAAGAACTGGACATCATATGAAGTCTTTTGGTGAAAACCCCATGTTGACTTGATAATCCATTCATCAGGAGTAGCAAAAACAAAATTTTCAACATGGCCATTGTGATGGCAATATTGGTTGTAAGATCTGTAACACATTTTATTTAGTACAAACTTTAAGAAGTCTTTTGGTGAAAACCCTATGTCGATATGACCTGGATAGTCAGAAGTAGTGACAAGAGTTTCAAAATGGCAGCCATGGTGGCAATATTGAATGTCAGATCAGCATCGTTGTCATTTAGGACCAACCAGACACCATAGCACATTTTCTGGTGAAAACCCCATGTTGATTGACCTGCTCATTCTTTGGAGTAGCAATAAAGATTTTCAAGATGGCTGCTATGGTGACCATATTGTCAGTCAAATCAGCAAAAGTTTTTCCTTTAGGATCATCTAAACATCGTAAGTATTTTGGTAAAAAAAAAAAGAACATGTCAATACGGGCATCCATTCAGGAGGAATAGCAATAAAATGATTTTCAAGATGGACATCCTGATGGCCATATTGGACCAAGATTGGCATCATTTTCATTTAGAACGAAATATATGTCATAAGAAGTCTTTTAGTGAAAACCTCATGTCAAAATGACCATCCATTGAGGAGGAGTAGCGGTAAATTTTCAAGATAGCCAACACCGTGGCCATATTGAATGTCAGAGAGGCATACATTTTTTTTTTTTTAGGACCAACCAGACACAATAGGAAGTCTTCTGGTGAAAACTTCATGGCGATATGACTTTCTGTTTAGGAGTAGCGATAACAAGAAGAAAATGTAAATCATGTCAAACATTCCTACCAAATTTCATTTACCTATGTCAAGTGGTTTAGGTGTAATTATGCAAAAAGTCTACCCCAGATGGAATGTACATACCTATATAGGAACAGGACCATATCCTAGTGCCTCCGCTGCATTCACAGTGTGGCATAAAAATTAGCTCTCATAAGCAATAAAAATCAAACCATTGTACTTCTGCTTCAAGTAAAAGGGGTAGGTTTAGATTACTGAACAAGTATTCCGCAGAATGCTATCTTTCCTGCTCCACTGCCGCACAATTTTGAACCTTAAGCAACTGCAAAAAGGTCAATGTGACCTAACTGTGAATATTAATCCTTGAAATTAACACACTGCAGCACTTCTCAAGTTTTATGATTCCACAAGAAGTATCCAACATGGAGGTAAATGCAGAAAAACATACTGGTAAAAAGTATGTCATTGTGACCTACCTTTGCAAGTGATAAGTAATACTTTTCAAGATGAATATACTCAGCAAGCTTCATGACTGTACGAGGTAAGTTTCACACAAATGAAGCTAAATGTAAAAGCTCATCACTGACGTCTATGGGAACAACAATAACAATAACAACAACAACAACAACAAACATACTTATTTGAAAGCTATATCAATGTCTATCGGTGAAAGGACTCACAGATGTATCGATAATTTTGAGGTTTTGATATACAGATCGATACTAAAGGTGGAGAATCGATTCAAAACAACATATACCTTATAAAAGTTACCTTTAATCTTCAATGGCCACAAATAAGCAATTGTTTGCCTCTTTATTCTTAACATATATCAATGTATTGTATCATAGGTTGTGTATTGCAAATACATACTGATATGTGATATAGGCAAACCATTTCATGCCTATCTATGTCATACCTATACTTTGCAGGCAAGAAAAAAAATGAAAGAAAAAGAGAAGTAACACTTGTTTTTATAAACATTTATTTTAAAGCCTGATGCTAATTTACAATTTCCAGAACATCTGTAAAAGTTTAATGTACAAGAACGGTCAAGAAATATGAGCACAAATTTTGTATCAAGTTATACATGTGGTGCACTAGTAAAATATTTGCAAAGTAATGTCCCATATCCCCAAAAATATAATAATAATATCTGCAACAAGCGAAGTACAATTATGGGTACATTTTAAACACACAAAGTACTGATTTTTCTTACAAGTGAAAAGTGACAACATTTACACAATTTGCTTTCAAACTTGGTTTTGTGGTTCACTGGAAATATTACTAATCAGAAAGACATCTAAAAGGTCAAGGTAAGGTTTGGAACTTCTGGGACTGAGAAAAAAGATATCATATATGATTTAGTGAGAAAAAAAATTAAAATACTTCGCAAATATCTTCTTTACTACAATTCAAATTTTAACATTTCTTCTAGTTCAACTGGAATGTTGAGTACCTTTTTCCTAATATTACTTTCTTGATAATATTATCTTTAAAGAACACTTTCAAGCAAGTCATGACTTTATTTTCGACATTTCGATGTATTGATAAGAAGCACTGAAGATTCTTTACATGGAATGTTTTGAACCTTTGTCTTAACTAATGAGGTTTATCCTTGTTTTGATTAAAAGTCTAATGAAAATATTTTTGTTTTTCTAAAATAACCAACCACTGACCATGTAAAAAATGTAAGCAAATAACTTATAATTCCAGTAACAATGTCAACAGTATATTTTTATTTTGCTAGCACTCACCCTTAAAAGAAAAAAATCAATACTAAATCTCAAAATGTTTAAAATTTCTTCAAACATTAAAAAAAAGTCCAAAAGAAGACTAAACAATGTTAATTTGTTTCATGGACTTGTTTATTGTATTGTTTGGTTTGGTTTGGTTTTGATGTTTTGTTGCACAGAAGCACAGGAAGGTTGTGCCAAGGCAATTGGAGCAAAGTGCCTTGCCATGGGTTTTAATGTAACCTAAACATGATCAATATTTGCAAATAATGCAGAATAAATGAATAAAAAGCAAATATTTGTAGCATCACAAATTATCACAACAAATTCAATTCACAACACTTAGTAACAAGACACAATACAATGAGCTGAAAATTGAAAACACAACTCGACAAAGCGATGGAATGGAAATGATGTGCAGGCAGTAAAATTTAAACCACTTATCTAAAGAATCATTAAATGCTGGAAAAATGTACAGCACATAATAATTTTGATCATTTTAAGCTTCAAAAGCTTTTAAATAGTTCCCCTTCAATTAATATTAATGAATGCATTTATAAATACATTCTCTGTTTGCAAAGTGTTTTATGACTTAAGCAGATACAAAAAATCTTCTGCCTTCCCAGAACCAGTACTTTTATGTTTTATATCAACATTTGCTATTGCTACAAAAGCATTTATTTATTTAAAAAAAGCCGTGACAGATCACAGATCACAAAATACATGGTAAAAGAATTAAAACTCTGCAGCAGAAAATGCTGACCTAAATACTACCAGGTGTAAAGAAATTTCGGCATTTTCAAGACTGCCGACTAGTTTGAGGACTATGTGCAAACATGACATAATCAACACTGCTCCATTTTGTGTACGTTTTCCTTCTGTTTGTCCTTTTTACAATGCAAATCTGTATTAAATTAGATCCCATGCATTTTCTGTTCCTTCAAAAGATAAAAAAACAACAAGAAAAAAAACCTAGTTGAATTTTAATGTATGCAGCCTTTATTTATTCCTACTTCTGTGCATTAGTGCAACTTGTCTGCATATATATATATACCTTCTACCTTGTTAGATTATCTTGCCATCATTCTAAATAAATTTTGTTACATATTTCATGCATCCATTTATACAATGAAGGACCCAAGGATAAGCATTTTCCTCTCTGTCTGGTATATAGGTGTCATTCTAAAAAAAATGATAATTTCAAGTATATATCTTGCATTTCTTAATAGAAATCCAGTGTGTTTGAGCATTAAAATGTTAATTTCTGCTTGCCTAGTGAGTTCATTCTCCAACATTTTCCTTCAACCTTGTTCCAACCTATTTTTGTAGACAGGTGCATGTCAAGAGCAAGGTGATACATGCCATTGTGGCATGGATTCAATTCCTGCTCGAGAGTAATTATAACTCTCTAACGTCTTTGATTATATTGGTGTTATTCTATATCAATGTCTTTCATATAATCATGTACCCGTACATACAATGTGGGATCAAGAAATAAGCATGCATCACTCTAAGAACTTGCCAAGTCCTTCTGTAAACGTCGGTGACTCCAAAAAGCTTGAAACCACCAAATACTTGAAATAAATAAAAACTCAATCCAAAGATTTGGGTTCACAGTGCTTTGATTTTCCAAAGTTCCACTGTGACTACACATCTATATATAGTTTCACTACTGTCAGAAAAAAGAAAAGTTGTCAAGTTTGTGTCTTTCCAAAAATCATCATTAACAACCCCCAAGTTGACATCCATATAATCAGCATAAAAAATAAAGTAAAGATGTAAGTAGACAAGTCTTTGTGTATTAAAAAATATGGTACTTATACTGCACACACCTTGGTGTAAATTAATACTTAAAAAGTTGAGATTTATTGTTAAGTTTATATTATGTATACATTTACTTAACTTCTTTTAATTCAGCAAGACAGTATTAATCAGAAATTGATATGTATAAAATATTCTGTCTATACCATGTTAAAAAGTTTAATGTTGAAAGCAAACACTGGCAAACATTAGCTGACAATAAAACTGAATTTTCTTTGATTCTGAAGCTTGTTTAGAGTCTGATATCATGCCTCCTCTTTCTATACAAATGTAAGTATGTTTACTTATAAACTGTCGATCATAGATTTTTAGATCAGGGATCGTTGTAAACTATAAACATTGTTGGAACCAAATATAAAGAGAAAGCATACAATTTGATGCAATGAGATAAACACATCCTAAAAAACAAAAACAAAAAAATCCCCTAGTTTCCAAAGTGAGGTAGAAACACAGTTATCTTCATCTAAAAATAGAAAATGCCATCACTGTTTCAGCTGAATAAACATTCTGCTAAAAACAGAAAAATTCAATTATCACTTTTGCTACATGGACAAAGAATTAGGTCACTAAACAGTACACGGGACTTCGGTTTACAAAGAGTGAACTCCATATCTTAAAATATCTATATGTTGTGCATTTCTTGTAGATAAATTCTGCCTAAAAAAAACCAGCCTTATTCTAATTTGCTCAGCTGAATATCAATTACCAATTCAACCCTGGCAACAAGTTTTCACTGAAACCATCTCAATTCACAATAGCCCATTCACACTAGCCACCAAGATTCACTATCTGGGTCATTCTTGATTTCCTACTATGTGTACTTAATAAAATCTAAATGCAAGAGATATTGGAATGGATAATTACATTACATTAAAAACAAAAAAAGCACCTGCTCCTAACTTGCAGGAATGTAACATATAAAATCGCAATATACACATACAAGAGAACCTACTCATGTACATATTATAGGGGAAAACATTTAACAAAGAATGAATATTTACAGCATCAGAGAGAGAGAGAGGAGAGGCCAGCCTCAACCCAAGAGGCCTTTATATTACATAGTTTCTTAAATAGCTGTACATGAAGACGTCATTTTGTATACATCCAAGTCATTAACAACAACTACAACAACAGATGAAACTCATGAGAATGTGCATCATCTTCGAGGCCAAACTATCTCACAAACAAGCTATAAATAAGAATTATTGTGGCTGTTACAGTAAAAATTACCTGGGACCCATGGAAGGCACTTTTAATGTGGAGTACTTACCCACAGGAGCAATTTTGAATTTTTGTATTTTAATATCAACACTGTGAATAATTAGAATACCCTGGCATATATTTTTTTAAAACTGCCTTCCATAGGCACCATGGATGTTTAAATGGAACAGCCCTTCTGATTGGCTCTCCACTTTAACCAATAAAAATATTCTCAAGTTATAATTTTTGTTTTTAGAATATACAAGTATGTTGTTTAAAATTAGGACAAATGTAATCAATCAAAAAAGTGCTGACACATAAACCTGATCTACTGAAAATATTTAGTTTTTTCATTTTCAAGCAAAAGAAAGTAATTATTAAAAAATTATCAACCTTTCAAGACTAATTAATACCTTGTCATTTACAACAATAATTTGTATTGCTTTTATAATAAAGATATTTCTACATACACAGTTTAAAGACGAGTCTAAATTTTATTGAGTACCGGTACATTAATTCTGGAGAATACCATAAAATGGACATCTTCAAACTCATTTCATTTCTGTCTGAAAAGTATTTCTGGTATTGCTTGAGGACACAGAAGCATTAGGAATTTTTTTATTTTTTTAAACAGCAGACAATAAACCTCTCTAGATTTACATACACTGTTCACTTAAAATCATAAAAAAATTTAATCACACATATTTAACACAACGTGTCTCCTTAAACAATATTTAACAATGTTTAAAAACCTCCTTTAGGACTGACACACAAACTCACAAGGTTCATTTACATTTTTTCATATAATTTGGTTTTTGCTGTATTTAAACATGAAAATCATGCAGCAATTTTGTTCAATAGGAAAGTGTTGAATCATCCCACTCTAATGTCTTACTTTCGTTCTCATCTTCCTCCTCTGAACTATCTTTGTCATCATGGAAACTTTCTACGTCATCATCTGTATCACTGTCATCTCTCAACGGTCGTACACCATTTTCCTCATATTCAAAAAGCTGAAAAAAGATAAAATGTATTTTTTCCTCACTAGAAATACTTACTGAGACTCATCTGTACTAAGAATAGCTACTGCTGACTTTACTAAATGACTGATACTCATCTGTTCTAAGAATAGCTACTGCTGTCTTTACTAAATGACTGATACTCATCAGTACTAAGAATAGCTACTGCTGTCTTTACTAAATGTGAAATTGACAACTGCAGACAACCCTTGGTACACTCCTGTTGAGTATAGCATGTCTGGGAGGTTCTCAATGTGAATGACTTATTTCAAGTATGTATGTATAGGATTTAATGGCACATCAGCACACTCCTGCATATACTGGGTCAAGTCAGTTTAGGCACCACCACCCCCAGGCATACAAAACAAAGAAAAAGGCAATACTGGGTCAATTCCTTATAATGCAAAGTCAAATTTTTTATATATATTTAAAAAAGAACTTTTAAAAAATCCAAGACCTTCTCAGTGTGAACATCATCAGGAATATCATTTAGGGGGAGGGGGGCCTAAACAAGTAAATATAGGGTCTGTGGGATGCAACCTCTGTTGGGGGCCAAGGGGGTGAAGTCCCTGGAAGCTCCTGCACCTTAAGTTTCCAGGACATAATTTTAACCATCTAGCTGTAAAGAAAACTTACTCTAGGTATTGTTTGGATTGTTTATTGCTGGGGGGGCGGGGCATGCACTCGGCCATCCTCCCCCCATCCCCACCCCACCCCTCAAGGGACACATCCCAGGTACATGTTCATGTTACAAACGAATGAAGAGACTGCATGTGTGAACATTAGCTGTCATTGCTAAACCACAAGTACAAGGGTACACACTGGCTACTTCATAGTAAAAAATGAAATGAGTAGAAACAGGACAAGGCCATCCCAGCAACTGAGATCAACACTGCATCCTGGAAAAAATTATCCTCTAGTTTTCCAACTAAAGTAGAAACACAGTTACCTTGTCAGATAAAAATTGAAAATATCATTACTGTTTCAGGTCAATTATCATTCTGCAAAAAAAAAATCAATTATCACTTTCGTTACCTGGACAAATTAAAGTATTGTGAATATTGATGGCTTGAAGGGTCAGGGTGATAATGGTACATTAAACAGGATCAAAGGGATAAACATAAATTGTAAGATACTAACGGGGTCGATAAACATCAACCACAGCATAGACAAGGGTGCGAGATATCAAGTGAGATTAAAAAATCTTTGGTTCACAGTTGGGGGGAAAAGGGGGTTGGGTGCTAGCAAGTTTTGCCCATCCATGCAGAAAAATATCCCATATATGCTCCAAGCAAAAATGGGAGAGAAATACCATTTTCAATAGGGGCTGACAAGTATAGGAAAGACCCTATCAGATCATCCCATGGTTAAGCTCAATGGGATGGTGTTGCAAGGAACATGCATAAAAATGTGAGTGAGAATACTCCTGCCAAAGTTTGATGGCTGCACATAGCCAACAGTTTATAGCAACTACACTGGGAAAAGCATTAGGCATGCTTCAGGGGAGTAAACCTGTGCTCTTTTAATTTCTATTTAACAATGTTTACAACCTTTCAATGATATACTAAAACAGTAGTGAAAATTCAGAAAACACATTTATGTTTTGGGTTGTCTAATATTCATTTTTCAGCACAAGGTCTTTTATTTCATCATCTCTCTCTCTCGTGCCCTTTTTTTCTCATCTACACATCTATCTACATGCACTATTACATACAACTTGTTTGAATTATTGGCATATTGTTTTTAATGTGCAAACAAAGATAAAAAGAAAAATGTTCTTTATTGGTAAAATAAATATAATGCTATATCAAGAAAACATCCCACATTTTATTTTACCTTAATGTTTTTAACTTTCATAGTGATATTATGTTGTCAAATTGTGGAGCAAGTGAACTTCTAAAAGTATAAAAGATTTGTCTAGATAGATAGATAGATAGATAGATAGATAGATAGATAGATAGATAGATAGATAGATAGATAGATAGATAGATAGATAGATAGATAGATCGATAGATAGATAGGTAGGTAGGTAGATAGATAGATAGATAGATAGATAGATAGATAGATAGATAGATAGATAGATAGATAAGTAGGTAGGTAGGTAGGTAGGTAGGTAGGTAGGTAGGTAGATAGATAGATAGATAGATAGATAGATAGATAGATAGATAGATAGATAGATAGGTAGGTAGATAGATAGATAGTGCAAATGTTGCAATTGAATTGGTCACATATGGCCAAGTTAAATGCAAAAGAGTTATTTCCAAAACTGAAATACCTGATTTGCCAAAATGTAAACAGTTCAGGGTATAGTTTTCTTCTTTTTCAGGATATATTAGGATTATATTCTTTGATTTTGGTTTCAATAACGCAACAGTGTGTAAACATATATTTTGTTTATGTTTTTGTGTTTGTAATTGTCATCTGCCTTGAAAATGGGATCCATAGATTTTGAAAGCACTTGGACAGTTTCTTTGACTTGCTGCACCGTGCTTCGTCATGTTTGTTTTATATATATATATATATATATATATATTTACACACACACACAACCATCTCATTTGCTGGCAGCAGCTGGTTAAAAAACCTTATTCTCTTACAAATTTTAACACTGCAGCAGTCTACTTTTACAACATTGTTATATTTCTGCACTGACTTTTCATCTTCAGCCAGCTACTTTAAAAAATAATGAAGAGGCTGTATGTTCGTGCAGGCAAGATGATGGGTTCCGTAACTCGCGGTCTAAAAATTTTCGAACCTGTATGATAATATTCTTTCTCAATATTTTAAAAACTGACTTCATATTATCACGCATCCTCCTTTAGGATCCAGGGATATCATTATCTGGCAATGCAGACGAGACAGTTCACTATCTGGCAATGCAGACAAGACAGCTCACTATCTGGCAATGCAGACAAGACAGCTCACTATCTGCCAATGCAGACAATACAGCTCACTATCTGGCAATGCAGACAAGACAGCTCACTATCTGCCAATGCAGACAAGACAGTAATATTTGTCCTCCTGTAAAATTTGTGCATCAATATTTTGAAACATACTTATCACAGCAGTCTAAGGATAATAAAAAAACTATATGTACATATACCATGCCCATTAACACTTGTCCCATCTTAGACAAGTGGACTTTGTTCAGGTTGAATATTTGTCAAAGCTGATATGGCAGAGGCAATATTATACATATCTGCTTATGTACAAAATGCATCACATTGCAAAAAGCACAACACAGATATTCTGAATCCTAGAGATGTACTTTTCTGCATTATTCTGGATTCCTACCTCTTGATCCATGGGATTTACAGTGATGTTCAGCTCAGAGTTATCCCACTCCATCTCTTGTTTCTCATCCACCTGTACCACCTGTGTCCGCCTGTGGGCTGCACGGATACGGAATATGCCCAGAACAATCATGAACAACAAGAAGCCAACACACACCACAATAATGGCAATCATGCCAAAGTCTGAAATAAATCATTAACCAATTATGAGTTTTTGTTTTCTATGCTGTCCTTAATGAGAAAGATTAAATATACATGCAATACATTTTTTATGGTATTTTAAGCTCTGAAACTTTAGACTGATGTGAAGTCAACAGTGTTCTCACAATAGCCAGCTGTCTGCTAAAATATGTTCAACTTTTGATGTGAAGCTCTGTAATTTTGCTAAATTCTAAAAACTGCTGTTACATATTAACACTGACCAATACTTATACTCTTTAATATTTTGCCTGGTACCTTAAAAAAAACAGCAAGAAAGCTTAGTCTACAATATGGATGAAATGAACAAAATTGTTTAGATTTTAAAATTACCATCATTAACAAAAATATACGAACACTATAAATTAATTACTTTTCTCTCTGTCTGTATAATTCATGTATTAATGAAAATTTTCAAGTTACCACAATATTGCCCTGAAAATTAGCATCTTTATTGTCATGACTTTATTGTGTATTGCTGTGCGCAGCATGTATGATGTCTAGGTTGGTAAACCAGGTTGCATAATATCCTTGTTTGTCAATACAGAACACTTTTCTTTTGTCGTTTTTAAAAATACTTGCTTCATGTCTGGAATTTTTTTTTACCATTTAAAATTATTACACATTTTGAAAATATGGTGTCCAAAATTTGGAGGGTTTTACTATTTGGGTTAATTATGGTAGTTTAGTCACAAAATGTAATGTTACTTAACAAAACCATGAGATATATTGAAACCAGAACTGACAAAGTTCCTGGGCTGGTGTAGAATGGTGCAAGGAACATGCTGGTCGAGATTCACAATATCAGCCTAATGCAAGGGTTATGGCAGATAAACAAAACTTTAACTTGCGTTAAACTGACTGCAGATTATGCATGCCAATCATTCTAAAGGCATAGCACAAGCTGTACAGGCAAGCTAAAAACAACAAAATTGATGTTGAGAACAGAATATGAGAAATTATCCTGCTGTTTCACTTTGCTTTGCAGTGTCATTATTTAAATTTCTGCTCAGCAAGCTGTGAAGTGAAGTGAGATCGCCCTAAGGCGGCTTTCATGACATTCAAAGAAGAATGGTTAACAAAAGGCCCAAGATGCTGCAATAGCTCTGACCTCATGGGCGTTGATTTTCATGAGAGAGAACTCTCTCTCAGTGAAAGACTGACAAGCTCTTTTAACAGTCCAAACAATCCACCTTGAGCTGCTGGCTGCCAAAATATAAAAATTATTTTTTACAGGGAGAAATTGTATAATTTTATTTGAAAGGGGGGGGGAATAATCTTAATTATGTAATACTTATTTGCCGTTATTGCTAGGGGTGAAACGATACACCTCTGCCATGCATCGATACGATTCTCGATACACAGCCTACGATACGATACATTATCGATACACATATCAACTTGATTGTCTTTTCATCTTTAGAATGTCTGTCAGTGGTAGGGTGGTGTCATTTTTTTGTGTTGACATTTTGAGTGTATTTCCAGTATGCATATTACAAACAAACATAGACTTATCATCTGTTCATATGCCATTTCATCCTTGACAAGATTTTTTTTTAAAAAATTGTTCCAAACTTACTAGCTGTTAGTGATTTGTATTCACCCTTTTAGGCCATTTCAGGCTGCTCCTTTCGATCATATGCATGACTCATCCTGGTCACCACACCCTTTGTTTTACATTGAATGAATGTTTTAAAACATCTTATTGCCAGTTTCATGTCTTCACTTAAATTTTGAAGAGATTACGGTGTTATCTTCAAAACAGAAGAAGCAGTGCAATTTCCTTGTGCAAGGAAATTCTTATCTAGAACAAGTCAGAGTGTGGGAGCGGAGATGACTAATAGCCAAATCCTTCACATTGTACTTCCTGCAGATGCAAATCAACTGCGGCCACATACATTGTTTCTGTCAGTGAAAAAGGAAATTATTGACAACAACCACTCCCTTTCTACAAATTGACGAGGTGACTAACACTCGTGCGGTTTGGAATCTGCCCCCTTGCCGATTTCTGTTTTTTTTTTTTTTTTAATCCCATCGGCAGGTTTGGTCGTTGATTACATATATCAACGTAAAAGGAGATATTCCAAACTTATTCCCCATGTACGATTTAAGTACTTTACACATATCATTTAATAGTCACTTTTGTGTGAAGTTTCTATGTTGCTTTGTTTTTATTTTAATAGAGTATGGATGCCAATATTTCCGGCATGTCACGCAGTGAACACGCTACAGTTAGTTATGATTGGTGGTTATCGTTTAACCCTGGACTTTAACAAACAATAACCACTAATCAGAACTGCATGTAATACTGCGAGACACACTGGATGTGTAGCCTTCAATTCGATCCAAGTAGACAAGATGCGATGCAACAGATAAATTTCGCGT
Source organism: Margaritifera margaritifera (assembly GCA_029931535.1). Taxonomy (NCBI): domain Eukaryota; kingdom Metazoa; phylum Mollusca; class Bivalvia; order Unionida; family Margaritiferidae; genus Margaritifera; species Margaritifera margaritifera. Next base: position 4,700,999 of record JAQPZY010001662.1, on the reverse strand, counting down.
AAAAGTGGTTATTAAATGATAAGCAAAGTACTTAAATCATACACAGGGAAGAAATCTGCAATGTCTTCTTTCTATTGATATATGTTATCAGTGGCTGAAGATGCAGATGAGATAAACTAATTGGCATCGAATTGGGGCTGGAGAAGGGGGCAGATTTCGAACGTGTTAGTCACCTTGTGTTAATTTGTAGAAGGCGAGTGGGTGTTGTTAATTGCTTTTATTTTCTTACTGACAGAAATGAGTGCATGTACTTGCTCCGGCTGTCTCAGATGAATTCTCAATTTAAAGAATGAAAAGGCAAATGACTAATAATTATTCAAGATTGCTGAAGATTAAAGTAACTTGCATAGAGTAAGTTTCGTTTTGTATCGATTCTTCCCCTCTTGTATTGATATGGGTATTGATATAGAAAAAGTATTGATACATCGATATATCGATTTACCGTTTCACCCCTAGTTATTGCAAGGCTCTATCTTTTCCTGGTGCTTGTCCACAGTCTATGAACATTATTCCCTCCTCCAATTAGTAATTGGAGGTCTAGAATAAAAAACAACATTATCCCAGTCTGATACCTTAGTCCATTTCTGACAATCAGAGTATCTTCCTTTTTTTGACTTGGACAACGACTGAAGAAGGACATCACATCAGGGAGGGAAGAGGGAATTGTGCAATAATAGCAGGTAAGTATTACATAGTTAAAAGTAGTTTTACCCATCAAAAAACTACATTTCAAAAGCAGTAATACAATACCTACTATTACTGCATTGCTGAATTTGCCTGGCTGGAGGGAGGCTGATGGCCTAAAATAAACTCTCAAGTGAACTTACCACTATTGTAGGTAGTATATTTCTGCTGCTGACTGGAGGATGGCTTGACAACCTGTTGGGCTGACACAATTGGACCCAATTAAAGCATAAATACCCTTTGATTTTCATGAAAGATATCTCTCCATGTGAGATGGATAAGGTCTTTTAACAGCCCAAAGAATCCACCTCAAGATGGTGACTGCCTAAATATTAGAAGTACATTTTAAAGGATGAAAAACACAAGTTATGACCCTTGTTTTTCCTCTTGATTTAGCTAGATAGAACTCTAAATCTCTAACTAGGCAATCTTGATTAACCCCAGCAAAGATATGGTTGAGACTGAGGATTTAAATAGAAACAGGAGCAACTGAAGGTACAGTAGGACCCCGCTATAACACGATGGTCGGGGTCCACAAAACGAGATCATGCTACGTCCCGAACCGTGCTATAACCAATCTAGACAAAACCAAGTCATTTAGCTGAAAAAAATGATGCATGCACCAAAAGAATGGGGGGGGGGGGGGAATTGTGGGCTCAAAACAACGTGCTTCATTGGCACAGTTACCATCTTAAATCAATGCATACTAAATGAGAAATACACATGCAGCGAAAACAGAGATTGCACATATAATATTTTACTTTATTCAGAGAACCATGCATTGGTACATGTATATGTACATGTCTATTGTATAACATGAATAGTTAAAGGATCAACACGTGTACTCACCAACCGATCTCATGGCATGCGAAGGAGTGAGTCCATAATAATTCCATCGAAAATATGCACACAGAAGTATAATATCATTGTCTGATAAAGTTCTGAAATCCTACATCATCTAGTCATTGTAAATCGTCGTCGTCTAGTCATCGTAAATCCCGTCCGACTCCGATTCCTCAGCTTTACTGTCGTATGCGGGTGCGTATGCAGAGACTGAGCTTGGGCTCTGCAAGTAACACTTTGATCATAAAGTCAGAAATCAATTAAAGGATGCAACTGGACACGTGTCAATTGTGCGGCAAGATCACAGGGAGTTCAAATAACCACCCTCTGTTACTTGGCACTGAACAAGTAAAACTCACAGCTTGATCAAAGGTTGTCGCGTGGGAAAACAACTTGAAAACAAAGTGAGTGCTTTTACAAGCCAAAGGCTTATCGGACCACGTGCACTGGCAGATCACTTGGGAATTAAATCTGACTTGTGGAAACACCGGACTTAATCCTGTCCATGGCTTCAAGCTTCTTTTTAACAGTAAAAGCTTTACGTTTCTGTGTACTTTTATCCATTGTAAATAACTGACATCTATTTGTTTGAACGACTACAGCAAGAATAATTGTTAATCAACAATGGGGTCAGTTTTATAGGGAATGTACAATAGTATTCACTGGTCAACTGATTGCGTGGCGATTGTCTAACAACACAGACAAGCCACGTGTGCGTGTTGGCGGCTTTCATTTCTTTGATTTTTTATAAATCATTGCCGCATGGTTTGAACAACCTTTAGCTTTGAGACTGACTTTGATGATTGTCAATGACTTAAATTAATTGATTTATAAATTCAGGTGCGAATCTTTTATCAACCACCGCATTGTTTGGTGCTTGGCTGTGTTTGCAGTTGAATGAGTAAACATATATCTGCTATTGTTTGAGCAACGACTGTACACAGAATGTATTGAAGACAAACACAAAGAAGACTTAATGACTTTATTGTTCATGTATCAGTAATAATAAGATTAACACTTGTCAGCTTTAAAATGAGCTGACATCTTTCAAAAATAAACTAAGATCAAAGTGCAGTTATTGACTACTGACACATTTGAAATGAACATTCACAAATAGAAATGTTCAGCATCTTTATTCATATAAAGAAAGATGCAATCATAAGACACTTTTTCTTCAAGAATACAATACAGCTCACCAAATTATTAAATCAAACTCGTTTATTTTGGCACAAGACTTTGCAGTAGTTCAAGAAATTGGCGAAATTATTATAAAATTTCAGTAGCCATGCCATGATCGTATTATATCTGAACGAAAAAATATATGAAATTTCGGGAGCCATGCCACGATCGTGTTATATCCGAATTCGTGCTATAACGAAGCATGCTATAGCGGGGTCCTACTGTAGTGGCAAAGATGAGAGACTGAATCATAAATGATACTTTTCCAATGATAAAGTATGAATTACACTCCTTGCTGATGTTAGGGAGAGGAGGAAAACTGTTTGATGGGTAAGATTCTCAAAGGAAGCTTCATTCCAAGGTTCACAAGTAGATAGTTACCAAAATAACACATGAGAGGTTCTACCTCAGCATTAATGTGCAAGAGACTGGTCTCTGGAGCTCAAAGTACTGGACTGAAAGATATGGGTCCGATCCTACAGTAGTGCCAATTGAGAACCAAAGATTTTTAGAGAGGGATGCTCTATAGCCGTTAATGGTGGATACTGAGCAATCTTTTTCTTCAAAGTCAAAGGCATATAGAATCAATGCATTTCCCATTGCACCAATTACAGAAAATTCTCCACTTGGCTTTGAAAACCTCGGAGGTCGATTGCCTTCCAGCCTAAGTGATACATTTGGCATCCTCGACTAAAAACGGCAGTTAGATTGTTTGATATGAGTCAGGTGTGAAGATGGAGGATTTGAGAAGTGTTGGGCACAAGAGACCCTCTGTGCTGTGACAGCAAATCCCTCCTCAGTGGTAATTCATTAGGATTGTCAAATAAAAGGTCAGGGAGATCCATGATCTCTGTGGCCACAGTGGAGCTACCAGGACTTGGAAGTCCTGACTCTGTGAAGAACCTGAAAGATTATTTTGAGAGGTGGGAAGGCATAGGCATAGTCAGTCCCACTGCAGACTGAAGGCATCCACTGCCCATGCCCTCTGGTCTGGCACTGGAGAAACATAAAGAGGAAGACTGCTATTCAGCTTCATTGCAGACAAGTCTAACATTGGCTGTATCCACAGATAAAAGTATCTCTGCTACTGACTGGTGTAAAGATCATTCTGTGAGAAATTCATAAGGAATTCATCAGAAGATGGAGTCTGTAGACTTCCTCCCCTGGCTCCTACTGCCACCCCAATGTGAGAATGATGGGTGGAAAGTGGTTTTAAACTTGCACTGTTTATACTGCTTAGGAGGGGGAGCCATGGTCCTTCCAGAATTATGGCGTTTCTTCACCAGTTTAGCTGTGCCTGGTACTGTGGCCAGGGACCAGAGTTGCTGATCCCTTAAATCCTGAGAAGTCACTGTAAGGATTAGCCCTCCAAATAGCGTCTTAGCATCCTGAGGGGCAGCCCTAAAAAGGCTTTTGCTGTGAGACAGCAAAATCTTGGATGTCTCTATCCCAAGGTGAAGTAGCTCAGCAGAGAGCACTACAGACATCAGGAATGCATGTCTCAATGTTTTGGCCACAGCTTCTCTGCAAAACCACTGGAGACAAAGATTCCTCAGTCAACAAATTGAAGGAAGCTGCTGAAAAAAGGTCTGCATGTGAGGCTATGGTAATTAGCATCTGTGCCTTCAGTTCCAATCCATCGAAAGCCTTGATGGCGAGACGGTCCCAGGTCCCTGCCAAAAATTCCCACCAGGAAGGCACCCGAGTCCAATGCGAGGGGCTTAAGAAGCCAGCGGGCCAATGGTTCCTGTGGCTGCAGGCTGAAACCAGGGGCTGAAGCACAGAAAAGGGGACAGACCACCCCTTCTGCTGTCTGGCACCCTCTTGGCCCCTAGACAACTTCTGAGTCAGCTTCCTCACCATCACTGACTGAGGAAGCTACATGTCTAACTTAGGCTGTTTCCCAAAAAGCCTCTCCAAACTGGAGGGGATGCTACCCTTTGATGATCCCAAGGTTTTGGGACACAGGTCTGGGGGAGGTAAGCAGTAAACCTTATTTACCACTTTATCAAAAGTGAAAACCTCAGCCTCCTGTCACTTGACCCCTAGGATGGGATGGAGTACCCAACAGATGAGAAGGAATAGGTGTGGTGGTTTTTGGGGGGAACTTGTCTGTTTCCACAAATATCACACTTTGTTGTTCTGTCTTCCTTCTTGGGGCAGGCCAGGACTATTTCATCTCATCTACCATAGGGACAGGAAGAGATTGGACAAGCCTGTTGATCCTTTTTCCCTATTAAAGGGGACTGCCAATTCCCTCTTGGTGCAGGAGGTGGTCCCCCTCCCATTATTTCAATAACGAGGCCAGCGAAGGCAGGGAAGATCTAGGGTGTGTGCAATCCACTGGTCCATGAAAAAGTTTTCCTTGGTGTCATGGTCAGAAAATGGGACATGGCTGACTCACCACCATGTGGTAAGAGTCCCCAAGTAGGGGTTGAACAGTTACATTGCAAAGGGAGGTGTATCAACCCAATCCTTTCCCCCAGACCTGTCCTCAAAACTCAAATTACATTCCCCATAGGGATTGAATGGAAACATGTATAAAGAGGGATTACTGAACCGATCCCTTTCCAATGATCGGTGGTCAAAATTCGTTCCCTGGTCAAAACCTGGTGCCTGACATCCACCATCTGTCACTCCGTGCTTTGTATCTGGCTCTCAGTGATCGGTAACCCAAGATCAAACATTGAAGATCAGCACCATACATCATACCAAGTGACTGGCGCCCGGTGCCCAAAGATCGGTGCCTAATACGATGGTGCCTGGTTACAGACACACAGTGAATGTCACTTGGGACATCTCACGGTGCCCAGTGTCCAATGCCCAGTGCTCGGTACCTGCTGACCACTCACTTGCAATCACTGTTCATATGATGAAGATCTTATTGGAGAGTCTCTGTTCAGAGAAATTGACTCCAAAGAATGAGATCTCTTCAATTTAATTGAATGTCCACTTGAGCATGAAAACAGCCATGTTTCCCTTGCATTGGGAATGCAGGGATCACTACTAGGGGCTGGCAACATCCCTTTTCTGGGAAGTGTCGAGTATTCCCCCCCTCGAGAGCTGGCACCTTCCTAACAAGTGTCAAAAATTCCCTCCCCACCCCACCCCAGTGCAAGCAGGTGACTTCCTAACCGTGGACACCTCTTTCATTGGAAGCTGGTGACTTATTTACATTGGGATGTGCTGTAGACCCCTCCTAGGGATGAAATGGGTTGTCCAGAGAGGATGAGGAAGAAGCAGGACCCTTCTTCCTGGCCCTATAGGACTGGTGACTTTATGTCAAGTCCCAAACTTCAACAGGCCAAAAACAACAAATACGGAAGCCACTGTGAGTGCATTCACTACACAGATGGGGTGAATGTCCCATGCTGCCTCTTTAAGCCCACATTTACCAACACATTTGGAGGCATTATATTAGACTGAAAGGAATATAAGCAAAAAAATCCAATAAACCAAAACAAAAATTACTTAACATGACACCAATTACTATTACCGGGATGAAACACAAACAGTACCGCTTCACTAGTGATGTACTCAAAACCCTAAAAATCAACGAAAAGGGACAAAGATATATGAAAATAAAGACTTGTGAGAAATTAACAAATACAACACAAAAAAGGATATATAGGACAGTAGAAATGCCAAAGGACAGCCTATATGATGAAATGTTGAGCACCCAAGAGACATGTAGAAATGCACCAAGTCCAAGGAAAAGAAGGAAGATATTCCAATTTTACTAAGTGGACTGAGTTATCAGACTGAGATCATATTGTTTTTTATTCTATAACTCTAATTACTAACTGGACAAGGGAATAATCTTGGTCTGGGGACTAGCACCAGGAAAAGATAAAGAAATGCATTAATAGTAGGTAATGTATTACTGCTATTAATATGTACTTTGTGACTTACTGTTTGTGGTGACAGTAGCAGGTGCAACATTCAAACCAGACATCTTGTCCATTTGGAGTTCATGCTGTTGAATCTGTGCATGTGCATGAACAAGTTGCACGGGTTCCTCGTTGACAAGCATCACCTAGAAAAGCAAAAAGATCAATAAATTAATCAAGTAACTTTCAAGGCAACTTGGAATTGGGCCTTTTATTCTGAACACTTTTTGAGAAAGAAAATTAAGTTCAAAGCTTTAGAGTCAAACAATTTTGATATTCTGTAACTTTAATCTGAATAAAGTTAAACCCCAAAAACTGTCAGAATGTCCACAAGTGCCTCTCCTAGACTGCTATATTTTAATGATGCAGAGATACTCAACGTATACAGACTATCCATATCTGGTTTTTGCAGACAGAATGAGACTATTAGTGCTCTTCCAAAATACTGGTTTTCGTAAGGAATTCATCAGAAATTTATTCCAGCAAAGATTTACTCCCCTTGGGTATTCCTCTTATAAAAGAAAAATAACTTTTTAATTTAAACAGATTGCTGTCCAAACATTTTTCTATTGTTGTGAAAAGAATTTTTACTCATTTTACTAAACTCTGAATACAGTGATTCAATTGATTTCCTTTGGAACTTAAATTTAAAGTTGAACACTGTTGCTATGTTGTTGTTTATTGCAAGACTTTTTGACATCTATTTAACACCGCATTTTCTTTGGTTTGGTGTTTTATGGCACAGCAACATAAATAGGTTACTTAGTGCCAAGGCAACTGGAGTAAAGTTCCTTGCCCAAGGACACACCATGGTAGCCAATATGGGCTGATCTGATGGTAGGATTTGAATCTGCACCCTTTCTGTCAGAAGTCCTGCATTCTCACCACCGAGCCACTGTGGCTCCAGCCTCCATTAATCACTTCTCATGTTATGCAAGAAAGCGCATCAGGTCTATTCTTCATTCCAGAGCCCGCAGGGTGCATGCCAGCCAATGAAAATGTCTTTGAAATAAATCCAAACACAGCAAAGTGCTATGGATTCATAGGTAGATAACAGATGTTCTGGATCTCTCCAGTTGCTTGTATACAGACTACTCCATGTATTATATCTAGCCCCATATTCTTGTAACTTCTTGAGAATGAAACTAAAAAATTAACGCTGATAAATATGAAGTTACACTTAAAAATTGTCAGGATCTTCTTTTTTTGCGGGGGGGGGGGGGGTCCTCTATTTAAACGCATGGATTAACTCGGAATTATTTTTTCTTTTTCTGGAGCCTTTTATGGTCATAGTGCAAACAAAATTTGCAAATTGACATCCCCAATGGGAAATGCATTTCTACAGAAATATCAAGGGATATAATTTAGTTTTGTGTGGTGTAGCTGTAAGTGGCAATCAAATCCTGTCTCCATTTTGCTGAAGACTAAAAGTTCCATTAACCTGTGAATGAAAGTGCAAAACAGATCCGTGATCAACAGATATCATAATGTTGCATAAGGCCAAAACTACATTATAATTTCTAGTTCAGCCAAAACTTCATTCTAACTTATATAATTGACAGTTCTCCATAACATAATCAGACAAAGCAATTGCCGTCTCACAAGAGATATCAGAAATTGGGAGAAGTTACTAAAATGTTCTTTCTCGACAGAAAGACAAAGTCCTTTTAAAGACAAAGAAAATCATTTTGTACATTTTCTGAGTTCATGACATATTCTCACAATGCAAACAAAAATATAATTTATTTTATTTCATCGAATGGTGATATGAATGGTCACCATGTCTACTTCTTGAGTATCAAACAGAAAGAAGTGATTGCAATATTCCTTTTTGACAAATGCTTTTCTATACCATGCAATATTAATTTATTAATCATCACATTTCATTTCAAATTCTCATGATGTATCCAAAAACACCACCAACTCCACTGGTGAATCAAGACACTTAACTGAACCATGGTTCAACTGGACTATGCCATGATCATGGGGACCGGAGGTTACTGTCTTTGTTTATACGAGTATTCAAAATAAAAGTGACATTTTATATAGGATACTCCTATAAGCAAAGACAATAACCTCAGGGACCTATGTGCCAAATTTATGACATACGATATTTTTAATTTGATTTCAATATGGAGTAGTCTCCTTGACATGCTGGTGTTTTGTTTAGGACGTATAACATGGGTTAATGGTGCTTCATATTATTCTGTATATCAAGAATTGTTTCAGAAACACTTAAAATTCAAATTCACAGGTCTCCATCAATAGGTGTCTTCTAGATCTGATGGCTTCAAATTACAAATTGGGAATTTTCTTTAAGCCATTTGGTGAGAAAAAAAATAAATAAGTACCACGAATGGCACATTATATGCCCACTCCATGTTTAATAGCACTCTATGTAGATAAGTTAAATTTCTGTGCAGAAACCATTTTTCTTTTTTCAGCCACACTGACCATGACCTTTGACCTCTTGATGAACAATACTGATTGGCTTATTCCTTACCCCTAGTGAAAGCCATCCACTAACTTTGGTCCAGATCTTTGATGTAGAACTAATTTTGTGTTAAAACCATTTCTCCTCAGTCACAGTAATATTGACCTTTGACCTTTAGACCCAAAAATCAACAGGCTTCTTCCTTACCCCAAGTGGAAGCCATCCACACAGTTTGGTTAAAGTATGTCATACAGAACTTGTATTATTGTGCAGAAAACATGTTTTGTTCTTTCACAGTGAGCTTGACCTTTTAACCTTTTGACTCCAAAATAACAGGGTTATTCCTTAACCCAAGTGCAAACCATCCACAAAGTCTGGTAACTGTAGATAATAGAGAGCTCAAGTTATTGTGCAGAACCATTTTTTTTCTTTCAGTCACAGTGACTTTGACCTAAGAACTTTTGAGCCAGAAATTGAAAGGGTTTTTCTTGCCTCAAAAGCAAGCCATCCACAAAGTTTGGCAGCTGTAAATGGTGGAGAACTGGAGTTATTCTGCAGAAACCTTTCTTCTACATTCAGTCACAGTGACACTGACCTTTGAGCTTTGTGCCCCGAAATTTTATGGGTTCTTCTTTACCCCAAGTGAAAGCCATCCACAAAGTTTGGTAACTGTAGATGGTGGATAACATAAGTTATTGTGTGAAACGAAATTGGTAAAGGTGGGGATATAAAACAAGAAGAAAAAAAATCAAAGAATATTGATGTCATGGAGGAGGGTTCAAGATATAATAATTTCGATAAGATCAACTCCAGAGATATTGCTATTTATGGTCCTTTTTAGTATTGCTATTTATGGTCCTTTTTATTATTGTAAACATACTACTATAAATAATCTTTATATTTAAAACTTAATTTTATTTATACATCACAAGAGAACATATATTAACATTTGAAACATTATTTGAGAGATTATTGCTATTTCTTTTTAAATGCTTTCCTGTTGTTTCAAGTACTACCATCAGTGGAACAATGTCCTAAAGAATGTCCTATCAAAAATAATCACTTAACTAAAATCGAGTTGCCTTCCTTGACATATCAAACCAGCATGAAAGGCCAGTCGAGAGCGTGTGTGTGTGTGTATTATCTCAATTTAAACTCTCCTCGATGGAGATATGTGAAATTTTCTTGAAATTAATATCTAGCTAATAAGCTTATTAATAAAAAATCTTACAAAAGAAGTGACAATCCTCTGGAAAAATATTTACTTATTTATTATTGATTTCACTTGACTATGATTACATGCAATGATTATCAGTAAAGGTTGATATTTGGTTTCCAAATTACTGTGGTAGAAAAAATGCAAGTTGCCAGATGATGTATGTAGAACAATAAGATTCAAGAAAAAAGACAAAACTGAGGTTTTATATTTCACATACTAAAATCATACCAAAAAAATAATTAAATTACTGTATATACTTGCGTATAAGCTGAGTCCAAATGCAAACAACATAGACCCTGATCTGATGTTGCATAATGTGCCAGCAGATTAGGGTCTATGTTGTTTGTTCTACTGATTAGTCCTTACACACTGCATAGACCCAGATCTGCCAGCGCATTATGCGACGGCAGATCTGGGTCTATGCAGTTTGCAGTTGGTATCGGCTGACACGCAAGTATAGACGGTAAGAAGAGAACACTCTAACAACATGGTTTATCTACATAATATGTATATGCTGAAACTTTAACATATAAATAAATGACACATTTGTTTAGAAAAGAGTTGAAGGAAGCAGACTCACTTTCAATAGTTGTATATTCTCTATGGCCTGTGTGTTGTGTTCATGTTGTATTTTATGTTCCTCATGCTTTTATTTGTTGTATTTCAGTCAACATCTAAACAAAATGTTTGGCATGTCAATTGTCTGTTACCATTCATATATTGTACATGTAAGCATCCAGTAGCATATCTTATTCCATCTGTTTCATACTGCATCCCAACCCCTACCTATATACTGCATAGATTATAGAGCCATCATATGTTCATTTGTTGAAAAACATTTTTTTTTTTTTTTAATTCAGCCATTTGTCTAGTAGCTTCTGTTGTCCTCTCTTCATTGCTGGAATGTGATTACCACTCTTGATCATGATCAATTGGGTGCATAAGTAAAGAGACTGTTTATGGTTATCTTTGATGGAGATTGAATCATGAATCAGGCAGGTTTTTCCCATAATGCCAAATATGAAAAAGACAGTAACTGACTTATACTTATTTGTATTGACTGGAAGAAAATAATAATCATAACTAGTCTTTGCTGGAATATGACAGTTAATTATTAAACTATCAAAATGAGCTTTCTTGATATTCTGGAATTGTAGGCAGCAGTTCCTGTACAAACAAACAGCGAAAAATCACCGGTTACCAGCTTTTAATGAAAACCCAGTGTTACTAATTTTAGTAAGACCATAAAGTTTGTTACTATTATTAGTACCACAAACTATATTTGGTAAAAGAGAATTAACACTATACCATAAGCATCGATGGATTGAATTCCCTCAACCACAAGTCTCTTCCACTAATGGGATTTATTACAATTACATTTTTCATTGACCCAGGGTCTTGAAGTTCATGGTTTGTAACAGCCATGAATCCACAAACATTTATAACTCACAAATAACAACAACAACGTAACAGTAAGTAAGATACAAAAGGTTGACCTTTCAAGGAGGAAAATGTAGATTTTTTTCATCACTGAACATGTGTAAAGAAACTGCTAGAATACCATCAATTATTAGACACTTATGAATAAGATTTTAAGTAATGACTGTATAAACAAATGCATTCTGACTGCGTAAATACCAGACTTGCTTCAACAGATTCAAGTACTCAAGTCAAAACACTCTGTAGATCTATTAATTCTTGCTTGGGGGTCCTGGATAAAGCAATGGTATAATGCCAGCTTTGCACCACTTAAAAACATGGTTTGATCCCAAATACAGCCAGTGTGAAGGTTAGTTGTAGCCCTTTCAAGGTTTGTGGTTTCTTCCTCGCTCTCAAATTGCCCCAACCTCAAGAGGTTCAAGATTACTTGAGTGTAGATTCTTACATGATCCACCTGGATGCAGTCAGTTTGATATGTGGTATTTTACAACATTCAAATTTAGTAAATGCAGGTGCTGCTTAAGTACAGGTTTCTTGTAAAGAAAACTCCTTATGTTACTTTCTTGTATACAATTTATATAATATTTAGTAATTGATGATGCAAGAGTAATAATCATGCACAGGTTGTTGTGTGCAAATGATAAGCAAAGAATGGCTAAAGACATCACACATTCCACCTCAACTCCTCCCCCATTCTCTGGCACACAGTTTTTCACTGTAAGCTATGTATCAAACCTGTCTCGTTAAAATGCACCACAGACCCAAAGAAAGAAAGAAAGAAAGAAAGAAGGAAGGAAACAAAGAAAGAAAGGAAGGAAGAAAGGAAGAACAAAAGATTCTGGCTTAGGCACCTGGACCTCCATTTCATTACTGTTAAATCTGCCATTCTGTGAGGAACAGCTGATGATGAATGTGCGACTATTGATGTCTTCACCACGCTGGTGGACATACTGAATTCCCTGGATTACTGTTTCATAGTTCTTCACTTGATCAGCATCTGTGAAAGGAAAACTGTATTAACACAGAGAAAGGCTTCCTTAACAAAATTGGATGGGCAAATATAGCGTATTTAATCTTAAGCTGTTAGAAAGGCTTAGTTTGTTTTGGAGTTGAGAATACAACAGGCAAGCTTTCCACTTAAGTTGACTTAACTAAATCTCACTCTGAGAGGGGATGAATCTGGGTAGTGTCAAATGGTCATAAAGATAATGACCTAGCAGAGTTCACCACTTTATTAAATTGCAAGGTGCATCACACTAGGCTGCAGTGATGTGTCTCTAGGTAAGACACTTTACTCCAATTGTCTCAGCACATTATAATCTTTCATGTGCTGATGTTCCCAGAACTGTTTACCCTGACATATATCTATCAGTAGTTCAGTAAAGTCCTATCCATAATTTTACCAATAGGTCCATAGTTTACCATACAAACATTAACTGCTGGTCTAACATCAACTTTGTTGCAGAACTTCACAAAGTATGCATGTGGCTTTATCTCCAGTGTCATGGATTCTTTATCTGCCTTCCCCCTTACCCAACTGCAGTTAGCATGCAGTGACTGATGCAATGTCCCAATTTTAGGTGCAGTAGACATTTTTTGCTACTAAGTCACACACTTATGGATTTTTTTTATACATGGTGACAATCTTCAACACCTTCAACACACACACACACACACAAACATCAATCTCTCATTTTAGTGCAACAGGATAACTTGTGACCCCATTTATAATGCAGGGGCAGGTGTGGATCCCATTTTTCTTATAAAAATTACCTTAAAAATATGTGCCTATATGACGAACATAAATAAAATTGGCATCAAAATTAATAAATTAAACATTTGGGCTATTATATTTATGCTAGCCACAGTGTATGAAGGCAGGGCACATTGCCCCCATTGTACTGGCACTAGATAGCCAATAAATTGATCACTCAGTCTCGAATTACTTATGCACACTTCACATGCCAAAGTGTTCCAAAGTGAAATACATATCTACACCTGGATGTCAGACTTAATGACTATTTCTGGTCAAAATGTTACTAGGAATTTTCATTGGATATGAGAAAAAGTCTTTGTATCCATTAAAACTTGCCCCTGTCTTTACTAGTGTGAAGGTAAATGGCAACATTAAGCTTCATGTAGTGTCCAGTGAAGTGTGAACATTTCTGGCACTGAGTTAAAAACATAGACATTTTGAGTGGTTACTGACTTGTGTGTATAAAAATCACTTGTGCCACCAAATAAAGAAGTATCTCACATGCCAAGGTGTAGACATGTCGATGCTAATTACCGTTCTTTTACATGATAATTAGTACTGACAGACACTCTTCTTTCCTAAAGACTAGTGATACAAAAAAATATATATCAAACATACCATGGTGTAACCATATCTGTGCTAATTAGCAGTTCTTTTGCATGCTAATTAGCACTGATGGCCACTCTTCTGTCCTAAAGACTAAACTGTTCCCTCACTATAACACAATTCATAAAAGCCATAAAAGTATATTGTCTTACATGGTAAAAGTGTATTGTCTTACAGGGTAAAAGTGTATTGTCTTACAGGGTAAAAGTGTATTGTTTTACATGGTCCACACAAGGGAACAATTCAGGAAAAATAGTTGCCTCAGTGTCTGTCATTTCACCCAACAAAGGGAAGCCAACTTACCCGACTTGAATCAGAGTCACCTCTCCTTTTTGGCCACAGAAAGCTTTTTTATTTTTAGTACAATATCAACTTGTGTCTATTTTCTGTTCAAAGTGCACTATACAAAAGTTTTTCATGCTTTTTGATCAATTTGTTTGACAATTTAAGGATTATTTATGTTTGCAATTATGTTTCATTCTACACGACTCCAGTAGAAAATTAACAAATGAAGCTTGAACAAATTAGTGAAATTCCAGGCTTCTGTAACCCAAACATAAGCAAATTATAATGTATTACTATGTGGAAGTTTATAGGCTGATTGTACCTTGAGATCTGTCACCTGTTTTCTATAGTAATATATTTTTAAGGTTACTGTCTTTGGCAAAAGTCATACAACAAGTATTAACTTTCCAAAAAGCTTGAAGGCTTGCTATATTTAAAATTCACTGTTTGGTTTTGAAAGAAAGAAGCTTTTAAAAAAGTTTAGTGGCAGGGGGCGGGAAAATAGGTCTGGTAATCTTTTGAAGTGGGAATATTCTTTTCATGTTAAAAAGGTGTGGAATAACTTCGGATATTTTGGTCTGGTCATTGCTGAGCAGAATCCGATTTATTCCGCTGAGGAAATTCCTATATTGTGAAATATCAATGCATGCATTCGATCACCTCTCAGATAGAAAATGTTGTAAAGTACCTGTAGCCTAAACATAGCCACATATATGTCACTCAGGTGCGAGGCACCTAAAGCAATGTGGTATGCGGTTTCCTGGTGGCCTTCAAAACAGGGATGATAGAAAAAGTGCAATGTTGATGGACATCATATATGGTCCCATAAATGTGCATGCCAGCATGTAAGACTTGTCAGTGTTAACCAAAAATACACATGTAACATTGTAATTCTAAACCAACATGCAATTGACACTCTCTCAGTCAACTGAAAGTGCTGTGAGAAAAACCCTGCGTGCCTTACCTACATGTATGCGAATGAGACAATAATTTAGTTCTGCTCCAGCATGTCATTGTGTCAAAGCAGCCAATCAGGTTTTTTTTCTTATATAGATCTCAGATACATTTTCATCAAATTGCTAAAATACTTTCTGAAATTACTATATTCTGTACCTTGATGGAGAGCAACAATTTTGCTGCAGCAAACTAAAATAAGAGTTCCTCAAAGGGTCTGACACACTACTGTCTGAAACGAATTTCAAAGAAATTCAAGACAATATTCTTTTTTAACTGTGTAGTGTTGAAACCATCTTTGATATTCTTGAATGACAAGATTTTCAAATTGGCTGTTGTGGCAGCCATACTGGATATAAGATCAGCACCCTTTTCATTTAGAACAAAGCAGACACCATTAGAAGACTTTTGGTGAAAACACCATGCCAATAGGACCATCCATTCAGGGGAATTAGTGATAAGATTTTCAATATGTTCATTATTGCAGCCATATTGAATGCCAATGGGGCACCATTTTCATTTAGGATCAACTAGATATGATGAAAACTCTATGCCAATATGACCATCAATTTTGGCGAAGTAGTGACAACAAGATTTTCAACATGGCCACAATAGTGACCATATTGGATGTCAGATCGGCATAATTTTCATTCAGGACCAACTTGACATCATAAGAAGTCTTCTGTTGAAACCCCATATCGATATGACTTTTCATTTGGGCAGCAACAAGATTTTCAAGATGGCTGCCATGGTGGTCATATTTGTGGTCAGATTGGCACCATTTTCACTCAGGACCAACTAGATATCATAATTAGTCTTCTGGTGAAAACCCCAATTCAATATGACTTTCCATTTATTAGGAGAAGCAGTAAAAAAAATTTCAAGATGGCTTCCATGGCAGTTTGTGAAAACCCCATGCTGATATGACCATTCACAGGGCTCGAAATTAGGATATTTTTTCTTTCTCACTAAGCCACAGGATCACCAAAATAAATTTTTTACTGATTCTGCATAGATGTTACTGATCATGCTAAAATCAAACAGAAGCCAGTTCAGTTTCTAATTCAACATTTATTATTCATTAACATCAACTGATAACAATAACAACAATATTTCACCAACAAGACTCCTGAATGAAGTATCCCGTGCACTTTCGTATTTCTCCAAATACTTAGTGCACAACATCACAGCCTCTCCTAGGTCATACTTCAACCATTTGTGTTTATTTCCCCAGCATTTCTGGTACTTTCTTAGTCTCGTCTCTTCATCATATCTGTGATCACGCTATCTCTTTTCATCATTTAATTTCTGACATTTTGGTGGCAGCTGCACACCTTGCAAATACTTCCACATGCTACAATTGTCACCATACAATGTACTGAATGTTTATAAACAACAACATAAATATTAAAATGCACTTTTCGGTATAATTCTGGATTTGTTTGTTGTGTCTGTGAATGCGACCTTTTCCGATTGGTCAATACTAGCCTGACACCCTATACCTTTTGTTATCATCAATAATGAAACCAGTGCTTGGGGGCAGTACACCAGGCTAGTTCCACATGTGCGAAGACTGTTTTGACAATAATCACACAAATTTACTTGATGAGTGGTTTGACACCTGTCCATCTGTGCCATGAGCACTGATTGTACCTCGTCAAGCACAGGATGTTGGTAGGTACTCAATTAACACAATGAACAGATCAATTAACCAATATAGGGAATGCCTCTAGATGGAATTTATTCATTTTCATTAAAACAATCAATGAGAAATTACAATATTTAATGACTGGTTGGTGCAACTGTATCCAAACAAAGATAAAAAAATGCACCTTGTCCATTTTATTTGCACCACTTTTGACGCATTGATTTTCTTTTTTTTGTGTGGCATGTTGTCTGTTTTACACGAATCCTGCAAGGGTACATCCTGGCTGAAACAATGAGCATTGTGCTCTTTAAAAAGGTGTTTTATGAAAAGCATCCCTCATAAGTTACATATCAGAGGAATGCATGTACGATTTAGTGTCATTTCCACCCAAAGTTAATAGCAGACAACCTGCTCCAGGTGAGTGAGCAAAGACCATATAAAGGAACTAACTTGTGTAAAATAAAACCTTTTGCAACTTGGTAAGCCATTTTGCAAAAAAGAAGGTAACAAAAATTTGCTACCTTCTACTTTACGTAAATTCTACTGCAGGGGTCCTCAACCTTTTTGTGTCTTCGGGCACATTTGTGAATTTATGAGAGAATGGCGGGCACCAACCAATTAACTTGACCCATTTTTTCTATATATTATTAATCATTATAACCTATTCTGCGGGCACACAAAAAACCTTGGCGGGCGCCATTGCACTCTCGGGCACCATGTTGGGGACCCCTGTTCTACTGTATATAGAATAAGATGGACTTCACAGTAACAGGGTTACCTTATACTCGCTTCTAAGTTTGATCCAACTGCAAACAACATAGACACTGGTCTGCCATTGCATAATGTACCGGCAGATCTAGGTCTATGCAGTTTGTTTGGAGTAATCAGTTAGGAGTAATTCATAGAACAAACAACTTTAAACTCTGATCTGCTAGTGCATTATTTCTTGCTAGAATGGGAATATCGTCTATACTAGCTTACAAGTCGAAACCAATTGCAAAACAACATACACCCTGATCTGCCATCGAATAATGCACAGTCATATCAGGGTCAATAGTTGTTTGTTCTACTGATTATAAAATGGCTTACCATGTTGTACATTATGTGATAGCAGATCTAACTCTATAGAGTTTACAGTTGGACCCGACTTATAAGCGAGTATAGACAGTAACCATTGCCTCCACTGCCATGAAGTCCATTTTATCATTTATACTGATTGGTCACAAATCCCACTGCTTTATTTTATTTGTTAACAGTTCTTCACAACATCAAACTTGCAAGCTTCACATATCATGGCTTCAATCAAAATCATGCAGATGCTGGAATTAAGGGCAATAAAACTTCTCAAGCACTTCAGTTATGAACAGAACTCAGGCATGCAGCATTGGTGTGGAAAAATGCTTTGCAAGTACAATCAATACGTTAAACAATTGAACATATTTATGTGGAGTTGTTCATAGAAACTACAGTGAAATCATAGAGTTAACAGCTCTGATGTGCTATTATACACCAATCAATGAATCAATCAATGAATTAATCAATCAACTTAAAATCGTACAGACCTATGCAAATAATTATACTTACTAATAATAACAAGGCCAGCATTGGTCTCGCTGCCTTCCAGTCTCATGTTAAACTTGATCATCAGGTCCTGTGGCAGGGTCAAATGCTCAACATGGAGGTTCAACTGTGGTTCAGTGCGAATCATGCAGCGATCCAGCAGAATGTTATTCTTTCCATCACTCTTTGCCTTGGTGTCTTCTGTAAAGCACAAAACAAAACAAAAGCACTGTGAATGGCATAATATAGGCTTGACCTGTGTTTAGTAGTTATCTATGCAAGAACTAGTATAGCATGGTTGACTCTGTGGATTACTGACCAATGGATCACAATAGCCTCAACCTTTGGGCAAGGTATGCGGTCTTGGACTAGACTTAATGTGCAGAAAGCAGTATTTTCTTATTAGACTTACATGTTACTGTGTGGAAAACATTTTTCTTCTTTCAGTCACAATGACCTTGATCATTGAGCCCCAATCAATATGGTTCTTTCTCACTCCAAGTGCAAGCCATCTACAAAGTTTGGTAACTGTATATGATGGAGAACTGGTGTTATTGTGTGGAAATATTTTTCTTCTTTCAGTCAATGTGACCACGATCTTTGACCTTTTGACCCTAAAACTGATAGGGTTCTTCCTTACCCCAAACACAAGCCATCCACAAAGTTTGGCAACTACAGATGTTGAAAATTCTAGTTATTCTATGGAAACCATTTTCCTCTTTTAGTCACAGTGACCTTGATCTATGGACCCTAAAATAGATACGGTTCTTCCTTAACCCAAGTGCAAACTAAAGACAAAGTTTGGCAACTGTAGACGGTGGACTCGAGTTATTGTGTGGTAACCATTTTGCTTCTTTTAGTAAATGTGACCCTGACTTTTGACCTTTTGATATGCAGGTGTTCAGATATGCAGATGTTACAGGCTTTAGTGTGAGAAAGTCAAGGGGTAGTTGGGTTCATTAAGACCACTGGAGGGGTTGGGATGAGGTATGGGTGGGGGTTGTAGCTAAATAAGAAGACTTCTACTATATGTCAACTATGAAAAACTTTCACATAACAATGACTAGTACAGTATTTACTTACGCTGTTGCAAAGTCTTGGTCATTTTGTATTCCAGTCTCTGCTGTTTGTCCCCAGAAGAATTATTGTCAACAGTATATTGTGGTCCTTTGGCTTCCTCTACTTCATCTTCTTCTGCAATATCAACCTCCCTGTCTGGGATGGGGGGTTGTGTATCAACCTCGATGCTTATGTCCCTGAAGATGAGATCTCCAGACCGGAGAGATGTGGGTGTTGCATGGTAGATTTTCTTGCCCAAGATTGTGATGATAGGACTATGGGAAGGCTGGACAAATACATAACTTTCAACAGTTGGAAGGATCTCTTCTGTGTGACCACAGCTGTTAACAGATCCAACATGAAACATGTAAGATGTTATTACTACGAACTATGTTTCTATTTATGGAGTTTTTCATTAATACTCATGTGGCATTGCAAATTTTACACCCACAGTAGACTTCAAATTATTGAATTACACTGCTGATTTTAAAAAAATAGTATTTTTTCCCAAAATTTCAAGTAATTGTTAATGTTGGTACTTGTTTTAACTGGAATTCTAACAGATGATGCCATTTAGTCACAAACTGATTTAGGTGTAATAGTTTCAGCTTGGCTCAAACTAGTGGGCAAGAAGAGTCTCTCAAAGGGATTAACACTCTACTGGCTGAAAAGAATTTCCAGGAATCCAAAATAAGACTGTTTCTTCGTTTTAACTGTCGAATGCAAATACCATCTCTGATATTCTTGAGCTATAACAAGATTTTCAAACTGGCTGCTGTGGAAACCATATTATATATAATCAGCATCATTTTTGTTTTGGACAAACTAGATTTCATCAAAAGTCTTTTGGTGAAACACCCAAGTCAATATGACCACCCATTCAGCAGTAGTACCGATATCAAGATTTTCAAGATGCCCACTCTGGCAGCCATATTGGCTAAAATAAAATCAAGGACGGTAATTTTTTTACAAATCCATGCAGGTCTCAGGAAAAATGTTTCCAAGCACTTGTCCTTGGAGTGAGTTGCAACAGATATTTGTCCCTGTCATCACTTTACTCAACACAGTACATTTACATGCACCACTATAATACCTACACTGGTACTAAAAAACCACAGCCACCTGACACAAGCTAGATACCAGAAGGGTTTTAAACCTGCTGTCTTCACTCTGAACATAAAATTTTCATGACTTGAACCCATTTTAGTATCAAGTTTACACTGTGAGCCTGTGTAAAATGCAAAGTTGGCTCCCTTTGCGACCTGTTCTGGGCTGACAACAAGAGGGTAAAAGTAATCAATAATTGACATATACTAGATGTTAAGCACTGCTGAAGTTCAAAGCTTGTTAAAGGTAGAAAATGCACAGATATTCTCATGGTGCAAATCTGCATTACTCGGCCCAAGGACAGGTAAGTAGTAAAGTAGTTTTCCTTGGCACAGCCAATTTGTATGAGGTCAAGTAGAGAGGACAAGTGGCTTTCGGAGTCCTGCTTTTGTCTGGTTGGTGCCCTCTAAAAAGTTTAAAAGTGTGGTTTGATGCTGCAAAGGCAATATTATGGTCAGCTAATTAGTCTGTAAAGTACACTTCGGACTTAATGACCTCCAGTTCAGTTTCAGAAACTGCAGTTCCAAACCCCAAGAAGGTCAATTACTTCTTGCTAGATCTCTCAACCTCTCAACTTGACGTAATCTTTATGTTTTGGGGGTTTATTTATTCTTGTGGCAGCGACAATCATCTCTCCTGTTGTAAGCAATACTCAAATCGACATGACATGATGTCCAATAAATGCAATTACTGGCTTTCCAGCTTTTGTTTGAATTATGGACAAGTATCTTAATACAGTTTTTTTTTTTTAATGTCAGTGCCAATTGTTTGGATTTTCCAGACTATGATATAATCTTGAAGCAAAAACCTTGATCATTAAGGCATTCTGCAAGAACAGCATAGGTGGATTAAAGCATCTGAGGTGCTCCATGTATAGTTAGTCTGGTTCCCTGCCCAAATCCAGTGAGTCTAATGTGAAAGCCGGATCTGAACCAAACCCGTCAAGCCAATATCCAGATTTGACCACAATGATCATATTTTCATAATTTTTGCTATTGTTCTGTAAGTCCATATTTTAATGTATTTTTCAAAAAAAGTTGGCAGGTCTGTTGATGGACAGACAACGCACAATGGAAGCAAAACCATACTGTAAGGTCACTTAGCCCTATGGATGGGTGAGCTAAAACATTTACAAGCTTTCCAAGTCAGCCCTGAAATTCATGGGTATTGTAAGGCTAACAAAACAGTGATATTGAAATATCTGACAAAGCGTAACTTACTGGACACTGGTTTTAATAGATAGGTTCCTTCTGCCTGGTGTTGGGTATGCCCGACCATTACTGTAAGTAACTTCCTGCAGCAAACCTTCAACCTCTGTGGCATTTGTTCCCATTATGCTGAATTCAGTCATCTCATTGTTGAAACTTACAGCCTGCAAACACAACGTGAAGAACTAAAGAAATGGGAAGCAATTTGCTCATGTAAATATAACTCTGCCTCACCTGCATCCCACCCCTTACTCCTGTGATGGAGATGAATATATACCGTCTATACTTGCGTATAAGTCGGGTCCAAATGCAAACAACATAGACCCTGATCTGCCGTCGCATAATGCACCAGCAGATCAGGGTCTATGTTGTTTGTTCTACTGATTAGTCCTTACAAACTGCATAGACCCAGATCTGCCGGCACATTATGCGATGGCAGATCTGGGTCTATGCAGTTTGCAGTTGGTATCAGGTTATACGCAAGTAAAGACAGTAGTTAAAAAAAGTGCATAACTCTTCCAAAATAGTGAAAGTACAATAATTGGTCAATATGCATTTTTTCTGATTATGACCATAATATGTACTAAGTTTCACAGCAATACATGGAAAACTGTGAAAGGAGTTGCATTCACAAAATTCTGTCATATACTGCATCCAGCTGTAAGTCAAAAAGGATAATAACTCTTACAAAATTGTGGGAGCTCCAAGATTTGTAAATATTGTCATCTTCAGATGATGACCATAATATATACAAAGTTTTATAGCAATTCATCAAAACTGCATGACAAGTTGTGTTCACAAGATTCTGTCACACTGCATTCAGCTGCAGGACAAAAAGAGCAATAACTCTAGTAAAAATTGTGAGAGAAGTGATTTGTCGTCATGAACATCTTCAGATGATGACCATAACATCTACAAAGTCTTGTGGTAATCAAATGAAAACTGTGAGACTAGTTCACAAGATTCTGACGTATACCACAATCAGCTCCAAGTCAAAATGAGCAATAAATTTTCAGATGATGACCATTATATGTACCAAGTTTCACAGTAAAAATCTGTCAAAAAATTGTAACTAGCTGTGTGTACAAGATTCTGTCACATCAGGCTCCAAGTCGACAATGGCAATAACTCTAACAAAACTTACAGGAGAACAGTGATTTGTCGATATGAGCATCCTCTGATTATGACAATTACTTTCACCAATTTTCAGTAATCAATCAAAAACTGCTGGACTTGTTGCGTTCACAAGAATCTGTCATACACTGCATTCAGCTACAAGACAAAATGGACAATAACTCTAATGAAGATTGCAGGAACAAAGTGATTTGAAAAAAAATGCACATCTTCAGATGTTGACCATAATACTTACCAAGTATCATGATGATCCACTAAAAACTGTGAGACTAGCTGCATTCACAAGATTTTGTCATACACTGCATTCTATAAGTTAAACAAGAGGCCCGAATGGATCTGATATTGCTCACCTGGCTTACATAACTCTACAGCTGACCATTTCACTAAGCTGGCTAATGTAGTATTGTGAGAACACAACCTATGTAATCTATCTCCCAAACTTTATATCATGTTGATTTTACCTATTTTACTATATCCTGAAAAAAAATCTTTCTAAAGATATAGTCATAATTAATATGCATATTCTTTTTGTTCATAACTGAAGTCATCCAAAATCTTGATGATGCAAACCCATTTACCAGATTCTGTAGAAATATATTCTCTAGATCTAAAGCCAATTTGATGCCAGGTATCTCACATAACTCTATAGATCCTGTCTATGACAATGATAATATATGCTTAAGGTGGAGCAAAATCCAACTGGAAATTGGTCTGCAGAATGGTAACAAGCTTAACCAATCAGCTACCAGAGTACCTCATTAATATGTGAAGATCTTGCTCATAATCAAACTCGTCAAACATATTAATAATATAAGACCATTTAAAAATTTTGATCAAAATCTGATTTGAAATATAGTCGCTAGATTGTTGATAAACCCAGCCAATCAGATGCAAGTTCACTCATAACACTCAACCAAGATCTTGATGACATAGGCTTATTTACCAAATTTGATGAAAGTCCTATAAAAAAAAAACCCGTCTCCAGAGTGGTAAAAAAACTTATCAGATGCATCGTAGCTGCCTTAATGGATATATGATTGGCACTATTTTCATTTAGGACCAACTAGAGGTCATTTGTTGAAAACTTCATGTTGAGATTGCCATCCAATTGGGAGGAGCAATGATAACAATATTTTCAAGATGGCCCCCACGGTGGCAATCAGACACCATAAGAACACTTCTGGTGAAAACCCCCATGTCAAAAAGATGTTCCATTTCAGAAGAGTAGCAATAACAAGATTTTCACAATGGCCACCTTGGTGGCCATACTGGATGTCAGATCAGCAACATTTTAATTTAGGACCAACAAGACATCATAAAAAGTCTTCTGGTGAAAATCTCATATTGATATGAAGTCTTTTGGTGAAAGCACAATGTCGACATGATCAGCCATCCAGAAAAAGTAGCAATAACAACATTTGCAAGATGGCCATTGTGGTGGTCAGATCAGCACCATTTTCATTTAGGACCAACTAGACATCATAAGATGTCTTTCAGGGAAAATCCCATGTTCATATGATCATTCATTCAGGAGAAGTAGTGATAATCAGATTTTCAAGATGGCCACTGTCGCAGACATACACGATGTCTTAGCAGCACCATTTTCATTGATCATCAACTATACATCATAATAAGTCTTTTAGTACAACCATAAATTCTTCTGGAGTAGTGAGAACTAAATTTCCAACATGGCCAATGTGGTGGCCATGCTGGATGTGCAAGCACCACAATTTTCACTTATGACCAGCTAGACCTTGGGATGAATGTGCGTGTCAAGTTGAATGACAATTCTCCAGTAGTAGTAGTAGTAGGAGGAGCAGTGATAACAAACTTGTGCTACCAAATGGATTCAATATGAACAACATTCCATCCCAAAAACTCTTTGTCTATGACCAGAAGAGCTAAACAAACTGGGGGACTAGTTATGTTCAGAAGACTGTGTGTTCAATGGAAGGACCGATGGACACAAAAATTCCTATATACCCCTGCCTCTATATATTGGTAAACTAGAAGTATGTTCATGAAACAGGAATGCCCTTCCACACTGACCTATGCACAAAAGTAGACAGGACAAATGGACAGTGCCACAAAACATTCTACAGAGCATCAAAGTCAAGGCTGGCACACAAAAATGGATGGAAGGATGCATGTACCAGGGTCACAAGAAGTCAAGGATAAAAACTCAGTAAATTATAATTCTTATGAGACAGAATCTGCTTACAGTGCCACTAGACATTTTCTGCAAAGCGTTAAAGTCCAGGTTTTCCTGGCAGCTGTTTAGACACTTGATGACACGGCTACTCTCCATCTTCCCTTTCAGGATGGTCAGTCCAGCCAAGTAACCCTTCAAGTACTGGACATACTTCCTATCTCCACCTGTTGGCACACACAAATTTTAAAAGTTAAAATTTTTAAATGCTTGTTGATTGATTGATTGGAATTTTACGGCGCACCATCACATTAAGGCTATCTAGTGCCATAAAAAAAGGTTGTATCACAGGTCATTTATGTATGAAAAGTGGTTCATGATCAACGAGAAGTATAAAAAAAGGAAGAAAAAAAACAATGAGATGCTGAGGATAATATATGAAGGTTCCTGATCAACGGGTAATGTAAATGGTACATATAAAGGGTAATTAGATAATAAAAGATATTTAGGGTAATTGGCAGAACACATGCTGGTTAAAATACTCAAGGGAAATAGGTTGCACACATACGATATTTTAGAATAAATGTTAACTTCCTTCAAGAAATTTTTAAAATGCAAGACACATTTACTGTATAAAAAAGCTCCTTGATGTGCTGAACATTGTAGTAAGGATTGTGTGTAGGTTGAAGATTGAAACAATCTATCAGAAAGTGCTTCACGGTAAAGGGTTCTTTGCAAGGAACGCACTTGGGTGGATCTTCGCCCTTAAATATGTGAGAGTAGGTTATACATGTATGATCAATTCTAATTCGTGCAATGATGTAAATGCTTGTAATTTTTACATTATTACATTATTCATTTGGTTTGGATTCAGTCCATTACAACTCTTTAGGCACAATAGGTTTTAGGATGGTATTTAACTTCTGCAAATCATCAGGTGGTGACAATAGGATGGCAGAAGCATGTGTGGAACACTTTTCATAGCCAATCATCAGGTAAATACAGTGGGTTGCATACATTTACTGTGTTTTCATTTATTTTCATTGGCATCATTTTTAAGGTTTTGTTAAAAAAAAAGTCTTTTTTGTGGGTACTAAGATTTGTGGATTTGCCTGTTAAAGTTTGCATATTTATAGTTATTTAATTTCATGAATTAACCTCTATAAATACCCAAAATAAGAACAATAAAAGAACCTGAATGGTTAAAACACTACTACTAACAGTATAAGCACAAATCAAACACCCATCAGGATTAATTGCTTACACCATGATTTTGTCCAAGTACTCAACATCAAACAGAACCGATGCAGCCAACAACACCAAGCCAAGTGGTCATTGAAGCATATCTACGGTATATATGATCCTTTACTTAAATCACTGTCTATCATGTTGCACCGTCAGTATGTTTCAACCGCAAATATTCAAGTTAGATCCCACATGAGAATGTCTGAGAGATAAGACCTAATTATATGCAGCACCAGAACTGGACCCATGTAATTCTGCAGTTTCTGGATTATCCTAAAGTTTGCATGTACCAGGAGACTTGATTGACATGTTTATTTATTGGTTTTTCCCAAAATTTAGTGCCATGTGAACGTAAGTACTGGGCTGTAACCAGTGATGCATATAGTATCCCAAAGGCAGGGGACAGTGTCCCCCACCCTCTAAATTTGGGGGGACAAACAACATTTTTGAGGGACAAAGAATAATAATAGTACATAATGCACTTATAGTGCTCACTTGCTTTGACATTGCCTTGATTTTGTTTTCTGCACTTTAATATCATATCTTTCTTAGACACTTACATCATTGCATTACAAGTTTTATCATGTGCTCAAATTACTCAAGAAAACATTAACATGTTTGAATATCTGGTTAACCTGAAATGAGCTGCACTATGGAATTTTTGTTCTGGATCTTGCTCTCATTTAACTTCAGTGTGCACTCATTATCTGTGAACATTTATTATAATAAATACTTGTGTTTTCTGAATTACTTTTCTTTCCAAACTAACAAATCATGAATTAAATGACAAATTGTGTATCTGCATAAATGTAGTCTCTTTTGTCATGATTTCAACCTCAAAATAAATTCAGTCTTCCTCACCGTAGAAGTGACTTTAACCTTGAAAATATGTTACACTAACGGCTGTCAAACACTTTACATTGCAACTCGGCTGACTACCATAAACCTTGCATGTTTTCATTGCCACATACATTGTTTTAAAATAGATATTCATTGGCATCTTTTCATTTTTGTCACCTTTTGCGACTTGGGCCATTGCTAGCATCAACAAAGACATGGATAGATATCCACTAATGAAAAGCTATAGGTGTATTTTTCGATTTTTTTTCTGATGATGCATAGGGTAAAAATTTGGGGGACATAAGACAAAAAATTGAGGGAAACCCACAACCCTGTACTCAATGTGCAACAATGGCTGTAACAAGTGTATATATACATATTATTTAATGAGTACTTGTGCTTCAAGCAATAGTTTTAATATTTTACAGTCTTGTTGTTCATTTGGATTAAAAGAGTTGGATAAAATGAGGATTTAAATAAAGTTTGCTACCCATAATTAAAGAATACATGCTTGCATTTATCTATGCTTTATGCAGATTATTCATTCAAATGTATTACAACTGTGGACAAATCTTAAATCACAGAGAATGAAGTGCATTTTTTTCATACAAGTACTTTCAGCAGCAGTTTCACTAGAATGAAGGATCGATGAAAATAAACATTAAACCTACATTTTCCTAGCACATTCATTATTTCATTATCCTTTTCTTTTAATTTTTAATAATGCTAGTACTTAAATACTTTATGCTCTTTTATTCTCTATCTTTACTGACCTCACATATCAATTTAAGGCAGTGAGTGGAGCTGGTAGCTTCCAGATAATGCATACATACATGTACTATGAAACAAAATAAAACACTTAAGTTTATAATTTCTTTTTCTTTAAAAACAAAATAATACATGTAAAAAATATTACTTTATTTAAGCAATGATGTTGAATTATCAAATAACTGAGCTTTGTTGATCACTAGGAATGTATAGGTAAGAAAAAATGGAGGGGGGGGGGTGGCTTTCGGCATCATATGTGGCTCAACATTTTTTGTTTTGTCATTAAATTCATGGTTGGTACCATATGAATAAAAGTGAAACCACAGTATTACTTAAGTAACAAAAGTCCATAGAAGGGGCTGACACTCTACTGTCTGAAAAGAATTTACAGGAATTAACAACAAGACCAATTCTTCTTTTTAACTTCAGAATGTTGAAACCATATCTGATATTCTCAAGGGCAAAGATTTTAAAATTAGCCATTGTGGAGGCCATATCTGATGTAAGATCAGTATCATTTTCATTTAGTACGAACCAAACATCATTTGAAGACTTTTTATGAAAACCCCATGCCAGTATGACCATCCATTGAGGAGTAGCAGCAATAACAAGATTTTCAAGATAGCCACCATGGTGGCCATACTGGATGTCAAATCAGCAATATTTTCATTTAGGATCAACTAGACACCATAAGATGTCTCCTGTTGAAAACCACATTCTGATATGACCTTCCATTTACAAGGATTAGCAATGACAAGATTTTCAAGATGGCTGCCACAGCGACCATATTGGAGGTCAGATCAGCAACATTTTCGTTTAGAACCAATTAGGTATCATAACTGGTCTTCTGATGAAAACCCAATGTCAAAATGACTGTTTAGGAGGTGTAGCGATAACAAGATTTTCTAGAAGGCCGATAACAAGATTTTAAAGATGGCTGACATGGTGACCATATTGGGTGTAGGTTTGGCACCATTTTCATTTAGGACCAACTAGACATCATAAGTCTTCTGGCGAAAACCAAATGTTGATATGACTTTCCATCTAACAGAATTAGCAACAAGAAGATTTTTAAGATGGCCACTGTCACAGTGGTGGCCATATTGGATGTCAGATTGGGACATTTTTCATTTAAGACCAATCTGACACCATAAGAAGTCTTCCGGTGAAAATCCCATGTAGTGATAACAAGATTTTCCAGCTGGCCGCTATGGTGGCCATATTAAACATCATATTGACCCCGTTTTCATTTAGGACCAACTAGACATCATAAACTCCATGTTGATATGACCATCCATTCAGGTGGAGTAGCAATAACATCATTTTACAAGACGTCCACTATGGTGGCCACATTGGATGTACGAGTGGCATCATTTTCATTTAGGACCAACTAGACATCTTAAGAAGTCTTTTAATGAAAACCCCATGTTGATATGACCATTCATTCTGAACCAGTAGTGATAAGATTTTCAAGATGGCTACTGTGGTAGTCATATTGGATGTTTGAGGAATACCATTTTCATTTAGGACCAAGTGGACCATGGGATGAATGTGCGTGTAAAGTTTCATGGCAATTCTCCAAGTAGTAAGTATTGTAGAAGTAGTGATAACAAACTTGTCCTAATGGACGTACAATGGATGATAGATGAAGGACAACAAACTGATGACAGACAACAAACCATCCCATAAGCTCTTGACCAGAATAGCTAATAATAGCTTTATATCTAATTTATCTTGTGACCAGGCCTAATGGTCCTTATGGATTATTACAACAAACAGCAAAGAGGTACAAAAATCTCATGCAATGGAAATGTATGTCCTGAAGGTTTGTGAATCATATTTGATTTAGCAGTGGTGAAGATCTATGAAAATGACAAAAAAATTAATTAGTGTAAGTTCACAGGCAACAGTTACTAGTGTTTAGCAGTGCTTCATTTAGATTTAGTATCCCCATTTTCTACATTAGACCAGTCCTCAAATGAAAGTTTATGTTAACAAGTGTGTCATAAATGTCACATTGTATGCCCACCACATGTTTAATAGTTCTCTATGTAGGTAACTGAAATTTGCTTACAGAAGCTAGTTTTCTTCTTTTAGTAACAGTGACACTGAACTTTGACCCCAAAATTAATAGGGTCCCAAGTGCAAGCCATGCAATAAGTTTGGTAACTAGATGGTGGAGAACTAGAGTTATTGTATAGAAAACATTTTTCTTCTTTCAATCAGTGACATTGACCTCGGAGTTTTTTACCCGGGATCAATACGGTTCTTCCTTAACCCAAGTGCAAGCCATGCACTAAGTTTGGTAACTGTAGATGATAAACAACTGGGTTTATTGTGCAGAGATGAAATTGGGAACAGATGAATGGACAGACATATAGCTGGTATGTAAAAACCCATTACACAGCTATATTATTACTCTTCTTAAGTAGAGGCCATTTCATGTTGTTTTCCTGAAGTGGACTGCCTATGTATATTTTTCAGTTGTGAGAGAGAGAAGTCAAACATTTATGCACTTGCAATTTTCCTACTACAATATGGAAGAAGAAAAGTGAAAGAGAAGGCATTATGTCTTTTGAATCAATGTAACTTGACTGACTGTAACATGCCACATTGCTTTCAACTGCAAAGTCACTTGTAAAAGTCTCTAATTGAGCGAACTAATATCCATAGCTTTTTTTAATTGTTTTTTTTTTTTAATTTTTCTAAAACAAGAATGAGTTATGTTCAAAATTTCTGGCCCCTTTATTACACAAACCAGAATATAATCAATGATCACATAGCTCACCTCTTCAAAGCTTTTTAACAGTCTCCATAAGACATTGTAAACATTAAATATCAAGCAGAAAAAATCCTGACAATGAAATGTTGGTCCCTTTTCTAACTCAAATTTTTTTGTTGTTGCAATTTTATATCTTTAGAACTTAATTTGTAATCAGCTCTATATAGCCAGTATTGGGCTAACATACCATTAGAAGTACTATAATGAGTTGATAAAAAACAGAGATTAATTTTGTTTTTCCTGCTTTTTTTAAAAATCATTGTTCTTAAAAATCTGCTTCAGAAGCTGTTATTACTGTCCACTGTTAGAAGCAAGATTTACTGAGTGAAATTCACAGGCTTTGTTGACAGCCACCAGTAGGACAACTATTAGAAACATAATTCATTCATCAGTAATTACCTTGATTAGCCCACTACAGCTGAGGCCTCACATTAAAAGTTTGTAGCCCACTGATCTAAGTTTGATCCTTATTCACATGTACAATACTCAGTTAGCCTGTTAAGGAGTAATCTATCACAGTATACGATGAGAAACAATAATATGGAAAGTTTACCATTGAATCTGCAGACTTCCAACTACACCGGTCAGGAATGGCCTGATGGCTATGATGTATACAGCATGGAAAAATCAACGTGAAAATGAGCTCAACACAAATACTTCCCCTATGTCAATCAAACAAAATGTAGGTCACAGTGATCTTCTTGGGTTGTAATCATGTACTACTAACAGAAATATATCCAATTATCAAGTTTCATGATTCGAAGATAAACTGCACCCAACAAATGACCTTTGAACACAACATTTTAATAAGGTCACTGAAGCATAGGTCATATAGACCTCTACCTGCAATGAGGGTATAGTACTTCTCAAGATGCATGCTTTCACCAAGTTTTATGATTCTAGGTAGGGTAGAATGCATACAGCATACTAAAAACTCATGTGGTCATTAGCTAAATGCAAAAACTTAACCAAAACCATTAAAAGCTGAAATACAGGTCACAATGAACTTCTTTTGTTGTAATAGTGTGGTACTAAATGAGATGCATATTATCATCAATATCACAATTCTAGCATGAAGTGTCTGAGAATAGAACATCAAATATAAAATTTAACCCAAGTCAGTGAAGCATAAAATATGAGTCATTATGCCCTACATCTGCAACATGTGCTTATCAAGATGAATCCCCTCACCAAATTTCAAACTTCCAGATAGGACTGTATGTAAACAGCATGCAAAAGTCTATGTGGTCATGAGCTAATTGCAAAAAATTAACCCAAGCCAGTGAAATGTAGGTCATAGTGACCTTTTTTGTACAGGTGTGGTACTAATAGTGGTGTATGGAATCATTTAGTTTACTAATTCTAGGTATAACAGTTAAAACACAGAATTTAAAGAGAAGTTTTTAATATTGGTCACAGTGACCTACTTGTAGAAGGGAGTAATATTCCTCATGATGCAACATACCAACTTTCATGATTCTACTTAGAACACTATGTATACAGGGTGCAAAAATCTATGTGCAAAAACTTATTTTAAGCCTGTAAAAATGTGCAATTTAAGTCATAGTGACCTTATTTTGCTGCAAGGGAGTGGTACTAATTAGAGATGCACACAATCCTCAAATTTGATGATTCTAGCATGAGCTGACCTTGAAAAAGTAACTTAAAACACATTTTCAAACCCACTGAGTGAAGCGTGAAATAACCTACTGTGGGTGTAGTACTTATCCAGATGCATCCCCTCCCCAAGTTTCATGATTCTAGGTATAACAGTATGTATACAGATTGCAAAAATCTATGTGGTCATGAGCTAGAGGCAAAATTTTATTTTAATCCAATAAAAATATGAAATGTAAGTCACTGTGAGTTTATTTTGATTTATGGGAGTGGTACTAATAGAGATGCATACAATCAAAACTGCTGATTCCAGCATGGACTGAGCTAGAGAAATAAACTTAAAACACAAAATTAAACCAGATCAGTGAAGTCTGAAATATGGGACACAGTAACCTACTTTTGTAAGGAGGGTCTAGTACTCATCAAGATGCATCCCCTCACCATGTTTCATGATTCCAGGTATAACAATATCTATATGTGGTGCAAAAAGCCTAAGCGGTCATGAGCTAAATTCAACAACGCAAGATAAGCCAGTAAAATGTTAAATGTAGGTCAATGTGACCACCTTTTGCAAGGGTGTGGTACTAACACAGATGCATACAATCATCTAGTTTGATAATTCTAAGATGAACTGAGCTTGGGAAATCAACCTGAAATATAAAATTTAACCCATGTTAGTGACAGATGAGATATGGATCACAGTGACCTAATTTTGTGGTGTGGTGTAGTTCTCATCATGATGCATCCCCTCACCAAGTTTCATGCCTCCAGGTATTTATAATCTATTCTGTGCACAAAATACATGAGCTAAATGCAAAAACTTCACAAAGAATGTAAATATAATGTACATGTGTACAATTTACCATCTCAGCCCCCTTACATGGGGGTAGGCACAATGAAATCCACTCTGAACTGTTGCCTAGGACCAAGGAAGAAAAAATGGTTGAGATGCAGTGATGCGGTACATATGAATATGTCTTTTTTATGTGTGAATACCAACACCTATGCCGTAGGTAGTATAATAACTCTCCTCTACTTTGTAGAGGTGAGCTAAAAATTGGCCATGTAATAAAACCAAATGAGTATATATGCAAGTATATATGTACAAAGCTTAAAGGCATGGCAGCCCAATAAAAGGCTATATACTGCTGATTAAACTTAAGTTCTAAAAATGAAAATATAAAGAACTGCACAAATTAACTTTAGGAACATAAACCCTTCCAAATAATCATAAATATTCAGTACTACAAGATACTGAGATTTCACTATTTTTCATAGCGTACCAATTTTTGTGGGTTTCATGGTTGCTCCTAACCACAAATTAAAGAGCCAATGAAAAATGAGCCACATGTGATGCAGAAAGCCCCTCCCCTGTTTTCTCACTGATACATTGATAGTAATCACCAAAGTTCAGCTATTTGATAACTGAACGTTATTACTGTACACTTTATAATCTTTTACATGTCTCTGTTTTATTTTAATCCATTTGGGAAAAAAGGAAATTTTATAATAAATTATGTTTCTCTGAAAATACTTACCTGACCACAATAACATTAGGGAATTACTTTCTGCTACCTCCATAATCCAGCCCTCCCTCAAAGGCAAGAAAATGTCTTTCCTTCTATAAATGATATAGACTAAGGGAAGTAACTCTTACAGATTATCTCCCCTTATGCTGGTTAAGTGGCCACCCATATCCCAACCATCATCAGTTTAAAGTTGAGCAACAGCGTTTACAGGATGCTTGCAATTGTTGGGATGGGTGGGATGGGATGAGAGTAATGTGATCAGGAAAGTATTTTCGGAGAAATACAAGTTACTATAACATTTTCGTTCTTCGTCAAATACATTTAGCTGATCACATTAACATTAGGAAAATAGGTACAGAAGGGGGAAATGCTTGAGCATCCAACCCCTACCAACATCATTCGGCAGGAGCCTCCTTATTGCTCTACTGACAGTTTGTTTGTTTTGTGGGGTTTAATGCCATTTGTCAGCACATGATAGGCATTACATGGTGGTCAGTATATTTGGTGGAGGAAGAGCCCAGGAAAACTTCAGGAAGAACCACCGACCCACAGGAAGCTACTGGCAAGCTTTCTCAAATACCCACAGTGGCAGAGCCGAGATTCGAACACATGCAGACAGAGGTGATATGTGTCGGTGATCTGTAAGGCGAGCTCCTTCTAGTGAAAGAATAATCTTCTCCTATGACAAGCACAACCAAAGATTTTGTGTTTATACATGTGCGAGGGAGATCCCTGTGGAATCCTTCACCTGTTTATTACTTTAGATTGAATAGTCTCCTGGGCAAATCCAGGGAAAGCTGCAAGGTCATGCATGGGACTGAGGTTGTGCTGTCATGAATGGGACTTGGTAGCTACCAGTGGTCCAACAATATTGAGGTTTCATCTTTGTGTGGAAACACAGGCAAATAAAACTAGAGAAAGCAGACTGGGCATTATGTCTCGAAACTGCGACATTACATTCAAAGGCCAGACTAGTGGAAAACACTTGTATTTCATGAGTCAAAACCTTCCTGAGCCATACTTGATCTGGTGAGAGCTCGGAGTTTCATTTTTAGAACTTAATAACGTTGTTTAGCCAAGTGGTCAGCACTGTGGGGTTACATCTTGCTTTACAGCATTCAGTAGTGAGAAGAGTCTGACAGCACATACTGGAGTCCTGTTGTTTTGCCTTTCTTGACAGATCGATCAAGGAGAAAACATGCATAGTTATTTGCTGATTGCCTATCGAAAGTAACCTGCTTTTCACAACAAAACCAGGATGCATCATTAATACAACTGAGCCATCTAACGGAACTGCATGTAGTTTGGGTCCATGGATAGCACATGCAGTTCACTCACACAGGAAGCTGAAACTAGTGCTATCAGGAAGCAAGCAGTGTATAACTGCTTCAGTGAGGTGGAGGACAGAGGTTCAAAGTTAGATGAATTGAGCCACGTCAATACCCAAGATAGGTTCCATTTCGGGAACAAAGCGAGGGAGCAAGGTATTGACAAGTCAAAATTGACCAACAAATCGGAAAGGTCTTTGTCGTGGCCAATGTCATCTCTTCTATGATATCTGAACATATTGGAGATCATGGAATGGTACCCACTGATTGTGATAGCAGCTAGCTTCATGTCTTCACTGAGAAAAAGGATGAAGTTAGCCAGTTGGGGAATGGAGGCTAAGTCATGTGACATCGTTAACTCAACACCAGTCGGTAAAAATGCAACACTTCTGCCCATATATCTTGATAGTGGAGGGCTGTCTAGCTGACATAATCCTCTCCATGATCAGAGGGCAGAACTCCTTTTGACACAAGGCATCACTGACAAGAGCAGGGCACGAAGAAGTTTCTCTGGACATGGATGGAATAGTAATCTTGGCTGTTTGAGAAGCATGGGGATCACTATGATCTTCCTGGGAACATCCATGGTCAGATCTAGGAGATTGTTGATCACCACTCTGTCCCACTGCAGAGATGCTGCCATTATTTTATCCAAAGGTGGGGATCACCCCTTGTCACTGAAATACGTTGGGGGGAGAAATCGCAATAGTTCATTATTTACCCATGAATTATATACGTCTCTATTCCTGCTCCACTTTTTGGTCTCTATTGAAATCAACACCCTCATCCTCTTGCTGTATAAATTGACCGTTTCTGAGCTTAATCTGTTCCTTGTCTGTGTATAAATAGTGTTCTGTGCTGAGAACCAAATTTTCAGTCTGCCATCTGAAGGGGCATATGCATAGTTTGCTTAGCCTGCTTCAACAAGTTGGAAAACTGTTCTTTATGGTTGTTTTGTACAATTTTCCACAGTTCACAGTACTGTCTCAAAAATGCATGTGATCTGGTGACTCAGTGTGTCATAACAGTTGACGTCCTGAAGTTCAAATGCCGATTTCCGATGTAAAAGGGTTACTTTTTGCATAATTTCTGTAAATATTACACAATATACCTCCTGTCTTGGTGTTGTGTTGTTACCACATGTAATGTAACAGTCAAGATTTCTGAAACTTTGCCTCAAATTTTGGTTTTTTCTTTGACAGTTCATTTAACCTGGCATCAGGTATTGTGCGAGAAACTCCATTTCATCCTTCACTTTCTTCACTCGGCCATTCACTTTGCACATTTGCGCCAGCACTGACCTGAAGTTGAAAAGAATCTGTAATTTTCTGCCCAGCCATTGACTATAAGCTCACAATCCAGAATAGACCAAAGTTTGTGCATGCGCAAATGTGAGGAAAGAGCATCAAATAGAACTCCTCTAGTAAACACGTTTTTCTCTTATAAATAACTAGCGGGAATTCTAAGCATTCTTTTGTATTAACCTATATCTGCATACTTTGAATTGGACACATGTATTTTGATTAAATAAATATCCTTACTATATAAAATTGCTTTAGATTCTTATTTATTCAGTTTATCTTAACATTTAGATAAAAATGTTATACTGCGCAGAGTGCATTTTTATATTTGCAACTTTTAACTAATCTGCAGGAATTCTCATGCATCACTGCTTTCCAAGTGTGCGAATTCATATAACTTTTTGTGTGATTTGCACACTCATGTACCCTGGCAGCATCTCTGCCAGGTATTAGCACAGCTGGTGGGAAGACATGCCCAAATTCTCTCCCAGCTGATTGCGAGGGTGTTTACAGCCTATGCAAGTGGGTCCTGGAATGGGGATATGAAGGTAGGCAGTTTGTTCTTCCACCTCATAGCAAATAAATAGGTGTTGCATTGGTCGGGACCATAGGATGTAGACTTGATGGAAAACTGACCGAGGGAGAGATCACTCCGTATGAAGCGGTTGGCCTCTCCTTGATAATGAGTCCTCAGTACATTGAGCCAGACAGGGATATGTAAGACTTGTATGTTTATGTGGTGTTGGGTACATCAATGAAAGTTTTTCCAAACCAAAATACAAAGATCTGATGACTTCGTATGACTTGTTTGAGGAGGTAGTTCACCATGACCGAGTTGTCTGACATTATCGTGTTTACTTGCCTCTGACTGTCACCTGTGCAGATTGTGGTTTCTGCTTGTGGAGCTTTCAACGGCATTTCTGTTGCAAGCCACTCCCTGTCTTACCATTGACATAGGAAGTGCTTGACTTCAGTTGAGATCAATACTGGATGATCTAAACAACCAGAGAACTGGACCCACTGTGCCAGAAGGGCGATCTGCAGAGGGTGCAT
Source organism: Margaritifera margaritifera (assembly GCA_029931535.1). Taxonomy (NCBI): domain Eukaryota; kingdom Metazoa; phylum Mollusca; class Bivalvia; order Unionida; family Margaritiferidae; genus Margaritifera; species Margaritifera margaritifera. The sequence goes on along the minus strand of JAQPZY010001662.1, from coordinate 4,663,381 downwards.
ATAAAGGCGGCTGAGATACAAGAGATCCATCACAGCACTGAGACCGAGGAGTTGTAGGAACTCTTGCCAAAATCACTGTCCTGGCGGAAATTTTCTCCAGTGCATGAATGATACTGTCAATCCATTTTGGAGGAAGCTGCATAAGGTTGATTGGAGTCAAAAACTCCATACAGAGATGAATAAAGTGAGAGAAGAAACATGGTCAAACTTCTTGACACTGACTATCCACCCTAAACTGCATATGATGTAAAGAAGGTTGTTCATATCTTGGACAAAAACCGAACTTGCCAAATGTTTGTGCAGTATGTTGTCCAGGTACACTGCCACTGCTGTGGAGGATGACATTCTGTGGTGGGAGATGATGCAGTCCAATGTTTTGGTGAAAGCCCAAGGATTGAGATTGAGGCTGAATCGAAGAGGGCAAAAATTGGTAAACTACCCTGCAGTATCTAAGCAAAGGTATTTGCATGATGCTGTGTGAATGGGAATATGAAAATATGTGTCGTACAGATCAAGACTGATCACATATGCATCATGATGGACAGACAGATGATCTTGCATCTTCATCTTGAATTTTGGGGGCAGTAATAAATTGATTTAATTTGCTCAGATCTATGACTGTTCTCCATTTCCCTGCTCATTTCATAACCAGAAACAACCTGGAACAGAAGCCCCAGGAGTACCTCCATTGTCCACTTTAAGAGCATAAGCTCAATCTCCTTCTGCAGAATGTCTGCCTTCATGTGGTCGCTTGGAGTCTGTCTGTCATAAAGAGGAATGACTTGGATGACCCATTTGTTTTGGGGATATAACTTCATCCAAGTATGATGTACAAGGAGTCTGGTACCCACATGAGGACCAAGGACCAACAGCAGGCGGGAGGAATGACAAGTTATTGACAGCTAACGGGGGGGGGGGGGGGAGGAGAAACTTTGCTTTTTGTCCACCCTCCCTGCCTGCCTATGGGAGTATGGGGCATATGGCTGCCTGTAACTTCCTTGGTTACGGAAGGATTGTTGTTTTTGTTGATTATTTGCTCTGTGATCTTTCTGATGGTGCTCATCCCTTCCTGGATATACACCTGACAGGGTCATGCAGAAGATAGGGGATTGTACAGAAAGTTTAAGGGGCTGCTCCTCCTCAATTTGACCACCAATAGGAGGTACTAACTGCAGGAGAAGGTGGGTGTTCAGAAGGCAGCAAGATTCTATGCATGTCATCAACTGCCATCTTGAAGCTAAATTCAGTTCTCTCCACAGTAGGATCAAAATGGTCTGGTAAATCATTATCTTCACTATTACCTGCAGGGGGGAATGTCCTCACCTTGTATGCTTTGCATCCAAGGATACATAATACCATGAGGCACTGATGAGGCAGTCATCACCATGCATAGCCAAGATTCAGTCAGTTGGGTATGCAAGTCAAGTCATCTGCATCAAATCTAGCATAGTACAGGGTCCAGTAGTGTAATGCCAATCTGGTGCAGTCAGGTGGGCTGGAGCAGATGACTAGACAGGTGCTCAAAATGTGATGCTCGTTTACTGTACATGGCTTATAGCACTGATACAGTTTATCGGCCTGCTGGAGATGGCGGTTTGCTGGTCATAGGATACCGTTGCCATAGGAAAAGTCAATAAATGCACTGTATGCCATTCTGAGACAGACTCATAGCCACTTAGATCATACAATAAATTTCCGGATGGCTGGACTGGTTGGTCAGCAGCCGGGATGGGGTATTGTGATTGATGTATGACTTGCTAACTGGGTCAATCCACAAAGTCAGAAAATAATCCCATATGCCTGGTTTCAAAATTTCTTGATTCATGCACAAGCATGGATAAGGTCTAATGCCAAGTGGGCTGCCAACTAGGATTCAAAACTGTCCTTGATTCATTGAAATCACTTGTTGACTTTCTCGAAGATAAAGCTTTCTCAATGATTCTTATGATACGTGATTCCAACAGACCTGCACTGGAATCGCCTGATGTAGTTCCAACTGGATCTATAGTAATGGTAGTCATTGGAACTGTCTTTGGCATCTTCATATGGGGTGGGAGAGGCATCTCTATGTCCTCCATGAAACTAGTCCTATCGATTCAGAATTAGGATGTATACTTGAAATGTCTTGGTCAGAAGACTCAGAACTTACACGTTTATCACACCCTTTCAACCGACATTTTAAAACAATGGACCAAACTTCTTCAGCCCACAGAACACACACCACATGTGTGTGAATAAGTACATTTTGTGCATGCCAGGCACATTTTGTACTAATCCTCCACGACCTTAAAACAGCACTTCCCGCACTTGAGTGACATCTCTTCAATGAAAATGAGAGAAAAAAGCAAACAAGTGCCACATCACAGGACACAAATTGTGTTAACAGTCGAGCTAGAGTTTACAGAGGCAATCTAAGAAGTGTATAATTAACTTAAATAAACCAAGCAAAACGGTACACCAGTGATAAATATGTTACCAAACAATATGAGTGGTACAAGAATGCAAAATAACAATAAATTCACCATAAAACATGAAAATATTGGTTTATTTCCATTATATCAACATTGTAACTAACTATACCACCAAAACTTTTGGTCACATCTAATATCTTACCGATTGACCTCACATGGTCAATAATGAGTGGTACAATAATGCAAAAATAGCAATAAATTCACATTGAAATATATAAATGTTGATTAATTATGTTATATCAACATTTAACTTACTATACCATTGAAAATGTATAGTGAACAGTGAAAATTAGAGATAAAATTTTCTGGATTCTTCAGAGGCACTGTTAACCTTTGCAAGCGAAAGTATGAACTGATCCAGGATACAGGCAGCCACTTAGCGGGCATAAGGGGACATTTCTGTAAGAGTTACTCCCCTTCAGCTATATCATATATAGAAGGAAAGATGTTTTTCCTCTTTCAGGGAGGACTCGATTCTGGAGGTAGCAGAAAATAATTCCCTAATGTTAATGTGATTGGATAATGTATTTGATGGAGAAAAAGAATTATACTGCAGTTCACACTGTTTGAAAGTGCATATATGTATACAGTATTGGTCCATTACCACATTTCTAATTTAAGACAGATGTCTTTTCCACTCGCTGCCTTAAATTGATGTGTTGCAAGATCAGTGAGGATAGAAAGAAAAGAAATAGTGCAAAGTATTTAAGTACTAGTACAACTAAAGATGAAAGAAAGAAGAATGTTGAAATATTTGTATGACATAACTGCACATACTTTATTCTCAGCAATTCTCTGTGATTTAAGATTTTACCACAACTGTGAGTCAACTGAAAGAATAATCCACATACAGCATAGATAAACACAAACATGTATACTTCTAATTACATGCAGCAATCTTGCTTGTTGAAGTTTAAATCCTCCTGAAAGCACATTCAATTTTTTAAATCTAACAAGAAGACTGTAAATTACTGAAACTATTGCTTAAACACAAGTTCTAATTAAACACTATGTACATACACAAATTACAACAGTACTAAAGCTCACAATTCATTGATTTTCAGATATAAAAAAATGAGCATACATTGTGTCAATCAAGTCTTCTGATGAGTGCACATATGACCTAACTAATTTTAAAAGCAAGCATGTATTTTTATTTTCCAGATTTGTAAAATTATTTTTACCTCTCCAGCAGGCACCAACAACCAGCTTTGTGAAGTGCACCCTGTCAGTGGGATGGAGGGGCCAGTCATCAATTATTTCTTCATTATCGTCATCAGCTATCACCATCTGGCCATCCATGTACAGTGTGCTCTGTAGTGAGACATTCAATTTATATTGTAGACATGGAAAAAATTGGAAAGCATATCATGCAGCTTAATCAAATACTTGCTTTATCACATGACAATGTTATTTAGGGTACTATGCCCATATCATCATTTTTTTTATATGTGCCAGTAACACAAATAATAACACCTCATTACATCACAAATAACATCATGGCACCATGTAAGGCACAAGCGTAATGACTAAGGCATCCAAATGCATTACAAAGTCATTTTACTACACTATTCTGTGGTTTCATCAAATAATTTTTTGTCATGTGGTCGTTGTGCTCACCCCAAATGAAATTTATGAAACTCATAAATTTTCATTTGGATTGAGCACTCATGTAAGATCATCTATAAATCACCTTTTTCGGAAGACAAGTTTTATGGAACAAAATGTCTCACCTACAAGCCATGCTGTGATGTATCCCTAATTTATATTACATGCAAAAACTGTAAAACTTATAGCACACAATCTTAAAACTGTTATGCTACCACAATGCTCATAGAAAAATGTTACCCATATCCCGATGCTAAAGCAGGCGAGACAAAAATGATCCTTATACTGGCAATGATACATTTTTTTATCTAACCCCTAGAATTCCATGATTGTTGAAATGTCCAAATAAATAGTTCTTCATTCAATCACAACATGAGAGGGTTCAGTTTTTAGGCTTGTTCACATGAAAGCTCCGAGAGGAATTTTGAAGGACATGCAGTTTTTCATGCACAGGACTAGTGGCTTTTAAACACTGGCATACCAGCCAGGTCATAGGATGCTATACGAATACATCTAAACCTCCAAAGTGTGAAACATTTATTGGAATGTGTTTTATACAAGCTAATGGAATTGATTAGTTTGTTTATGCAAAGTTAATGCTTGATAACAGGTTAAACAAGAGTATCTTGAATGGCACATTATAAACCATAACCATTCCTGCCTTATAAAGGGACCACCTTATACTGAGGTATTTTACAATGGAATGGGATCCATGACCATACCAATCATATACTAAAGTGCCTTATAGTGTTCTGAACTCAGATCTGCTACTGTACAATGAATGGACAGACAAGGGTCTACACTGTTCATGACTTTAACAAAATAGCATTGTCCCAGATCTGTCACAATATGATGTCCTCATGGCAGATACCATACCATACCATAAAAAGGGACCACCCTATACTGAGGTATTTTATAATGGAATGGGATCCATGATCATACCCATCTCATACAAAGGTGCCTTACAGTGAAAGAGTTCTGAACTCAGACCTGCCACTGTACAATGCATGGACAGACATGGATCTACACTGTTCATGACTTAAAAAAAATAGCATTGTCCCAGATCTGCCACAACATTATTTCAATATGGCAGATACAAATCTTCCAATTACACTGTTGTTACTCTGCATTTACACAGCTGAATAAAGTAAATCTACCTGTGTCCCATTGCCGCTGATAGCGTAGTGATGCCACTCTCCATCATTCACCTGAGGTAGATGCCAGCGCCATTCAGCCGGTTTGAAAACCTGGAGATCATCCACATCGTCTGCCTCTCGACGAAGCAAAAAGATCAGCTTTCCATTGTGAAGAAACCAAGAATAGTGATGACGATTCATGTCTGAAAATATAGCAAGATTGTTCATAAGTTTCCCCAAAAAACAGAAGGCAAAAAACCCCACAAAATTTAATCTAGACACCGTATGTCATGCCCAGAAATGGCATTTTGGACATTTCAAATTGAAAATCACTTTGAGACCTTTAAGTCGTAAGTTTATGGAATGTTGCTAATGATTCTACAGTAACATATAATCAAAGGAGATGAAACTTTAATACACATTGCTGTTATTTATTCCATAAATAAACCAGATTTCTCAGTCTGGTTTTCTTGTTTCAAGACTAATTCTAAGTAATGAAAATTTAAATTATTTACTTAAACACAATTGTGAAAAAGTAAAACCTAATGTTGCTATTTCACCGACACTGACAATGTGAACAATTATTATGTGAACAATTATTATGTCTCATAATGCCTTGTCACCCACATATGTTCTTTCCCTGTGCAGCAGAACCCTTGCAAATTTTAAAAGAATATATTTTAATATTTTTTAAAAATACCTAAAGATATTATTCAGACATCAATAAAAGTGTTTCTATTTTTGGTGTTTGATGAAATATTAGCTTGTCAAATATTGTTCTCTCAATAATCAGTTTTGTCCAGCAATTATTTTTCTTAATTGCAAATTGCATAATCAAAACCACTCTAAATCAAATTATTGGAAACCAAAAACTAACAAGAGTCCCTCGATGGGGCTAATGCTCTACTGGGCAAAAAGAATTTCCAGGAATACAAGTTTTAAGACCATTTCTTCCTTTTAACTGCTGAGTATTGACACCATCTCTGCTATTCTTCAGCAATAACAAAATTTTCAAATTAGATGCTGTGGTGGACCTGCTGGACAGCAGATCGGCACCATTTTCATTTAGGACCGAGGAGACATCATTAGAAGTCTTATGGTGAAAACCCCATGTCAATATGACCATCCATTCAGAGGGAGTAATGACAGCACGATTTTCAAGACAGCCGTCATGGCAGCCATATTGGATGTACAATTGACACCATTTTCATTTAGAATCAACTAGCTATCATAAGAATCTATCGGTGAAAACCCTATGATGATATAGCCATCCATTTGGGAGGAATAGAGATAATATTTTCAAGATGCCCACCATGGTGGCCATACTGAAAGTCGGTTTGCATCATTTTAATATTGGACCAAATAGACACCATAAGAAATCTTCTGGTTACAACCCCATGTCAGAATGACTTTCCACTTATGAGTAGTGAGAACAAGATTTTCAAGATGGCATCCATGGTGATCATATTAGATGTCAGATCAGCACCGTTTTAATGTAGAACTAAAAAGACATAAGAAGTCTTCTGGTGAAATCCCCATGTTTATGTGCCTTCCATTTTGAAGGATTAACAATAACAAGATTTTCAAGATGGCTGCCATGGTGGCCATATTGGATATAAGATTTGTACCATTTCCATTTAGGACCAACCAGACATCATAAGAAGTCATCTCACAAAAGCACAATGTCGATATGACCAGCCACCTTGGAGAAGTAGCTATAACACGATTTTCAAGGTGGCCATCGTGGTGGCTATATTGGAGGTCAGATTGGCACCATTTTCATTTAAGACCAACTAGACATTATACGAAGTTTTTTAGTGAAAACCCCATGCTGATATGACCATTCACTCGAGACAAGCAGTGATAATATTTCCAAGATGGCCACTGTGGTTGCCATATTGGATATCTGAGTGGCACCATTTTCATTTAGGACCAACTAGACATCATAGAAGTCTTTTAAGTAAAAACTCCATGCTGATACGACCATCCATTCAGAAGAAGCAGTGATAACCATTTTCATTTTGGAGCAACCAGACATCATAAAAAGTCTGCTGGTGAAAACCCAATGTCAATATGACTTTTTGTTCAGGAGTAGTGATAAGATTTTCAAGGTGGCTGTTGTGGTGGCCATATTGGACAGGAGATTGACACGATATTTATTTAGAATCCACTAGAAATTATAAGAAGTCTTCTGGTGAAAAACCCATGGCAATATGACTTTCAATTCATGTGGAGTAGTGATAACAGGATTTTCAAGATGGCTGCCATGGTGGCATGTCAGGCATCAAATCAGCACCATTTGAATTTAGGACCAACTAAAGAAAACTCCATGTGGCTATGACCATCCATTCAAGGGGAATAGAGATAAGAAGATTTTAAAGATGGCTGCTGTGGCAGACATATTGGATGTCTGAGCAGCACCATTTTCATTTTGGACTAACAGACCATGGGACGAATATGGGTGTAAAGTTTCATGGCAATCCTCCAAGTAGTTTAGGAGTAGTGATAATAAACTTGTGCTAATGGACAGAGAGACAACTTTCCATCCCATAAGCTCTTCCGGTCTATGACTGGTAGAGCTAAAAACTAGAAAGGAAGTTTTTTCAGTTGGTTAATTTGATTGACAGTACACATTACCATGTGAGCTTGTTTCTATCTGATGATTTAAGCCACTTCAGCATTTTAAGCTGTGCTTTAGGTGGAAGCTGAATAGCACAGAATGTACCGATGGACTGGAGTGGGGGAGTTGAAGGCACTATTTAAAAAATACCACTCATACAATTTTAACTGGATTCATTGACATTTAGAACAATCTGCACTATCCTCATCACCCATAATTTAAATAAATTAGTACCTTCATACTAACCATACCTTTAATCGTTGAAAAGCCATCATATTTACTGTTATAGATAAAATCTTTAAAGAATGTTCTGTTTGTAGGAAATGATTTTAAAAAAATTAGTACATTTTATGTAAATATAAACACAAATGTAAAACAAATTGTATGATATGATAAAGCACATTAATTCTTCCAATAATAATAAATTCTTTCAAAAACTGCACTGATAGAAGTTAAAAACTCTTCAATCTTATGCTTTCAATATTACATGTTCACTTATGTTAGTTGTCTCAAAATGGGAAAAAATAATGTTACCTGTTCCCTTATATTAGTTATCTTCTATGTGACAATGTTACATGTTTACCTATAAAAATTATCTCAATATGCAACAAAAAAATGTTACATGTTTACCTTTAATAATTATTCCAATATGTGACAAAATAATGTTACATGTTTACCTTTAATAATTATCTTATATGTGACAATGTTACATGTTTACCTATAATAGTTATCCCAATATGTGACAAAATAATGTTACATATTTACCTTTTAATAATTATCTTATATGTGACAATGTTACATGTTTACCTATAATAGTTATTCCAATATGTGACAAAATAATGTTACATGTTTACATTTAATAATTATCTTATATGTGAAAATGTTACATGTTTACCTCTAATAGTTAGTAATATGCAACAAAATAATGTTTAATAGTTATTCCAATATGTGACAAAATAATGTTACATGTTTACCTACAATAGTTATCACAGTATGTGACAAAATAATGTTAAATGTTTACCTATAATTGTTATCTTAGTACATGACACAATCACCCTGTATGATGTGATTAACATACCACAAATATGAAATAGGTTAAAAATGTTTTGTTCCTTACTATCTCCATCTGACATGCAGAGGATCTGTTCCTTCTCAGATTTTCCATCCTTATCCACATGATCTGGGTAAGAGTGTTTCATCCAGGTGGACAATGTGAATTCCTTGGTCAGTTTGTGGCCAACTTGACCATTAGGGACTTCCACTGCATTGGAGTGACCATCAAATGAAAATATCTGGTCACTCTCCTGGCCATCATCTGTGGGAAGGGACAGTGTCCAGTTGACATTTGGAGAGGGTGTTGGCAGCAGATCTATGCTATCACCATCAGCTCCTTTGGAGGGAAAAAAAAATGGCATAATTAATTAAATTTTAAAATACAAGGATTTCTCAGCCAATGTTGGACAATGCTTATCAGTGATAAGCCTTGACTACCTTGCCAGTTCCAGTTATCAGTTATCTCCCATGATAAGCAAACTATTGAAAACACTTATGGCTTGGATGGTTGAAGGTTGTACTAAGTTACATAAGATCAGATGAAAGAACGTAACACCAGAGAAATTGCTATTCAGTCATTTTTACTATTGTAAACAGACTGCTCTAAATAATGTTTACAATATTATTCTCAATTTTCTATCCTTATATGTCACTAAAAAATCTACATCAACATCTGAAACATTATTTGAGGAATTATTGTGGTGATTTTCTTTCAAAAAGCATTTTCTACTTCTGTTGCAAGTATTACCATCAAGGGAACAATATCTAAGGGAGATAACTATTATAAGGTCCAATCATTTGGCTATATCTGAGTTGCCTCTCTTGATATAAAAATTGACCTGAAAGCTAGTGGATCTATACTTTCTTACTAAGTTTAGTGAGACCATGCTGTATGCTATTATTATTAGTAATATAAACTATATTTGGTAAAAGAGAATGGATACCATGCTGGGACTCATCAATTGATAAAACCTGTACAAATGCAACATTTTTGTGAAAGGTTGGGAATGGGCCGTCATCAAGCGTGAGCCTATCATCGAATATATACAATATATATTCCTTGCTGACTACTTAAACAATAAATGTTTTTTCTGAAGAATATAATTAGGTTTTATTATCTCTCATGGAACATGGCATAATTATGTAAACATGAATTATGATGAACTCTGCATGAACTCTGTTTTGTGCACACTGGCCATTATAAATGGACTTACCTTGCATTGCAGAAAAATTGCAATAAAATGATTACCGAAAAGATCTAGAGATAAATTTAATCCTCAAAAATTGATATAACAGTCTGGATTCTGTGATTCTATCTGCAAAGACAGTGGCAGTTATTTGCATTTTGGGTGAATTACTGTATGTCCTCTCATTTATGATTTGTTCCTAGGATTTATCTAACACCCCAACACATGCCATGGTGTCTAAGAGACTTCCAGAAAACCTAATTTTAGTAGTGGGGATATTCCCATCAGGTGGCGCTATGAATTTTCAGTGGAAACCATAATCTAAAGGAAACTGATAATGAAGACCAAATAAAAAAATCCCCAGAGAAAATTGAAAATCGAGATAAAAGACCATTCAGTGGAAACTGAAATCCAGACGAAACCAAACATTATGATTAGGAAATGATAACTTCAGATGAAATCAACCTCACATGTGCTGGCATGAACACTTCAATGTATAAGCTCTGGAACTAAACTTTGGATTGCAGAGGTGCAAAATGAGTGTGATGCCACTGCACTATCCAAGTCTCAACAGAAACTTAAATGAATGTTCATGATGCATATTTTTAAAACATTCTCTTCAATGGTGCTGATAAAAGATTTGTTTAAACATATTTTATTCAAAGCAAATACTCACCACAAAGTTTCCTCTGTGAGGTGATAGGGTAGGTGTCACGGTCGCAGCCTTTCCCAATGTGTTTTGTTGCCAGTTTAACATGAACATTGAACCTGTCAGGTATGCAATCTTGTTTACACAGTTGAATATGTGCTGATTCAGCAATTTTCTGCTTGCCACTCAGGGGAGTGTACTCAGTGTGCTCAGGAATGTCTGGAAATAGTTAAATGCAATAAGAAACAAAAATGAATCAATAAAGTAAACAAGCAGGCCAGGGCCTGAATGTTAAGCCCACAATCAAAGCATTGTTGTAAAATGTGACGTTGACCCCAAGGTAAAAATGTTATGTGAGCATGCCACAGAATGATTTGTCTTACAGTGTAGCTTCCTAATGATCAATCCAAAGTATGAACAAAATCCATCAAGGGTATAGGAAATATAAGCAAACAAACATTTGTTTAAGTCAAAACCTTAACACAAATTTGCTATGATGGTGACCTTGATCCCAAGCTCAAAGGGGTGAGCAAGCATGTCACAGAATGAAATGTCTTAGGTTCATAATTATTCATCATAAGTATAAACATAATCTTTCAAAGGGTTTAGGAAATATAGACAAATAACTTTAACCAAGATCTTAACGCAAATTATCTATCATTGTGATGCTGACATCGAGGTAATAGGGGCAAGCGAGCATGTTTCAGAATAAGTTGTCTTCGTTTCATAATGAGTCATCCTAAGTATGAACAAAATCCATCAAGGGGTTTAGGAAATATAAGCAAATAACAAGAGTCCCTCGAAGGGCCTGACGCTCTACTGGTAAAAAGAATTTCCAGTAATTCAAGATAAGACCATTTCTTATTTTTAACTGTCATGTGCTGAAACAATCTCAATCTTCAACGTTAACGAGATTGACAAATTAGCTGCTGTGGTGCACATATCGGATGTCATCTTGGCACCATTTTCATTTAGGACAAAGTAGACATCATAGAAGTCTTTTGGTGAAAACCCTACATGTATGTCATAATGATCATCTATTCAGGGGGAGTAGTGACAACAAGATTTTAAGATAGTTGTCATGGCAGCCATATTGGATGTATGACTGGCACCATTTTTATTTAGGACCAAGTAGGAATCATAAGAAATCTACTGGTGAAAACCCCATGTTGATATAGCCATCCATTTGGAGAAGAGTAGAGATAACAATATTTTCAAGATATGACTTTCCATTCAGGAGGAGTAGCAATAACAAGATTTTCAAGATGGCTGCTGTGGTAGCCACATTGGGCATCCAATAGCCACCATTTTCATTTAAAACCAACTGGACATCGTAAGATGTCTCCTGGTGAAAACCCTACGTCAATACAACTTTCTATTCAAGTCCAGATGTGGTAAGATTTTTAAGATGGTTGCCATGTTGGCCATATTGGATGTCAGATCAGCACCATTTTTATTTAGGACTACAGTGTTGCACCCAGAGCGCAGGCCCGGAATTATTTGTTCACTGTCCCCCAAATCTTGACCCTGTGTACTCCTCCAGGCACAATTTTTTGTCAGGAAAAAAAAAAATTAAAAATATGCCTACAACTTTTCTTTAGCCGATGTCCAACCACGTCTATGCTGGTGTTAGCAATGGCCAAAGTCGGTAAATGTGATAAAAACTGTAAGATGGCAATGAATATCCATTTCAAAACAATGAATCTGACAATGAAAACATTAAAGGCTTGTAGTAGGCAGCCAAGTTGCTAAAGTCTTGGACCGCCGGTAGTGTAATGTATTTCTGAGGTTAAAGTCACACCTACAACAAGGAAGATTTAATTTATTCTCAAGCAGAATTATTGATAAAAGAGAATAATTTATGCAAATACACAATTTTTCAGTTGATTAATGATTTATTACTTTGAAAAGAAAAGTAATTAAGAAAACATGGATATTTATGATAATAAGTGCTGGTACAGAATGAGTGAAATGAGAGCAAGATCAGGAACGGAAAATTCTATGGTGCAGCTCATTTCAGGTTAACCATATATTCAAACATGTTAATGTTTTCATGAGTTACTTTATCACATGATAAAACATTTATTGCAATTATGTAAGTGTCCATTAAATATGACAGTTAAGGTCGCAAAACTTTGAAGCAAATAAGATTATCTCTTGTGTTTTTAGCACTTCAAGTGCATTTTGTACTACAATTTACCTTTGTCAGTTTAAAATGTTGTGTGCCCTCGAATCTGGAGTGTGAGGGACACAGTGTCCCATGACCTTGGTGCAACACTGGGACTAGCTAGACATGATAAGAAGTCTTTTACTGAAAACCCCATGCTGATATGACCATCCATGTAGGAGTAGCAATAACAAGATTTTGAAGATGGTCAGATCGGCACCATTTTCATTTATGATCAACTAGACATCATAAGAAGTCTTTCAGTGAAAACCCCATGTTGATATGACCATCTATTAGGTGGAGTATCGATAACAAGATTTTCAAGATGGCTGGCATCGTGGCTATATTGAACATGAGATCAGCACAATTTTCATTTAGGACCAACAAAACATCATAAGAAGTCTTTCAGTGAACACCCCGATGCTGATATAACCATCCATTCAGGAGGAGAAGTGATAAGATTTTCAAGATGGCAGCCATTGTGGCCATATTGGACATCAGATCAGCACCATTTTCATTTGGGATCAGCTAGACATCATAAGAAGTCTTTTAGTGAAAACCCCATGCTGATATGACCATCCATTCAGGATTAGTAGCGATAAAAACATTTTCAAGATGGCTGCCGTGGCCACCATACTGGACATCAGATCAGCACCATTTTCATTTAGGACCAACTAGACGTAATAAGAAGTCTTTCAGTGAAAATCCCATGTTAATATGAGCATCCTTGTTGGAGGAGTAACAATAACAAGATTTTCAACATGGCTGCCATGAGCATTCATTCACAAGAAGTAGTCATAAAAAAAATTTCAAGTTGGCCACTGTGGCAACCATATTAGACATCAGATTGGCACCATTTTCATTTAGGACTAACAAGACATCATAAAAAGTCTTCTGGTGAAAGCACCATGTCAATATGACTTTCCATTTAGGAGGAGTAGTGACAACAAGATTTTCAAGAAGATAGCTGCTGTGGTAGCCATATTGGACATCAGATTGGCACCATTTTCATTTAGGACCAACTAGATATCATAAGAAATCTTTTGGTGAAACCCCATGTCAAGATGACTTTTCATTCAGGAGGAGTAGCAATAACAAGATTTTCAAGATGACTGATGTGGTGACCATACTGGAAGTCAGATTGGCACCATTTTCATTCAGAACCAAGTAGACATCATAAGAAGTCTTTTAGTGAAAATCTCATGTTGATATGACCATCCATTCAGGCGGAGTAACGATAAGAAGATTTTCAAGATGACTTCTGTGTAGTGGCCATATTGGATTTCGGATTGGCACTATTTTGATTTAAAACCAAATTGGACAGCATAAGAAGTCTTTTGTTGAAAACAAAAAGTCAATATGATTTTCTGTTCATCAGGAGTTGCGATAACAAGATTTTCAAGATGGCTGCCATGGCAGCCATACTGAACATCAGTTGGACTCTGGTCACAATTATTACTTCCGAGGTCAGTACCCACAAATGTAGTCACAGTCTATTTTTAGAGCCTTTTTTCCCTCTCTCATTTTGGTGGCGATGCACGAGTTAGATTTAGGCATTCTTGGTATTGATTTAAAGGAAATTGTTTATTCTTTAGAATATGACCATTATGGTGTGGTTGTCTGTGTGTATTTTGACGACAGTGCAGAGACAGTAATGAGGCATTGGTGCTGATCTGGAAGTGAAATCTGTGACCCATTGCACGTTGCTTTGTTTACAGTCCAGTCTCTCAAAAGAATGCCTGTTAACCTATGACAAGAACTTCACCGTGAGTTCATCTTTGAAGATACTTTAGATCAACGTATGATTTATTATGATGTTGACACAGTGGAAAGTTCTGTACTGACAAACAAATGTAGAGACTATATAAGAAAATGAATTGTGATCTGAAACCTGTCAGTCTAATGGACATAAAAGTTTAAATTGGTATCCCAAGTTCATTATTAGTATCCCAAGTTCATTATTAGAGGTAGATGCATGAAATTTGGACATTTTGTGTATATTGACTTTAAAAATAGAACTACATGTTTCTTAAAAATTTTAATTTTTTAAATTGTGTGAATATTGTTTATAGTCCCATTGGGGTTGATACTCAAAATTAACATCATGTAAGTATTGCTACACCATATAAAAGTTTAAATTGTGGATAATGTTCAAATTCTGTCAGAGAAATATCTTTCAAAGTCAGAATGAGACCTTTATTCAAAATACATGAAGACACCTTTCACCTGGGTGTCCGAGTGGTCTAAGGCGCTCGCCTTTACAGATCACTGACGTCTCACCTCTGTCTACGTGGGTTTAAGTCTCGGACTCGGCCAACATGGGTATGTGAGAAAGCTTGCCAGTAGCTTCCCGTGAGTCGTGTTTCTTCCCGGGGTTTTCTCGGGTTCTTCCTCCACCAAATATACTGGCCACCATGTATAGCCTATCATGCGCTGAAAAATGGCGTTAAACCCATAACAACCAACGAACAGCCTTTAGGTCATTTATACTATTTATTATGGGTCCAAGCAGTTAATTTATATGTTTATGACAAAGTGCAGCATTGTGGCATAAGCTGATATCCCATTCTAATGAACCATTTTACTCTATGCATTACTGATTGCTAATAATAATTGTCAACTGAGACTCTAAACATTACACCAGAAATGTTCAAACAGATCATCTGAATTAACTTTGTACAACTGATCTTAACATGGATACATATCCCACATGAGCAAATGTCCATATATTTTAGAATGTTTGGGATCAGAATTTCACATTCAGTACATAATATAGGATCTCACTGTACTTATAGCTGATCTGTAAGGCACATATTTGGCTGTATGCACTTAAAATATCCCAAAATGTTATTTCCATTATGAATTTGCTTATGTATGGTAATATATTTTAATTTAGTACTTTGGCAGAGTGCGGTATTGTAGCATCAGCTGATATCACAGCCTCATGAGCCATTTGACTTAATAATTGTTAACCAACACTCTTAAAAATACACTAGAAATGTTCAAACAGATCATTTGAATTAAGTTTGCACAGTTGATCTTAATAAGTACATAGTACATGTCCCACATAAGTTTTGGGGATAAGAATTTCACATTTTGTTGATGATATATGGTCTATTGGTATCTACAGTTGATATGTGAGGAACATAATTGGCTGCATGCACTCGAAATATCCAAAAATGTTATTTACATCATGAATTAGCTTACTTATGGTAATATATTTTAATTTAGTACATTGTTACTTAATTACCCTGTATACTGGTATGTACTAATTGTTGCACCAATGATCAAACTTCACCATCCCCACACTGCCTTTGACTTTCTGATAGTGTACCTTATTCATTATTTAGCCTGTACATGACTGAACATAATCTGATAAACATACTTCAAAAACCGCATATATTTTTGGGATGAATAGTCACTTTAATACATGCTCATTGCTTCACATTTCTGAGTGCCACTATGTCAAGTTTAATGTTTTTTCCCGTGCTTGCACCCTTAATGTCATGCTGAAACCTCCATATCTAGCACATTTTCACTTCATTTACCTACATCTCACTGATCTATAAGATAAAGTAAAACATGTTATATCTTTTCAGGTCTAGCCTGATATCTGGAACAAGGTGGAAGAGTTGGATTAGCTTGGAAGCTCGCCAGTGGTCAGGTGTTGATACCAAGGTCATTAAGACGTGTCCAATGTACCTGCCATAAGTTACCAGGATTAGTTCATACTACCTCACTGATATATAGCACCTCAAAGACATGGCTAAGGTCTTCATGAGAGAGATCAGCACCACTGTTCAATAAGGTAGAGCCTCCAGCTGTATTTTCCTATTACATTGTTACCTTTTGTGGTTATTGACATTGAAACACAATACATTTTTGCTATAAAACATGGTACTGGTCCCATCACAATGGGAAATTTGAGTGAGCTATTATTTATGCTAACAACTGGCTGAGTACCTGACACAATAAATGTAGAACATAGCACTTGTCCTTGTTTCTTTAGTGTGTACACCTATGTACATTTGAACAGGCATATTGCAATTTGCTGCAAAAATCACTGTGAGCTATCTTGCTTCACTACCCCTGGACAAAATGTTATAAGTTGCAGACTCAAGCTACCACTGTTTTAAATACCATTCATTAGTCATCTTTTCAGTCTAAAATTTGTCAGTTTCATTTTTAACATTTGTATGAAAATTGAATTTTTACGTTAAACTTAAGTTTTCTAAATTTAAACGTTTATTTAAAATTCTATTTCAATTTAATTTATCAATGTTTTCATATTTTCAGATAGGAATTATCTCGTATTGCAATTTAATTTTTACTGCATTGAAAAATTCTTATAATTAAGGAAGATAGAGCAAATTTAGTTTTGGCATCTCAAAAGCACTTGTCACAAAACTTGCACCCTGTGGAATACCAACACTGCACACTTTCTGACAGCTGTCACACACCTTGCTTGCGATGAAAATCAAAAAGACTTTGAGTTAGCTTGAAATAGGTGTGGCATGCAAATATAAAAGTTTGACTAAAATTGGCCATAAATAAGTTGGCCTGATATAACTCAGGTCACAATTATTACTCCCAGTTCAGTACCATTGAATGTAGTCCCAGTCTATTTTTAGAGTGTTTTTTCCTCTCATTTTAGTGTTGATGCATGAGTTAGATTTAGGCATTCTTGGTACTGATTTGAAGGAAATTGTTTTTTCTTTAGAATATGACCATTATGGTATGGTTGTCTGCGTGTATTCTGACGACAGTGCACAGTGAGTAATGAGGCATTGGTGCTGATCCAGAAGTGAAATCTACACGTTGCCTTGTTTACAGTCCAGTCTCTCAATGCCAGTTAACCTATCACTAGAACTTCACTGTGAGTTCATCTTTGAAGATACTTTAGATCAAAACATATGATTTATTAGGATTTGGACACAGTGGAATGTTCAGTACTAACAAACAAATGTAGAGACTATATAGGAAAATTAATTGTGATCCGAAGCCAGTTGTTGTTGTTGTGGGTTTAATGCCATTTTGCAGCACATGATAGGCTATACATGGTGATCAGTATATCTGGTGGAGGAAGTACCTGTAAAACCCCGGCATGAACCACCAGAGAGAGAGAGAAAGAGGAAAGGGAAATGCAGATGCTGCAAGAGAGAGAAAGTGGAGAGACAGATGCGAAGAGAAGAAAGGGAATTGCAACATAGATTCAAATAATTTGAATGGCAAGCAGAGTGCTCTCTCCCCCCCCCCCCCCACCCCCTCTACGCACAAGTTCAGGTTTTGATGTTACCAGATATATGTATATTAGGTTAGTACCCCCTTTTCAGGAAAAAGAAATATATAAATACTTTCTTCACTTTGAGAAAATTGCTGAAAACTTGAAATGGCCAAGAGAGTATTGAACGTTGTTATTACAAAGTGTACTTATTGGTAAAGCTCATGAAGTCTACACTTCACTGTCAGTACAAAAAGCACTGATTATAATGTGGTTAAGGAGTACATTTTTAAGGGTTATGAGTTGGTACCTGAGACATATTGACAAAAGTTTAGAAATTGTAGAAAAGAAACTGACAAATCCATGTCGAATTTACAAGGGAAAAAGAACAACTATTTGATGTGCTCAGCCAAGATGGTTGATCAAGATTATGACAACCTCAGACAACTCATATTAATTGAGGAGTTCAAGATATGCATCCATGGTGATGTCAAGACCTATTTTCATGAGCAAAAAATGGAAACTTTGGAAAATGCTGCTCGTATGGCCGATGATTATTCCTTGACTCACAAAATTTCATTTGTCAATAAGTCTTCCTCTCAGCAGTTTTCTGGTAAAAAAAACCATTTCAGTCTCAAACAAGTACTTCTAAATTTCAAAAACAGCACAACTGTTAGAAATCAAACATCTGATAAGACTGATCAGTAAACCGTATCTCTTCCTACGTGCACTTCTTGTAAAAGAAAGGGCACATCATTTCTGATTGCTTCAGGTTGAAATAAAAGCAACAAAATAAAGATGGAGCTATTCCAAATACTCTTATATCAAAGAGGTCAAGGTCACGGTCTTGTATTGAAAGTAATACATTTGTTGTGTGAAACAAACCCCAGTCTGATTCTATTTTGGTCACTTATGAACCTTTCATGTTAGAAGGTTCTATATCACTTATTGGTGATTCTGCCAAACCTATCCCTATTAAAATAGTATGGGACACAGGAGCTTCTCAGAGTCTTTTGTTATCAGTACTTTGCCTTTGTCTGAGAAGTCTTCTTCTAGTGAAAGTGGACTTATACAGGGAGTAGAGTGCGGCTATGTAGTGTTCCTCTCCATTGTGTCAATTTGGCATCAGACTTAGTTTCCGGATCTGTGAGTGTTGGGGCAGCGACTTCTTTACCTATAGAAGGTATCCACTTGTTACTAGGCAATGACCTAGCTGGAGATAAGGTTGTGGTTAATCCACTTGTAACTGAAAAGCATTGTTTGCATCAAAAAGTTGATCCCATTGAGATTGAAATTCCTGATTTGTATTTTGCTTGAGCATTTACCAGAGCTACGGCAAAAAGACGGCTGCAATAAATTGCTATTATAATGTGCATGCTGTACCTCACTCATCTTGTGCAGTTTCATTTGCTGTACATCTTTTACTGCTTATTATAACATGATTCAGTATGCAAGATATGTTTTTCTTGAATATATCCGACAATACATGTACTGTATATACTTGCGTATAAGCCCATTCGCGTATAAGCCAATGCCCCAAACTGAATAGGTAAAAACATTAAAAAGTGCATGATCCACGCATAAGCCAACCCATAAGTTCAAGACAACATATAATGATGAAATATAATGTGAAATAGAGGAAACAGGTAAAATAAATAAAAACACACATACACACATACATATATACACCCTTCTAACCTGAACCCCCAGGTCCTCATGTACTGAGGTGACCTAGTTAATGACTTATATGGTGTTAGTACAGCTATAACAGACTTTGGCCTGCGGAAAAGCCAACCTCCCTTCTTCCAGGTTTTTATTTTTTCCTTTGGATGAATGTGTATTAAGGTTTCATGGCAATCCACCAAGTAGTTTAGGGAGTAGTGATAACAAACTTGGTGACTCAGTGGTTCAAGCATTTAACATGTGACCAGAAGGTTGCAGGTTTGAGTGCCACCATCTAATCAGCCTGGACTGACTACAAAAATTCTTAGGATTTTTTTAAAGTCATGGGTATCTTCGCTCTTAGTAATTAAATTTGTATGTGTTTCAAGAGGAATGCATATTGGGTTATTATATTCTTTAATATTAAAAGATAAAAAATACAAAGTATATATTTAAAATAATCTGTGAGTAGTGGCATTGAATATAATATACAATACACATAAACAACAATTCTTTCAGGCACTCTAATATGACATTACTAGCAACTGGCAAACTCTATTTAACAAAACAAAACCAAACTTGCTTAAAAATATTCAAGAATTACAAAGGTTCTCATGTTTTCAGCCATAATTATCTTCAGGTAAATTTATAAACTTGGACATGGTTTTTACAAGAAATATCTCTTTCTTAACCAAAATCTTTCCCTTGCACATAATTAAATACAATACTTAGATACGTTTATTGGTGTGCATCAGGAACACTTTTAGTTCTTCAGCCACAAGGCTACACTGCATTATTAGTAAATTCCCTCAAAGCAATTTTCCTTAGTAAAAAGCTCTTCATTCACAAGGTTGTAATAATTCATTGGAATTTGATAAGATATTCAGTTTTATTGCTATTTTATATTTTTCTTCAGTTTTAATTATAAATCATTCATTACATATCTTAATTTATCTTATTATTTTGTTATTTTTTTATAACTTGTTCTATCAAAATGTATGCATCCTGTATCCTAAAATTACATTTTTGTTTCAAACTTTTTTTCTGCAAGGGGGAGAACACTGTATAATAAAAAACCTGTGATTCTAAATAGTCTTTATTGAAGGTTACTTCCTTCCTTTCCTCTATAAAAACAATCAGGTCAATATGATGCTTTCTGTTGAAATTTCTTTCAATGCTGTTGATTGCATATGCTATGAAAACAGTTGTTTCAAGGTTTCTCTAGTTCCTATATCTTCAAGTATATATGATGGCACATCAGCATCATTGTTTCAAGGTTTCTCTAGTTCCTATATCTTCAAGTATATATGATGGCACATCAGCATCATTTGTTCCATAATGAAAGGTCCAGTTTTGTTCTGCAGTGTTTTTAGATTAAGTTGTGTAAATGTTTTTTCTCTTTGTACTACTGGCAACCATACTTTATAGCACAACAGTATCGTTTACATAAATATCAAGGCTTCAAGCCAGGACACTTTCTATCAAGGGACCGTACCATAAGCTCACACGACCTTATGGACAGATGAGCTAAAAGTGGGGGATGGCTGCACATTCACATATGATCTTACGGTTGGGAAAATCCTTTATTTACTTATGTCTGACTTGTGCCCAACTATATGGATTAGTTGATGCAATTTGGAATAACTGTTCTAATCACGTCCTTCTGAAAACTTTTCATGCTGGTTACAGGTAATAACAGGCATTTAACAATTTCATGAGTTAAACCTCTTTGTGTCTGTCCTTTGCTACAATTCCTCCAAGGATCAGGAATTAATTTCTCTTCTAGAGAAAGTGTGAAGCTATAATACATGTAAACTGCAAAATACTTCTTAATTGTAGGAGCAGAGATGCCAACTCATGAGCACATTTATCAGGAGTCCCAGTACAAATGTTTGGGAATCTAGACAGCCCCTTCGGAATGGATAACATGTTCCTTGAAAGTAACAAAACTTTGATACAATCATATTGCATCTTCCTATGAGCATATAAATACCTGTACACAGTCAGTAAAAATTAAGGTCGAATGAGAATAAATGGTGTATCCTTTGCTCTAATTCCATAACAGTGAATCATTCAACATTTTGACCCAAATAAAAAAAAACATAAATATTTGTCTTTTCACACACATTATCTGTATCTTTCTTTCATCTTCATTACTGTCACCATTTTTCACTTACTTACAATCTGTTTTGGTTTCCTGTTATTTATATTGTTTTTTTGCACTGCTAAACTACATTCTATTTACCAGTCGATCATACTGACTGATGCTTAAGTACTTTTCTCCCAACCTGTGTCAACACTGAAAACTTGCAAAATTGCATCCCAAATACTGATTCTTGACTTTTCAGAATTTAGTCAATATAATTCAGAATGCAGAGTTTTCACAAAATATTTGGAATGGTTGGCATCTCCATAGTAGGTGTCATACATTTGGTCTAAGTGCTGAAGTAAATGTAGTGTATAATTCTGAGAGATTTAGCTGTCGTGGTGTAAAGTATGTATGTTTGCATTACTCTGATTGCTACTAACAATAAGGTGTACACTTTCTGATGGATTCTGTTATACACAGGCAGGATACCTGTAGTTAGATCTTGACCATTTACCTTTCCAGCCACTTTTGCATTTTTCCTTAATCTGGATATTAACAAATGCTGGACGTGACTTTTGTGAACCGCAATTTGTTGCCACCACCTCCAGGATGAAGTTGTGTCGTTCTTTGTAGCTCACTTCTTCTGTATTTCTGATATATCCTGGACAAAAAAAAAAAGGAATAAAAGCATTTTTATTAAAATTGATAAAATACAAAATAAAACAGAAAAAAAGAATATGCAGCAAATGCTAATGATTCAAAGATACATAACTTCATTGCATTTTGTACTAATTCTTAAAAGCTAATGCTTATGTCAATGAAAAGTATACAAGACCTTGGAAAATCATTAGCAATGTAAATCGGCCACTGAGGTTTAGGTTGCGAAAACCAATGTTATCTCAGTAATTTTGTCATACTGAAAAATGCACTCACCAACATGTCCTTTTTCATGTATTTGATACGAGGAGTCTATACAATTCAATCTGTGCAAGTCTGACGAGTTTTTAAATACTCCTTCTGTTATGGTACAATGAATAATGAATAGCAGGGTACTTTTCTCATAGTTTTCTATGTAATGACCCTTACTTAGGGATACATATTCAACTATGTACAGCATGTGCACAGATCTAAACATTTTTTGTGTGATTTTGGATTGCTTGGATCATAAGCTACATGTATATAAAAATATGTATTTTTTAGAAAGTTAAATACTATGACATTTTACACCGTAGTTGGGGTTCACAACTGCCAACTGTATTATGTGCTGAACATGTAGCAAGAACATGTATACATGCATACATGTAGCAAGAACAATCACAAATTCAATGAATGTGTGTATGAGTGGGTGAGTGCAATAAACAAAACACTAGTCAAACTTACAGTAATAATTTTACTGCCAATTTACATCACAATCCAAAATTAATAATTGGTGTGTAAGAACATTAATTACGATCTGTAAGCTATAGGTTTCTGAAACTTAACTCTATTTTTTATTTTTATCTGTTTATCAGCATGAATAATGAATGAATAAACTGTTTCTAGAGTCTTTCCTGTTTTGAGGGGAACATGTACTGTGCATGACCATGTGCATGACAAATCCTTATGTGAAGAGTTGGTGGGAATTGACTGCTGCTTTATGTTAATGTATGTACCGTATTTTTGGTGTGTATAACACACACTTATGTATAACTCGCACCCCGATTTTGGTCCCAGAATGAGGGAAAAAACTTAGCTCTGCCATATAACGTGTATGAGATATAATACATTTTAAAATCTTGATAATTTCGCTCAGTTTCATAGTGTGACAACAGTCAGACATTTTGGATAGTGCATGATCATCATTTGTTACAACACGTTTGAATTCTTACAATAAGCCAGTGCATGACTGTTTCTAGAGTCTTTCCTGTCAGTATGCGGCACCCAATTATGACCAATACTTTTTTTTTTTTTACAGATATTATAAAAGAAAGAATGAAAAAGTGGCAAACTTTAAAGTATATCTTTCCAATTTTATGGTTGGCCCTTAAAAGAGCTGTTTTAAGGTTCACCTTGTTGATGGAGTTTGTCTACTGCATCAAATCCCTAAAATTCTTCTTCGTCATTGTCACTCTCAAAAAGTCACTGTATGTCCTTGTCCGTCATCATTCCTGGTGTTTCAAGATCAAACACAAGATGCTGTGTGAGAGTTCAGGTCCGGTAATTAGACTTATTTGGACTATCACGACACTTATAAAATATATCTCTGTGCCCTAGATGGAATTTACCATGACAATACTTCATAATTATGTTTGGCACATCAAAACTTAAGCAAGTGCTGATTACCTTTAAAAAGACCATGCTGAGTCAATTAAATACTGCTCACTTTATTATAACAAAGAAGGATTCTAATACTGTGATTTAAGATGAGAAATAAAACAAAGAACCAAGCTTATTTTCCAAAGAAAAGTAAATAAATTGCAAATTTACCCAGACAAAGCATTGTAACTATATGTTTAGCTTAGCCAGTGCTGATTACAGTGAATAGACCACACTGAGTCGATGAAGCATTGATCACTGTTTAATCGCAAAGATATATCAAATACTAGGATTTAAGATGAGAAATAAAACAAAGAATTAAGCTTATTTTCCAAAGAAAAGTAAATAAATTGCAAATTTACATAGACAAAGCACTGTAACTATGTATATGTAATCATCATATTTGTTCTGCTGCAATGCAGTACTTTACACAGCCTTAGAACAAGTTACAAATCGTTATGTTCATGTATTTCCGGTCCTGGTACAGAACAAAACACTAAACTGTGATGTGAAATGAAACAAGTTTATTAACATAAGCAATCAAAGAACAAGACTATCAAGGAGGTTTTTAAGCTTTATTTATTTCTTTAATAAGACTAGTACTAGTAAACAATTTAGTTACAATGCAACGTATAACAGATTTAATATTTCACAAGGAGTGAATGTGACACATGTATGCAGTTATAGTGCCTTCATCCTTTCGTCAGATAGACCAGGAAAAAAAAAACTTTTTTTTATATTTCTTCTATAAAATGTGCACCCTCGACTAAAAATAAGAAAATTAGGTGAAAAAAGTGTGCATTATACACAGCTAAATACAGTATTATCATTTAACAGCATGGCACAATAATGACCATATGGTGATGGCTGTTTTATATTACATCATTAGGAATATATCAATAATGAATGCATTATAGATCAGTGCCTGTTCAATTTTTTATGAAATATTTCAGGGTGTGTGGATCATATTTTTTCTCATAGAAATGCAAAAGAAATAGGCCCCAGTTTGTTGAACGTGAATAAAACTGCGATCAAAACTTGTACATGAAACCTTGATATATCGCTCGTTTTATAGTCAAAAACGGCAATTTGAATAATCATCATAAAATGTGCAACTTTTAATAAGTCATATATTTTAAAAAAATTTCTTTATAAAAAAATTCTCAGCACACTGTAAATAACAATATGCAATGAAATTTCCATCAATGAAAATGTTAATAATGCCTAATGGTGGCAACACTTGAAGAAATAAATACCAGTTAAACAAGTTTTGTCAAGTGAAATTCATGATTTATTTATATCTTTTAATTCAGTTTCAGCGTAATCATTATAAATGTGATATGCCTTCTTGCATTCAAATGTGAGAAGTGTCAATCGACTGTCACAGTGATGTTCACAAACATTTCTGTGAGAACCTAATTAAGTACCGACTGTGTTTTGATTTCCTACTTGCGGAAGGGTTGTTTGCATTGTTACAATCAATTAAAAATTGACCTGCATTGTATTATCATATTAATTAGTCTTTTGTATCAAATCAAGTAATGGGGGTGGAATAAAAAAAATTACAAGGCATGCAAGTCCTACCTGTGTAAGAGCTAGCGGTCACGGTCACGTGTTAAGTCAACTCATTTCAATTGACTAATGAACATTGAGAACACTGTAAGTATATTTAATATAATTAAAGTATCTAACATTAATTAGTAAAATTAAACATGACTGGGCTCCCATTTAAATAGAGGTGTTGATCCTTAATGGATGTAGAGTATGTAATTGGTCTATCCAAGAAAGTTCTCTATCTATGCTTCTAAAGATTTTAGATTTATCCATTTCATACAAAAGGTACAATTAACAGTCTCGCAATCTAGTACTTTATTTGTACTTTATTTGCGAACAATTCACCCATAAAACCTGGGTGTTTACTTGAAAACTTAGCTCTTATTAAATGATTGCCTAATTTAAAGCCATCTCTGTGCAAAAATGAGAGGATTTTGGAATGTGTCTGGTAAAGTCAGGTTGACAATCAGCCAGAGATCAGATTGCATGTTGGAGAAAATAATTATCTTTCTTTGTTATATGTAAAGATAGCTGGTATCACACTCCCAGATTTATTAACCTTCTAGATAGGATTGAGTAGATCTTAATGCTTTTTTTTTTTTTTTTTTTTCTTGCTTTTATTTAAAGCTTTAGTTGAAATTTGAGTCAGGTAGCCTCTCTCCTCACAGAATTGGACAAGATTATAGATGCATGTTTCTCAAGGTCTGACTCTTTAGTACAGATATGTCTAATTTGTAATAATTGACTGTATGGACCTGATTTTTTGCAATGGAAGGGTGGTAGGAATCATAATGTAGATAAGAGTTTTTATCTGTAGGTTTACAGTATAGATCAAATACTTTATTATTTTCCCAAAATATCATAGTACTGGTATCAATGAATGTGATTTTTTCCTTGGAGTATTGTATTGTAAACTTAAAAGTTATGTGACAGCTATTGCAGTATTAATGGAAAATGTTTAATTCCAACTCTGTTCCTGTTCAGATCATACAAATGTCATCTATAAACCTTAGATAAATTAAAAGTTAATAGGGCGCTGCAGTTTCCATTCAAACTCACCCATAAAGATACTGGCATAAGATGGGGCCACTCTGGTTCCCATAGCAGTGCCGCCAATTTGCAGGTAATGGGAATTGTCAAAAGTAAAGTTACTGCAGTGTAGTACCAGTTTTAAAATACTCTGATTTGAGAGACATCATTTGGGTTTATTGGTAACCAAAGTTCTGGCTACTGATGTCAACCCTTTGTGGTTGCGTATGTTAGTGTATAGAAAAGTGACATCCATTGTAACCAGAAGGAAATCATCCAGTAATCTGTTGACAGCTTGGATTTTATTTATAAAATCCCTGGTATCTTTAATATATGAGAGAATAGTTTTGACAAATGGTTTGATACATTTGTCTATTAAACTACTGATATTTTCATGCGAAGAATTATTCCTACTAATGATAGGTCTCTTGGGGATTTTTCGGAATTAAGGCTTTTATGTATTTTCATAACTAGGTAAAATCTAGGTGTATGAAATTTGTCATTAATAAGGTTATGAAAAACCTTATCATCCAGTTCCTCTTTATCATTAATCTGATATAAAAGATTTTAAACCATATTATGACGTGTCTCAGTAAGGTCATTCCTTCCTTGATATAATAATTTTCGTCATTTAGCTGTCTTAATGCTTCTATTTTATACTCATTAATATTCAATGATTAATTAAGATAGCAGAGACTTTATCCACTTTTTAAAGAACAATATTTTTGTTATAGCAAAGTTCAAGGAGGGCCTGTTTTTTTTTCTGTTGTGATGTTAAGGTGACATCTGTCATGGAATTGTGTGTAGTAAAATGTTTATGCATTATATATGAATGAAAATGTACTCGGGTTTCATTACCACATACAGCGTTACTCGAGGGCGATTTTTTTCCAGCTTCAGTTATTTCAATATACTGAGCTCAGTTCATCCAAGGAGGACGGTATTGATTTGCTCACA
Source organism: Margaritifera margaritifera (assembly GCA_029931535.1). Classification (NCBI taxonomy): domain Eukaryota; kingdom Metazoa; phylum Mollusca; class Bivalvia; order Unionida; family Margaritiferidae; genus Margaritifera; species Margaritifera margaritifera. Next base: position 4,635,683 of record JAQPZY010001662.1, on the reverse strand, counting down.
GTGAGGGACCAAAGCTTCGGGACTAGTGGGTATCTATGGAATAAGGAGGCTCTTGAGGGATCCTTCGGCAGACTGGAAGGTGTGAGTCGTGTGTGGTGGCTCCTTGACCATTCGATGAGATGTGGAACCAGAAATACATTGCAATCATCAACTGGATGCCATGATATACATATGTTTCATATCTGAATCAATATTATTCAATATCCCTATATGAGTGAGATCAAGAATACAATATCGCTATACGAGTGAAAATCAATAATACATACATCCTACTTGAGGATGAAACATGCATTATTCATATTTTTGTACAAATTCTATACTTTAATACCCTTGGTGTTAGAATCATACATTGTTCATATTTGTGTATAAATTCTATGCATTTATCATCCATGGCAACAGATCCATATATCAATTATAATTGTTTAGAAGTTCCATATGTTGATTCTTGTTTGATTACTCGCTTAAGTTACATGTTGTGATTAGTTCCATTTAAAAACGATATAATTTCCTTGTATCAGTTGTTGAACTCGGTATGCATCATTCTGTTAAATTCGTTGTTAGACTTAATACACACGAATATTGTGTCAAAATCATTCATCATTCAATTACATTATAAATAAACATCTCATTTTTGAAATTGCTTTCAGTATCTTTGCTAAATCCAATCCGAATCCCGCTTCATCCTGTTACAATCTCCTTGTTGAAATTTAACAAGGACAATTTTACAAGTTTACAGAAGGTTTCAATATATTCGTTGTTGTTTGGGGCATCCAATTACTTTTTTTGTCTGAAATGGCGAACTATTCCATTCTTGAAAGAGTTTGTCTCATCATCCGGTTTTGGTGAATCATGAAAAAAAGTGTTTCAACCTAATGCATCGAAAAGGGCTCTCAAAGTCCTTATGAACTTAACTAAGATTAATTTCCTTAATAGAAGGACTTTAAGATAATCCCTTATTCAAGACAGTGAAATGAGAATTATTAAGAGGAAAACTGGAAAGATTTATGACAAAGTCAGAAACATAAGATGGGTATCTTTATTAATAGAATTATTGTTTTCAAAATTTGCTAAATTCCCAAATAATTCTCAAGGTTTTGATAATTCCTGTCTGGGTGTTGTTCCTTTTCATGGTTCCTCTGCAGTCTCTGCTTTGGTTTCTGGATGCATTTGGGTCCAGGTTATTTAACTTCCCTTCTAAATTGATAGTTTTTATCGAGTAGTTTACCATACTTGGATAGGTAAACTTTGAAGAGTCTCTTATAGATGTTTCAATGCGGCTTCCATATCTTCAAGTGAAGTGAATGGGCAATTATCTCTTAGAGTTTTTCTAGCCTTTTGAAAGGCCTTTTCATGCTCATCTGCTTTGTTGAGTGTATGGGTAAAAATTAGGCTTGTTAGTTTTTTTGAAGTTTCAGAAAGGATACTGTTCCAAGAGGATACAAATTCAGGGCAATTTGTAAATCTCAGGTGCAAGTTGATCTCCAAACCTCTCACTATTTTGCCTTTAAGGCTGCACTCTTGAAGATAGTCAGCTACCTTATGTAGTTGGACAAACTTTGATAATACATGCACTTTCCTAGTTTCTTTATCGAAAGGGACTAAGTGACTTGGGAGTAACAAACACTTCTCTTGTTGTGTTTTATGTCACTGCTTTCTGCATGTAATTCTGGATACATTCTAGTGTTAGTGTAGATTCAGAAAAAAAACAAGATTCTTTATTTTAAAAAAGTGTGACAATTATTTCGAGAAACAACAATGTCAAAACTCGATTTTTGGGGGGTTATTGTTATATTAGTAAAATAATGATGCTGCGAGTTCATTGCAAGTTGTAGCAAAATATCTGCTTATCCTTGAGTAAAACCTCTGAATGCCAATTTGGGAATTTTAAGTTCACTATAAACTATGGAACTCGCTTTTCCATAATGAATCCTAACTGTGACACCAAGATTTGTATGCACCTAGTACGCATTTTGCTTTGTTCCTTTGCTATTGTTGATCACATTTGCAAATGAGTATGTTAAACTACTGATCAATTTTAGATACATGCACTTTAATTATTTTACATGTACAGTACTTACAGTGTTCTCAGTATTCAATTAGTCAACTGAAATGAGTTGACTTAACACATGACTGTGACCACTAGCTCTTACACAGGTAGGATTTGATAGCCTTTAAACATTTTTTTATTCCACCGCCATTACTTGATTTGATACAAAAGACTAATTAAAGTGATAATACAATGCCCATCAACTTTTAATTGATTATAACAATGCAACCAAAATTATCCTAGTTGGAAAGAAAATCCCCCTTTCCCCACCCCACTTTCCAAAAGACTAAATGGTTGGTCCATAAGAGTCTTTGCTGAACTTTGTACATTAAACAGTACTATACTGAACTGGAAAGCAAAACAGAACCAATAAAAAAGTGCAGCTTGTCATAATAACGTGAACTGTGAAAGAACAAAGTGTAGCACCAGCAATACTTGTACACTCTGTACCAGTGATAATGAAATTATTATACCAAGGATCAACTATGTCAATGAAGTATTTTTAAAAATCTGATTCAGAATGGTTATCTTACTGAGCATATTATGTACAAGTATTGTTGAGATTCTGTAATAAGAACAAGTCTGGTCTATTCCAGCTAGATTACCATATGTACCTAAATACATGTAGATACATTTTGTATAATTGTACAGTACACTAGATATGATTTTACATGTACATGTCTCTTGCTTAGAATTAATGTGAATTCACTATTTTTTGTGGGCTACCAATTTTTTTTTATCTTGAGGCTACCAACCATGAATTTAAAGATCCCATGAACAGAAATTCCACTGCATAAACATAGGACTACTTCCCAAATCAATGAATATAAGTGCTGATGAAATTGTTATTTTTCACAAAGCCACAAAAATTGATATCCACAAAAATAAAATTCACTATACTCACAATCTGCTAATTAACACTAATATTCAGCAACACCATACCTGTAATACAGGTACATGTACCTCTCATTGAGGACAAATCTCAAAGAATACAGAATGATCTGTCTTAATCCTCAAGTTTAATTTCTCACAGAATACATGTAATACATTTCTTATGCTAAGAATTTTCCTTGTGATATTTCTTGATATTACAGAAAAACTTTTTGACTGTTAATGCAAAATTCCAAGATAGGACCAAAGCTTTGTCATAATAAGACGTACCATAAGTAAACCAGTAGATGAATGTAAAGTGAATCATTTCAGTCATTATTGTGTGGATATTTAATACAATCTGAAACTTAATCAACACTGGATAAAACTTAATCCAAATGACCATCCGTTTGCATTTCGCACCAATTCACATGGAAGACCACCAGAAAAAAATCTCACAGAATTTCCTCAAATTCTCATAGAATATCTTTGTAAGATTTCAAAGTCTAGTACTCTGCAAATATGACAGCCATACACCTGAATACATCTTCAGATGAGGCCTAAAAATTTTTTTCTTTAATTAGTTGGTATATGTGGGTAAATATGGTACAGTAATGATTTAGAATAGAGAATAAAGGTAGCGACATAAAGCGTGGTTGTACAAAAATCATATACAATAGCTAAACCTTGCCTGATACAAAAAAATTAACAATCTACATTTAAAATGGGACCAGTCTAATAAACAAGTTTTTCACATACTGTGAATTCGCTATTTTGTGTGGGTACCATATGTTGTGGATTTTATTTTCTATTTGGTGACGGGTACCATATGTTGTGGAATTTATTGCTGCTTCAAGCCATGAATTACATGACCCAACCAACAATGATTTTTCCAAATAAACCAATTTTATTTATTTTTTATATAAATCCTTCAACCACGTCAAATTTTAGGGCAAAGTGACCTTGTTCCTCTGCCATAATGAGACAAAGCAGTGGGAAAATAAGTAGATGTGAGTGCAGTGAGGTCAAAATTTAAAATGTTCAAAAAAGTCACATAAAACAGTCACTATTCAAAATCTTTGAAGCCAAAAACTATAAAACAAAAGAAATATTCATTGAATTTCATGAAAATATTTAAAGTTTTCTCAGTTACAACAAAACTACCATACAACTTTGTTTTGCAAGGACAGTAACCTTCAAAATGGGTTACTATAACCTTCAACGGATTACTATTGAAAACGGGTTACTATGGTAACAAATATCGAGGTATAAGTACGCTTTTTCTACTTTGACAGAATGAAATATTAAATAAACTTGTTTAGTTTTATTAGTAATCAGTCTATAAACCTCCAGAGCAATAATTTGCTTGTGACTGGGCATGGAATTTCACTCACTTTCTCAAGTTTAATGTGTGTTGATATAATTTTTGGCATGAATTGCACAGACTGAAACATAACTGCAGACAAAAGTAATCATTAAACTGACATAAAAGCGGATCAAGATGCATGAGAATACTATGTTTAACAGTTTTACATTGCTCACTGTACAGAAAAAAGGCTCTAGTTGATACCGTACACCGAATATGAAAAAATTGAATAGCCAAAAAGGGTGGGGATTGGCAGGTGTGAAGAGAAAAAGATAAATCAACATTGCTTTCTCTGTCCATTTGGGCTTAATAACAGGTAAAATAGCTCAAGCGAGCTAAGGTTTCTTATTATGTAAATGCAATTCTAACGCCAAAAAAAGAGAGATTCACTGAGATGACTATTCACCTGAGTTGCCCCTTAGTCTGGGCCCTCTTTCAATAATAGGTACATGTACATCTGATTTCCTGAAAAATTTTTGTATACATGGACAGTATGAATCATTTAGACATATTTAAAACAAATTTGTTTCCTTAAGAGTGAATATGGACTAAGGTTTGGGATTTAAAACACTATAGTCACAAACAAGCAATCAATGTCAAGAAAGAATGCCTTGTAATCTATCAAAGTTGGTAATAATTCTCATACATGTAGTTCTAGGCAAACATCCACTGTCTAGTCAACTTTAAAAAAAACTGAATGCAGTCTCAAATACTCAGACTTGAATGTGGGTGTTACAGGACAACATGACTTTCAGGGCCATTCAGAGCAAAGTCTAAAACCAGAAAGTGAGCAGCTACTATTTTGTATATAAATATATGTTGGTATGTGTTATGCACAAGTTTGACTTTAACTTGTGAACCACTGACAGTAGTTTCATCTTTTAGCATGTATACAATTTACATGTGTAGTTAACCAGTATGGGTATGTACTTTCTCTGTACATGTATGTATGTATGTATGTATGTATGTATGTATATATATATATATATATATATATATATATATATATATATATATATATATATATATATATATATATATATATATATATCCATGTGAGGATGTATGATTATGTGCGAGATAGGTAGTGACTGACTGCACTCTGTATATATCTGTACATATATCTTAGAGGGCTTCAAGGTAGATTAGTTTTATTATGTAGCTAATTGAGTTACCCTCTTTAAAAAATAGTCCGTATTATTTATTTATTTTATTATTATTATTATTACTATTGCTATTATTATTATTACTTTTTCACCCAAGCTGCCTGCTTCCAAGGATAAGGTCCCTGTGGTAAACAGCTAAATTAATTGTGTAAATAATTTTTTTTAAAGACAATGTATAAAATATATTTATATCTACACTTTTTGGTATTAAAAGAAAACAAGAATACCATGAATGGCACATTATACACCCACCCCATGTTTAACAGTTCTCTATATAGGCACTAGCTGGGCATGGTTACTCTGGAGATTATTGACCAACAGATTAATGACCTGGACCTTTGGTCAAGGTATGTGGTCTTGAGCTAAACTGATTTTTTTTATTAGACTTACCATGACCTCTGAGTGTTAGATCCCCGAACCTATAGGTTTCTTTATTACACTAAGCGCAAGTCACCCACAAAGTATGGTCAAGGAACTTACTCTAGAGAATGAAAGTTATTCTGCAAAATATACTTTTCTTGCACAGTGACCTTGACCTTTGACCGTTTCACCCCAAAATCAATAGGCTTTTTTCCTTACTCTGAGTGCAAGCAACCCAGAAAGTTTGGTCCAGGTCTATTATGTAGAACTAATGTTATTGTGTGGAAGCCATTCTTCTTTCAGTGAGTGACCTTAACCTTTAACCTTCAGATCCCAAAACAATAGGCTTCTTCTTTATCCCAAGTGCAATACAACAAGTTTGATCAAGGTAGGTGATGTACAAATAACATTATTGTGCAGAAACTATTCTTATTCCTTCAGTCACAGTTGGCTTGACCTTTGACCATTTTACCCAAAATTCAATAATCTTCTTCCTTACCCCAAGTGCAATCCATCCACAAAGTTTGGTTTATGTTGTTGGTGAAAATGAAATTGACAACAGATGAATGGATGGATAGATATCAACACATGTTCTGTCTCAAAACAGACATATAACAAAAACCAGTGTGAGCACAGTTATCAATTTCAGCAATGGAAATCATTTTTTGCACTAAATGAAAGATATGCAACATTTTGTGTAAAATAGTTTTTCAAAGCTAAAGTTGCATATTTTTCATATTTCAAAACAATTAGCTGATCCAATATACATTAATTAACACTTTCCCACATACAAGCACATCCGGATGACCCTACCCTATTTCAAGTCAAGTTCATTTTGATGCCTCTCGTGCAATTTGTAAGCATGTTTTGACACCACTACCAGATCTCAATACAAGTGCTTCCGGATGTCCCTGGTAAACAACCGTCATTTGCATGGTCAATTCATAGCGCCACCTGATGGGAATATCCCCTCTAGAAAACCAGGCTTTCTGGAAGTTTCTATGATGTCATAGCATGTGCTAGGTATTAGATGAATCCTAACTAGCTAATCAGAGATAAGAGAAGATAAAAAATTCCCCCAAAATGCAAATGGCTGGCACTATCTTTGCAGGTAGAATCACAGAATCCAGACCAACAGATCCATTTAAATTTGTCTCAAGACCTTGTCAGTAATCATGAAAAACTGTTTTATCAAGAAAAGAGAACAAAACAATCCCAAACAGCTTACATAGCAATGCCAATATTTTCTGATTTTGAAATCCAACCTTGAGTGGTTTCTATTTATAAGCACACTAACCTGGGTCTCACCACTTGATTTACAAGGAAGCATGAAGGTTGGTGTCTATCATTTTATACTTTAGAAAGAAATAATAAGCACAAAATATTCAATCTGACAGCTTTAAATACAAGTATGCATATATCAATGTGCAGTTTTCCCCAACCAGCCATACCGGGGACCTTGTCAGATGGAGGCATGCTGTTCTGTTCATACTGTAGCTCATTGTACAATGTAGCGACAGAGATGCATACTGAGCTGTAGATCAGCTGTATTCTCTATGAAGGAAAGGGTTAATGCTTCATTCGATCCCAAAATCTATATGAAACTAACATGATTGTGGCTGAAGCTCAAAACTATTTAAAGTGATTGTCTTAATGACAAAATCCACCTAGATTATCCAGTTGTGGATTAAAAATAGTACTGATTATACCCTGTGGTATAGAGATTAGAAAATAAGACTTTCCTTTAGGGGTGAAACGATACACCTGTACCACGTATTGATACAATTCACGATACACAGCCTACGATACAATACATTATCGATTCTCAGTTTAAAGAATAAGAAGGCAAATGACTAATAATTATTCACGACTGCTGAAGATTAAAGTAACTTACATAGGGTAGATATCATTTTGTATCGATTCTTCACCTCTTGTATCGATACGTGTATCGATATGGCAAAAGTATTGATGCATCGATATATCGATGAATCATTTCACACCGACTTTCCTCAGACTGTAAACATGCAACTGTGTCCAGGTGCTTTCTCTGGCTTTTGATTGATATATGATACTTTCTGATGTAGAACAAATTGTCTGACATTGTAACTATGGGACAGTAAGAACACGTGCATCACACTTTGTTTTGCCAACTCTCAAGTTTATGAGTTGGCTGTGTCCAGTTGCATTTTTTAAAAGTTCAGATTGGGAATTTATACAACCCAAACTTGGACAAATGGAAAGTTTTTGGCACTGAGAATGGGACTGAATTTCTGCCCCAAAATAGCCCCAGAAAACTCCCTGGATGGTGTGGGCCATTTTTAGATTCTGGTGATGTTATCATATATCAACAACAGATGTATCATTGTCGGATTCAGCCAAATGATATCTGCCAAAAAACTGAGAACAGCAATATCATGTAGACTTAAGATACCTGCCCCCAACCGCCTGAACCTCCTGGCCCACATAAATCCTCCATCACTGCAATACAGAACACTAACAGAATAGCATGTTTACTACAATCAGTTGAGTCCTCTGCTTTTAGTACATTTAAGTTAATAGGTGTTTTTCAGATATAAACAGCTTCAGTCTGCAGGAATGGTCAGTGGAAAAAAGCAATAAAAATTTTCCACGACTGCTAACCTTGACCTTAGCACTCTTCATAGTATAAACATCAGGATATTACCACAACAATATCATTAAACAAAGTCGCAATATACAACTTAGCTTCATGATAACATTACAATTGAAAAACTAAATTTTTCTTGACTGGGAGACCCACAAAATCATGTCATATCATTATCTAAATCTTTGATTTTTTGCAAGGCAAAGCAGTTTTAATCCACAGCTAATTTTAAGAAAGCTATCCACCACTGACAATCATAATTACCATATATACTCGCATATAAACCGGGTCCAAATGCAAACAACATAGACCCTGATCTGCCGTCCCATAATGCGCCAGCAGATCCAGAAATGCTGCCAGGATTGTATCTGAAGGGGGAGCTCCTCCCTTGTCACCAAAATGAAGGAGGAGTAGAAAAAAAATGAGAGGGAGGAGGAAACGTCCATAGTTCAATATTTATCTAACACATAAATATCTGTCTCTTTCTTTCTTCCTGCTCTATTTAAACCAAAATCCTCAAAAGATGTCTCCTCTAGTTGTATAAGTATTAATCTGTTGATCATTCTGAGCTTAATTTGTTCCTTATCTGTGTATGAATATTGTTCTGTGCTGAGAACCCCCTTTTGCATATGCATAGCTAGCTAAACATGCTTGAACAAGTTGGAAAACTGTTCTTTATGGTTGTTATGCACAATTTTCAACAGCTCATAGGTATTGTCTCTTGGATATCTCTGCTCCAAAATAATATTTTAATTTGTTCACTAACAAGAGCTCTGCCAAAGTTTCACTTTTTTTAATCAGTGCTTTGCTGACTACTATGCCAGATTTCTTATCTGTTTCACAATGTTGTATTAGAGTTTTAAGTCCATCAATGCCATAGTCAGCTTGTTCAGCCAGAGCTTTTTTGATATCAAAAAAAATATCCTTACTTTTTAATTTTTTTTTAGATTTTTATTTATTCAATTTATCTTAACCCTTAGAGTGGTATAGAGTTTTGTAGCACAAGATACTTAAAGGCAGAATTAATTGAGAAAAGAAGTGAAAATTGCTGTCTACTTTTAAATTGCCTGTATTTTAATTAGGCTTAGATTTCTGCCTTATTGACATTTAATTTTGATATACCGCTTAATAGGGGGCTTGAATGGCATGCCGTCTGTTTTTGTCCATCAAGCATGTACATCGGACTCGTATTCAACATCATTTTCTGGGTCTATGCAGTTTGGAGTTGGTATCAGCTTATTCGCAAGTATATACAGTAGATAATACCAGCCTATGTTTAAAGAGGACTTTTTGGGGACTACTATCTGTGTTAAGATTGCTTTTTATATTGGATAGTTTATTGTAGTAAATACCATAACTAATATCACTCACTGAATATCACCTAATTTTACATACTGACACTCTCTTGGGGAACCTTTGCAAACAGAAAATAAATGACTTGAATTCTTCTTGGATTTATGGTGATTTACTTTTCTAAACCAATTATAGGAATATGTGCAGCTGGTCTCCATAGCAACTGTCAGAATATTTTGTAAGTAATAGTCTTCAATAAAGCATCAATCTAATTTTTTTCTAAAGCATCTACCACAAGGATATTATACATATATGTCATCCAATACCTTGAGGCTGTATTTAAAATTGGCTCTGGGCAATTAATTATCATGGCATTATTCTCATATATACAGCTAAAAGACAATTAATGTACATGCACTTGTTTGGTTGTATAATATTAGATTGCTTTGGAGTCTAAGAACACATCAACACATGACATATTATATCGTGCCTGGGCAATTCGAATAAAGTACCATGGCTGCCAAGCTGGCTTTGTCTAAGCATGATTCAAACCCACACCATTCTGGTTGTAAAGTCTAGCATGCTAACCACTGTGCCACCTGGACTCCTTTGATCATAAAGTAAAGCCACCTGGACTCCTTCGATCATAAAGTAAAGCCACCTGGATTCCTTTGATCATAAAGTAAAGCCACCTGGACTCCTTTGATCATAAAGTAAAGCCACCTGGACTCCTTTGATCATAAAGTAAAGCCACCTGGATTCCTTTGATCATAAAGTAAATCCACCTGGACTCCTTTAATCATAAAGTAAAGCCGCCTGGACTCCTTTGATCATAAAAGTAAAGATGGGCTCCTTTGATCATAAAGTAAAGCCACCTGGACTCCTTTGATCATAAAGTAAAGCCACCTGGGCTCCTTTGATCGTAAAGTAAAGCCACCTGGGCTCCTTTGATCATAAAGTAAAGCCACCTGGGCTCCTTTGATCATAAAGTAAAGCCACCTGGACTCCTTTGATCATAAAGTAAAATGTTCGTGAATGCTATTTTTGTGGCACTATATGATATAAGTATTCAGATGTCCCCAAACACTTGAACTAATCAACACTCACATGACAGCTCATGAACTTCTGAGATGATGTTTTAATTTTCAGTATCTACTTTGATACTTAAGCTGTAAGGGAGAGGAAAATAAAAAAGACTGTGCCTTAGCCATTGTTTTTACTAAGGTTTTCAACAAGTGGCAAAACATTGGGAATAGACAATGGAAAAGAACAATTTTCAAACACAGAATATATGCTTTAATATAAACAATAGATGGCAGAAATATAAAAATAAACTTTAAATTCCACTGGCAGCTGGTTTTTGACCAATACATTGCATTATCTGCTTAAAATGGACTGTAATTTCTTTTGAGCTGCACATACTAGGGTGATCAGAATCATATAATTAGAATTAGGGTTTTTTGTTTAATATCTTTATAATCATTACCATGAAAATTTGGAAGTTAAATGCTTTTATATTTAGCCTGAATATGAAAATATTATTTGTAACCTTTTTTTTTTAAAACAAATTTTATATAACAATGTTTTGTATGTGCTCCTAAAAGTGTTTTTGTTTTCTTCAGATAACTATGAGTGAAATGGACAGAGAAGAGTTACCACAAAACACCAGTTGAACAAGACTTTCAAACCAGTATGCAGTCTGTTTTGCGGTCACAGCCTAATTGTATTCAATATTGTGTGTTAGTGCATTGAATTTATGACTGGAAAATGCAGCGGTACTGCCAAGAATCCAGATGTGAAAATTGAAAATTAAAAGTGCTATTTTCCTTGCAAAAAGGAATTCTGACTTCTCTGACAATATTATGACTCCTTTTGTTTGGCCTGACAAAACAATTAGTTCAGTCTGATGCTTTGCAGCACAGCAACACAAGTAGATTATTTATTGCCGAGGAAATTGGAGTCACCTGTCTTGCCCAAGGACACACTACGGTAGCCTACCTGGGCTACATGTAATATAAAGGAAGGATTTGAACCCACACCTTTTCAGTCATGAGTCTGGCATGCCAACCATTGAGTCACCCTGGCTACTGCCTCCATTAGCTGCTTCTTACGACATGCAGGAGCTTGCACCGGCCCTATTTTATTCTTGTATGTAACAATTAGTGTGTCAGAGGCATAATTGCAGTGCTAATTGATACTCTTGTTTCATGCAACCATTTACATCTAAACTGGTTTGAAACAAATTTACAATAATGTTTTGTGAAATATAGTATCTTACCTGTGTAGCAATATTTTTTAAAAAAAAATGCATACAACACAACATGGCCATGTATTATCAGAACTTTTCTTTGAGAAACTCAAGCCTAAGTTAAAACCTCTCAAATCAGATATGATATTTGGAGTACATTTACATCGTTGAAACATACTAGATACATGTATATGTTATTAGTTTGCTGACACTAATACCAAATGTCATTTGTTTAAGCTATATTACAGTACACGCAAAGCCTACTGACCTTTTTCCACTCATGTCTCAGTAATATCCAGAGGTATACCCCACTACACATTGAGATCAGTAGGATTTAAAAGTGGAGTCAGGACACAGCTACACAGTGCTGTTGGGTAATAGACATAATTGATTTATAACCATTCAGACCCATTATGTTACCACCTGCAAAGTCCATTAGGAATAAATAGATAATCCACAAAATGGCCAGGCAAAATTCACACTTAAGTGGAGCCAAGTCAAAGTTAACTAGAGACCTGACATTTCACTGGCACAGTTCACTGAATTACACTCAACAGCATCCTCCACCAGCAAAAGTAAAATATGGTCTATACACCAATGTGCGTACTGTACTTACCTGTAGAGAAAAGAATCTAAATCGTAAACTCACTGTTGCCTTTTATTAAAAAAAAAAAAAAAAAATTTAAAAAACAAGGCCTTCATCACAAAAATGTTCTGTAATACAAGTATCTTCATTGTGGACAATACTAAAACCTGCACCCAGTCAAGTACTGGTTACATAATATCCAGGAATGAGTTTCAGTTATTTAAAACATAACCTAGCACAAAACAGAACCTTATTTTATGTGTTAGATATATTATTATGAATTTATTAGTATTGGAATGTAATTCAATTTGTGGTTAGGACAAATAAAAATATACCACTGGTTCTGGTTACACTACCAACCCTATTGTTTCCTGCCGAACCTAATAAATTTTCGGAAAAAAGAAGAGGAAAAAAAGTGATGCTTGTTTTCTAGTTTGTGTAAATTAGCATTTAGCAACATTGACCACCAGGAAGCATGCCAGGCATGTTTATCATATTAATTTCAAAATGGCTTCATCAGTTTGGCGATAATGATTGAGAAGTGCAGTCACTTTTACAGGATAAAAACTCTGACCTTGCAGTCTGTGTTGAGTGCAGAAAGCTTCAAGTGATCTATTCAAAATTTAAACCTACCCAAAGACAGAAAATGTTAATGGCAATTTCTCTCACTGAATTTGAATTTACATATTGGTTGCAGTTTTTTTCACCATCTATGGTCATCGGAACAAGACAGAGCATTTAAGTGAAGCCAAATATATATTTTCTGTGTGCACATCCCATACAAATATTGCATTATGATACCACCAAATTTTTTTTCAATGCACCCCTCTCTTTTTCATCACACCCGTTTAATTTTTCACAACTTGCCCATTTTTTCAATAAGCCATGTTAGATTTCATTCCAATCTTGGCATATTTTGTAAAGTGTAATCAAGTGAAACCCGTTTGGATCACATCTCTGCTTATCGTTCATTGTTGTTGAAAGAAGAGCATGCACTGGCTATCAAACTCACATAGCATGCTGATGGCTGCTGCCAAATGCATTAACAAAATGTCCCCAGATTAAAAGTTTAATAAGTTACTAGCCAACAAACGGTTCATGAAAGCAGTGAAAACTGATTTTTTTTTACATATGAATGTTAATGAAAGCAGTTCAAGCTAAGAGCTTTTTTTTATGTATGAATGTTAATGAAAGCAGTTAAAGCTAACATTTTTTTTTAAATGTATGAATGTTAATGAAATTAGTGAAAACTGAGATCTTTACATATGAATGTGACTGAAATTAGTGTAAGCTGAGATCTTTATGTATGAATGTGACTGAAAGTAGTGAAAGCTGAGATCTTTACATATGAATGTTAATGAAAGTAGTGAAAGCTGAGATCTTTACGTATGAATGTTAATGAAAGTAGTCAAAGCTAACAGTTCTCTATGTATGAATGTTAATGAAAGTAGTCAAAGCTCACAGTTCCCTATGTATGAATGTTAATGAAAGTAGTCAATGCTAACAGTTCTCTATGTATGAAAGTAGTCAAAGCTAACAGTTCTCTATGTATGAAAGTAGTCAAAGCTAACAGTTCTCTATGTATGAATGTTAATGAAAGCAGTCAAAGCTAAAAGTTCTCTATGTATGAATGTAATGAAAGTAGTCAAAGCTGATTTCTTTATGTACGAATGTTAAAGTAGTCAAAACTAACAGTTCTTTATGTATGAATGTTAATGAAAGTAGTGAAAGCTGAGATCTTTATGTATGAATGCATGAAAGTAGTCAAAGCAAACAGTTCTCTATGTATGAATGTTAATGAAAATAGTCAACGCTAACAGTTCTCTATGTATGAATGTTAATGAAAGTAGTAAACGCTAACAGTTCTCTATGTATGAATGTTAATGAAAGTAGTCAAAGCTAACAGTTCTCTATGTATGAATGTTAATGAAAGTAGTCAAAGCTAACAGTTCTCTATGTATGAATGTTAATGAAAGTAGTCAAAGCTAACAGTTCTCTATGTATGAATGTTAATGAAAGCAGTCAAAGCTAACAGTTCTCTATGTATGAATGTTAATGAAAGTAGTCAAAGCTAACAGTTCTCTATGTATGAATGTGAATGAAAGTAGTCAAAGCTAACAGTTCTCTATGTATGAATGTTAATGAAAGTAGTCAAAGCTAAACAAGTTTTATGTATGAATGTTAATGAAAGTAGTCAAAGCTAACAGTTATGTATGAATGTTAATGAAAGTATTACAAACTAACAGTTCTCTATGTATGAATGTTAATGAAAGTAGTCAAAGCTAACAGTTATGTATGAATGTTATTGAAAGTAGTCAAAGTTAACAGTTCTCTATGTATGAATGTTAATGAAAGTAGTCAAAGCTAAACAAGTTTTATGAATGAATGTTTATGAAAGTAGTCAAAACTAACAGTTATGTATGAATGTTAATGAAAGTAGTCAAAACTAACAGTTCCTTGTGTAAAGTACTAGAAACTAAGTTCTTTATGTATGAATGTTAATGGAAGTAGTTAAAGCTAACTGAGTTCTTCATGTATGAACATTAATGAAAGTAGTGAAAGATGAAGAAGTTTTATGTATGAATGTTAATGAAAGTAGTCAAAGCTAACAGTTTCATCAATGAATGTTAATGAATGTAGTCAAAGCTAACCAAGTTTTATGTATAAATGTTAATGAAAGTAGTCAAAACTGAGTTTTATTTATAAAAGTTAATGAAAGTAGTCAAAGCTAACAGTTCCTTATGTATGAATGTTAAAAGTAGACAAAGCTAACTGAGATTTATGAATGAATGTTAATGAAAATAGTCAAAACAAACTGTACTTTATGTATAAATGTTAATGAAAGTAGTCAAAACTGAGTTTTATTTATAAATGTTAATGAAAGTAGTCAAAGCTAACAGTTCCTTATGTATGAATGTTAAAAGTAGACAAAGCTAACTGAGATTTATGTATGAATGTTAATGAAAATAGTCAAAACAAACTGTACTTTATGTATAAATGTTAATGAAAGTAGTCAAAGCCAACAGTTCCTTATGTATGAATGTTAAAAGTAGACAAAGCTAACTGAGATTTATGTATAAATGTTAAAAAAAGTAGTCAAAACAAGAGTTTAATATATGAATATTAATGAAAGTAGTCAAAGCTAACCGAGTTTTACACATAAATGTTAATGAAAGTAGTCAAAACAAGTTTTCTTTATGATGAATGTTAATGAAGGCAGTCTAAGCTAACCTAGTTTTATGTATGTTAATGAAAGTAGAAAAAGCTCACAGTTCTTTATGTATGAATGTTATAACTGTAAAACATGTCAAACACAAAATGAATCCATCATTCTACTCCTGTGAATGATCCACAGCTGAGAACAGGATTTCTCATATTACAGTTACTCAAAATTTGTAAATGCTTCATAAAAGTGATAACTGAACAAAATCCTGATTTCAAATCACACTTTCAAATTAAGATCATGCTTATGACTCTATTTATGACTGTTACACATTCATCAAAGGAAGATTTGTAAGGTCACTAATGGGTTCTTGTTGTTACAATGAACCATAATGTGATCTAGTCCAAGTACATATTTATTATGTGACTTCAAAGTTTGCTGTATTCTGAGCTGCTGTCTTGTACCCTTACATGCACATGTGAAGGTGCTATAAGATTCTAATGGCTCACCTGATGTCTTATTGACAGTGTAGCTAGTCAAAGCATGCATTTCTGCTTGAGTGTGCACCGTGCATTACTAATCACTGATAGAATTTATTTTTCCGTCTGCTTGTCTGCTCACTTTCTTATTCCCCCTTTCAACTGTCTACAATACAATTTAATGACTACAATAAATGGGGAAAAGGTACAAATCATTTTATTTTCTTAACAATGCTTATTTTTTAAAATTTTATGAGACTGTTCATTTGAATTTATATCGGTATTTTTCCTAATGAACTGAAAGACCCTTTTTTGTTCGATTTTTCTTGGGTCTTGTTTTGTTTTGTTAATTATTCCGAAATTGATCAAGCACTGTCGTTATCACATGAAGACAAAGGAATATCAGAAAATTAAAATAATAAAACAATTACCCACCTTTGATTTTGGTTGCTACAGGAATTATCATCCCCAGAAAAGCAAACTTCACCAAGGTGCAGGCCTCAGTGAATATTGTTTTCCTGGGGTTGACAAATTCTTGGAGCAACCTAAATCATAAGTCAATAAAAATTTATTGTAATTCAGCAAAAATGAAATTATTTCAAATATAATAAATAATCTTGCTTTAAATTTCTTTTTATAAAATAATTTATTTTTATACCATTACTTTATTTTTGTATTATCCTTTTATGATAGGTTGCATGTAAAACATGCAAGGTGTCCCAAGATGGTATTTAACCAGGCTGTTTTTGCCATCCTCTGTGCCTCTCTATATTTCAGTTCAAGCTGGACACTGATGATGTTAGATCAAAACATGGCAGATATTTTGCCTTATATTTATATGTTGGCATTTTCTTGTGGGCAGAAATAAATTAGATGAAACTAGGCAAATAATGTCTGTTTTCATTAATCAACATACACATAAAGTTTTATTATATGACTCTGTGATTTAAGGGGTAGCCAGACATAATAGGTCTATGTGTAGATTTGGCTGTTGGTCTTTGAATTTTCGTTTGTTTTGTTTTTGAACAGTTTTTGGACAGCACAAAAGTTGATTATTTTTTGCCATCTGAAAGCAAACAATACAGTATAGGGCCCCGTGTGACAGTGAAGCTCTTTATCAAATTACGTTTCGTTTTCACAGTTACTACCAAAAATTACACACAAAAAAGAATAAAGAAATCGGCAGGAAGCTATTTACCACCTGCTCTGCCACTGCAATAACCAAATACCAAACACTGCCACAGGAATATGAAAAAGTAGGTCATATTAACACACTTTTGATGTTGGTAAATGAAACACCACAATATAAATGCACATATTAAGTTTCAAGTCTATATTCAATAGCATCTGAGTTATGGACATGGGTTCTTGAAAACAACGGTTCTGCATTGTCCAGCCTGAAAATGGTGTTATGCAGGCAAAACAAATCTTTGAGTATCAGTTGCAAACAACAGACATACAATAATATTGTCCCAAAGATTCTGCTAAATACAGCAACTGATGTTGAAGTTATACAACTTTCAAAAACTTTAATACAAAATCTTATCAAAGGATACTAATTTATGTATGATCAGATGGAACAACATACTCCTGAGATTTTGCTATTCACAGTCCCTTTTACTACTGTAAACATATTTCTCTAAATAATCTTTATAATAGTTTTCTAAAAATTTTCTTTTATTTACATGTCAAAAGAAAATATTAAGATCTAGGCGTGAAACGATACACCTGTCCCACGTATCGATACGATTCACGATAAAATACATTATCGATACACATATCAACTTGATGGTCTTTTCATCTTTAGAAGGTCTCTCAGTGGTAGGGTGGTGCCTTTGTATGTCTGTTGACCTATTAGTTATATTTCCAGTATGCAGATTACAGACAGACATAGACTTAGCATCTGTTCATATGCCATTCTCATACATGAGAAGATAAAAAAATACTTCCAAACAGACTACTTGTAAGTTGTCAGTGACTTTAATTCAACCTTTTAGGCCATTTCAGGCTGCTTTATTTGATTGGATGAAGGACTCATCTGGGCCACCACACCCTTTCTTTTGCACTGCATGAATGCTTTAAAAACATCTTATTACCAATTTCATGTCTTAACTTAAACTTGGAAGACATTACAGTGTTATCATCAAAACAAAAGAAATAGTGCAATTTCCTTGTGCAAGGAAATTCTCATTTAAAACAAGTCCGTGTGTGGGAGCAGAGATGAATAACAACCAAATCTATCAAATTGTACTTCCTCCAGATGCAACACAACTGCCGCAGCCACAGGCACTCATTTCTGTTAGTAAAAAAGGAAAACTATTGACAACACCTACTCCCCTTCTATAACAAATTGACAAATTTACACAAGGTGACAAACTCGTGCAGTTTGAAATCTGCCCCCTCACCGATTCTGTGCTAACTGTATTTATCCCATCAGCACATTCAGTCACTAATTACATATATTGATATAAAAGAGACATTCCAAACTTGTTCCTGATGTACGATTTAAGTACTTTACAGATCATTTAATAACCACTTTTGCGCAAAGTTTCTCTGTTGCTTTGTATCTCTCTATACTTGGATCGAGTTTGGATGCCAATACTTCTAGTGTGTCAGGCAGAGAATAAGCTACATTAAGTTCTGATTGGTGGTTATTGTTTACTCTGGACTGGAACAAACAGTAACCACCAATCAGAATTGAATGTAACAGGCGAAAGGGGGGGGGGGGGGGGGGGGGAAAGATTTTAAACCTTGTCATCTTGTGTTAATTTGTAGAAGGTGAGTGGGTGTTGTCAACAGTTTTGTCTTTTTTTTTACTGAAAAAGCTGAGTGCCTGTGCCTGCGATGGCTGCCTAAAATGAATTCTCAATTTAAAGAAAAAATATTAAAATGACTAATAATTATTCATAACTACTAAAGATTGAAGTTATATATATGTGATAAGTATCGTTTTGTATTTATTCTTAACTTCTTGTATCGATATGTGTATCGATATTGCAAAAGTACTGATGCATCGATATATCAATGAATCGTTTCACCCCTATTAAGATCTGAAATATTACTGGAGAAATTATTGTGATTTCCTTTTAAAACCAAACTTTAACTATTATTTCAAGTATTACCATCAGAGGAACAATATCCAAGAAAGATAACTATGATCATGCATAACCATTCACTTAAATTTGAGTTGTCTCCTTTGACATATAACACTGACCTGAAAGATCAGTGGATCTATACTTTGTTACTAAAACTAGTTGGACCATGAAGTTAGTTGGTAAAAGAGAATGGACACAATGCCCTAAGACATGGATGGAATGAAATCACCTCCAAGCTGAAAGTTGTTGCTGATGACATTATCACCAAAGTTCTCATTGCCAGAAAAGTGATACTTACATCACAATTCACAGGCTATACAAAAAAACCTTCACACAAAATGATAACTCTGTTGATGACACAGTGTTATGTTACAGAATCTATAATGAGAGCCTAAACTTTTGGTTTATGACTGTACTTTCAAATAGGGTCAAATAATAAGTCGCACTTTAAGTTTGGTTAAGATGTCAACAAGGTATTTACTGACCTTCGAGTTCAAGGTCAGAGTTGTTGACAATTATTCACAATTAATTTGGGGGATTTTCAACTAAATTGACGCATATTCTCTTGCATTGTGGATTATTTTAATGTGTATAAATGCAGACCTGATACGCATTATAATCATTCCAATTTTAAATCCTGTGTTACAAACATTCTGGTTTTTTATAGTCAATCTGTTTGGAATCATCAGACTGTTTGGAATAATTTTATGATTTGAGTTTTAGTTGTGCTGTAATGCTGTAGACATAATTCGAAAGGAATTATTTATTTGAACATTCATTTGAATTACCATAAAGTGCTCATTAACCTTTGGATTTAAATATATGACTTTTGGATATCTGTGGGCATTCTAAGCAATATTCTGGATTCTATCATTGTGGTACATCATGACATTCAAGACTATCGTTGTGGTACAGCAGGACATTCAAGACTATTGATGTGGTACAGCAGGACATTCAAGACTATTGTTGTGGTACATCAGGACATTCAAGACTACCCATTCATTTGGAACATTCATTCATTCGGAACATTCTATAATTTCTGACTTATGTTTAGGACATTTAGGATTATTTGGAATTTAATTCACAAATTGTAAGTGTCTTTTGATTTTTCTTTTTTAATTACAGAGAAATAAATTGTTTGTTGATTTTACATATGTTGTTGGTTTCTCTCTCTTTCTGTTACATTATTTTAGGACCTAGAGTCGTAACAATAGATAATGCCACAACAACCTGAAAAGTTGTTGGCTGGTTTTTAACAGCACTTTGAGCACATTATTGGCTATTTCATGCCAAGGAAATGTGAGCTAAGTGCCTTTCCCAAGGACACCCTAAGGCAGTTAAACCCAGGCTGACCTGAGCAGGTATATATAAGGTATTGGATTAATCCAATGCTCTATGAACTGACCAACATGGCTCCCCACCAAAAAAGTAACTAAAGCAGGAATAACAAGTCTTACCTTTTTTATCAATGGAGAATGGAACATCAGGAGTAACTATCTCATAACTGCATACACCCCTGGATTTTGTCCCATGAGAAGATGCACAGTGACTATCTTCGTAAGCTTGTACCTCCAGGAGGGGGTCATATAACTGACCCTCCTCCATGTCCACAAAATATGTATTTTCATCAAATCTGGCACTGAAGTTGCTGGATTTTTCCACCTCGATGTGTACCACAGCCCTTTCAAAAAAAGATTTGAACTTCTGATGAAACAATATAATAGTAATCTTGTCCTTGCCAGGCACAATCCCATCTTGGGCATTTTTTAAACATTTTCATGGTTAAGCAAAATTGTATGATATATGTATATGCCCAAAACTGTATACAGGTAGAGACTATGAAGAAAATTTAGACTCATGGGGTTAGAAAAATCAATGAAGACACGTTCAACATTTTGCTGGTCAAGCAAAATTTTATAAAAACCTACCCAAAACTCTATACCAACTATGCATAAAACTTCAGAATTTTGTGAAATTTCAAGAAATTCTTTGATTCTCGGAAAGCAGAACATCTTTTTTATTTTTCTAGGATTTAATACTGGTCAAATTTGAAGACATTATACCAGATGATTAACTGATAATACTGAAACAAGCATCATTTTTATATATATGTATCACAATATGGTGATAACATCTGAGGCTTTGCTGCTTGACATATGGTACACTCATAAATGTCATAAATTTGTATGTGATTCTGCACTCATCCAGTTATGAACAATTCAGAAACGATAAGCATGTTTTAGTTGAATTTGTACATCGTGCTGATAAATAATAATTATTACTACGATTATTCATTGAGAAATGCATGGCAGTTTGTAAAAAGAGTACCACCGTTATGCATACAGCCTTAAAGAGTTTTTTCCCAAGGACTTTTCAAAGCGTTTTTAAGGACTTCCAAAAGTTTTGAAAAGGGTATTTTTTTCCTATGAAAATTTAACTTTCTCTGCATGTTACTTTTTTATCAATGCATAAATAGGTACAAAAGAAGAATTAACAAAAACAACTCATTAGCACACCACTACAGCAAAGGAAAGCTACTCCATCTGGAAACTGCTAGTGTGGTGTGTCATTTGATCCCACCAATTTAATCCCATTTTATTCATTTGTACATTATTTTTGGAAACTAAGTAAATAAAAACAATTCTAAATAAAAGAAATTATATATCTTATTCAGTTTTAACATTCTGTATTCCCTCTGATAAATTCAAGGAGTTCTGGGAAAAATTCAAGGAGTTTTTCAGGAAATTAAAGGACTTTTCAAGGATAAAAACAACTTTTAAAAATTCAAAGAGTTTTCATGGCAACCCCTCAAATTCAAGGTTTTGTTAAGGCTGTATGTACCATGACTGCAAATGGCACATGATATGCCTGACTCATGTCCTATTCCATACTATGGACCTTGACCTTTCAGCTAAGGACCTAAATCCTGCATGTTAAGGTGTAGACCTGGATACAGAGTCATCCAAATATCTGTAGGAATTATATTGTGACAGCCTGAATTAAGGAATGGGCCACTGACTTACATTATCCCTTGATGTGACTTTGAAGCAGGGAGTATAACTGCAAATATGTGAGGCAATGTCAAGATATATAGCAGGTTTAAGTTTATTGAAATATTTTAATTGGTTCAAAAGTTATATCCATATATGGATAGTGATCACTAATGTATATTTTCCCTTGGCATCACTTTGACCATGAGGCAGGGGGCATGGCTAGAGTATATGACATTGTCTAGTCACAGTATATAATTGGTTAAAAGTTTAATTAAAGTGTCTTCAGTGGTTCAAAAGTTATACTCTAGACAAGGATATAAGTTTGAGTTACATTTTCCCTTGCTATGACCTTGATCTTGATGCAGGGGGCACATCTATGGTATATGACACACCATCTAGACATGATATATAACTGGCTTAACATTTTCCTTTGCTATGACCTTGAACTGGAGAAAGGGGGCATACTATGGTTTGTGACACACTGTCTGGTCATGATATATAATAAGGGAAAATGTGTATTGCATCACAAGTTCGATATCACATTATGCATTATGTCTTGTGTCGAAGTCTTCAAACCAATATATTCATGATAAATATCATTTCATTTACTAATTACTGTAATGTGTATCCCATGTTGGATTTCCAGATGATGCAGAGGTCTGGATGACAGATCTTCTGTTCTAAGTTAGCCACGCATTTTAAATAAGCAAATATAACAGAAAAACAAGGTAATTACTTGAAGTACGCATTTCTTAACATCTTTGTTGATTCCTACCTATTTGACTCTCGAGGACCATGTCCACAATCAAAGGCTATGATATTAAATTTATAGTTCCGCCTCTTGTCGTAATTTAAACACCGCCCCTCCTTTACTTTAATGTCCACAGAACCCAACAGTCGATTTTTCAGCTCCAGGATGAATGGAATGTTGTGTTTACTGGACGTAATTTTGTAGCCACATATAAACCCTGAAAATGAATAAAAAATGTACAAGAGACTATTTCAATATGTGCATCTCATTACCAATAACCAACAGAAGGGCTATCATCTGAGACTTGGTGAAAGGAAAGTAGTTACGTAAGTTACACAATCAGGCATTCAATATTTCTTTGGAAGTTTACATGTACTTGCCAATGGATAAATAAATGTCAGATTTTTACTTTCCCATTTTACTTTTTACTTTAACTGCATAAGCAGTAATATCTGCCTCTTCAAGACTGCAATACAATGAAGCTCCAAGACCAAAATCCATCATGGATCAATTAAAATATGAGGTTTTGCAGAGTTTTCGATTTACTAAAGTTCAATATTTGTATCTATGAATGTGATGTGACCAAGTGTTCTATCACACAAATAAATGTTTATATGTTTTGCTTTTTGCACACACAATAATAGCAAGTAAATTTGTTAAAAAAAAGATATCTTTGATAATTAAGGTTACACTGCATCTGAAAATGTTTCTTTGTTGGGTTTTGTTTCACTCAGCATAGCATTAGGCAGTTAAAAGACCATTTGCTGGCTGTATTCACTGATTAAATGTTGGATTTTGTGAGGTTTAATTTAGTACAAATTGACATTTGGGACCATACATTTATTTCAGTTTTGGAGTATTGGGTTCCAGTTAATTGAGGAAATGTGAGAAGGAAAAATTTGGGACCAGAAATGATTCAGTTTCAATGGGATTTCCATTTATTGACTTTTCAGTTTGAGAGGTATCACTACTGATTTCATCTCAGAATTTCACAACAATCATATCCCATAAAATCTGGAGATGTTTCATGGAAATCCATCTTTATTTACAATGCCAGAGATGGAAAGTTACCTAACAGGTAGTATTTGATTTTACCTTTCACAGTGGGTAGTCTACATCTGGATACAATAGTCCCTCATTATGCAGCTGTTCAGGGAACCAATTAAAAGTACTGTGAACATATGCGAGTTTGCCTCATACTGGGGTACATTATATGCAAAAAAAAGTATCCAAGATCATACTTGTGTTATATCAGGGACCATGTGATATTGAGGTACTTTTTATTGAAGGACCAATGTAATTGCTTGCCTGTGTAAAAATTCACTTGCCCATGGCAACGAACAATGGAAATTTTCAAAGGCTGATAATGTAGGTCAGCTTGTAAGAAATTGGTCCCATGTGCTGGACTAAAATATAGTAACTTTGAGTTAAAACAAATAAGAAAATATTGCTTTGATTTTGTAAAAATTTTGAAGTTTTCTGGGTTTTGATTTAACTTTGATTTCAGATTTTTCTAGGGAAGCATATCCCTTAAACTCACCTAGCAAACTCACTCACTCGCCTGTTTTTTTTTTTTAATAAACAGCCACCTGTTCAGAAAATTAGAGGAAACCCTAATATAGTTTTGAACACAGTTGGAACTGCTGATCTGGAAAAAAAAGAATCACAGACTAAATCTGGATTTGAATTACTATGAAATCCCTTAAAACCAAAAACCCTTGGGACCAGATTTAATTTTCAATTTTTAGAGGTTTTTGGTTTACTGAGGGTTTCACAGATGTTAAGAAAATATGTCTTTTTATAAGCACTTATGTGACTTGAATGAGAGGGTGGGAGAGATTGTAATTATGAGAAAACATTTGTGTATGTGTGTGTATAAGTGCACATATTAAGAAAGCTGTTATGTTTTTTTAATATTTAATGAAAAATTTGCTGAAAAACATGTTTCTTCCAAATATCACATCTGGTCATATGAATACAGTTCTCATCTCTAGAAACATTCAAGGAACAAGATACTTGTAAAACTTTACTATACATCCATTAGAATTATGAATGATAGCCCATAATGTTCAAATACTCTATATAATTCATAATGTTCCTATGCCAAATTCTTCTACTTGTTTCTTCTATGTAGGCTTTGCATGGATTCATACTCTTTGATCGGACCAATTTTATCCTGTAAGGATAGTTCAATCCTACGACACTTAGCTGGGTCGTTCTGACATCTTGACATGCAAGTGAAGACAAAATGACAGTCATGGCTACTTAAATACATGTATGTAATGATTTTTCACCTCTGAAAATCAATAGACTGCATCTGACTTTTTGAATACTGTTTTGTCTGTCTCCGTCGGAAAAGCATCAAAAGAGTGTCTGCATGCCTGGTTAATGAAGCCCATTATTTAATAATAATAAAAAACAACCTATAAATCATTTATACAAATGAATAGCATCAATCACAATTACATAATAAGCAGAAAAACACCATTCTTATATGGCTTTTCTACAAGCATTTAGTTATTTGTAATTGACCTTAAAAGCTGGTTCTTATTTTATGGTGCAAAGACTTTGGATTAGTCTATTGTCAGCCCTGATCTGCGTTGGCACATGTGTAAAGTATTGTTTTAACCTCCGATGCCCTAGAGACATTTTCTCACCAATAAGCCTACAACAGTATTTACTAACTGTAAATAATCTGGTCCAGTACATGTCTAGAATTTAGCAGCTAAAATACATTTCAAAGATTGAAGTGAGTTTCGATTTCATGGGGTTTTTTAAAGTGTAAAATTCTAATTTGGGATCGAAATTTGTTTCGGTTTTCCAGTGTAGGGAGTTTGGGTTTACTGGGAAATAAATTCATGATATTAAAGAAGTAACAATTCGGGACCACCAAAAAAAACTGATCCTGAGGTGATTCTGGTTCACCAAGGTTTCAGTCTTGAGAGGTTTCACCATATATGGTACATGTATTTGAATTGGGGAATATCCCTTTGAGAAGATAAATAAAACAAAATCAATAAGATAAAAAAAAAAAAAGGCATTACTGCATTATAAATAAAGTAATACATGTAGTCATAATGAACAAGATAAAAATACAAAGTATATTAACAATGATAGAGTTATAGTTTGTTTATTGTCACACCTTTCATCATTATGTAAAGGCCAGAACAGTTTAATTTCTGTGTATCGATCACTTATTACCATTTTACTTCACCCTACATTTAAAAAATGCTGCAAAATAAAAAGGCTACTGGAGCTATATAATATATTAATTAGATCATTTTGAATTCATTAAAAGATATAATTTACCTGGGCTATGTGCAAGGATTCTCCCTCCACTTTTCAACCATAAAATCCCCTAAATAAGGCCACACAAAAAAATATGCACTGGTTTTAAAATTAGGGTAGGCAGGTATTTTTTTTTGGTGTTTTTTTAAACATTATATATAAATCAAACAATATTTCAAGCACTTCAAAGTACTGGGCAAAAACCGGCCCAACTAGATGCACAAATCAATTTCAGCAATGTGATTTTTTATTTTTTTTAAAACATTTTTTTGGGGTTGGGGTGGGGGGGAAGTGCTAGGGTCGGCAATGAGAAACAGGGACGGTCAGCCGACCGGAAACACGCATATTTTTTTTGGGGGGGGCCAAAGAAATACCCAATCACTGTCTAGAAAGTTGGCATGTATGTATTCATAAAAGGACCATGTTTTGCCATTTGCTTAAGATGCTTATGAATAAAGTAGTAGAGCAAAAAGTAAATGGGCAAGTAAAAATCTAAAATGTATTTGCCCATTGGCCTGCATGTGTATGTATCAACTATCAAGATACACACTGTATCTTATCAGGGTCTCTGTTCTCTGTATGGCAATACCAAAAGTATTATATTATTAACATTGTGATGCACAACTCTAGTACTGTTTTTCAGAGTAAAGTTTAGTTTCTATGTCACAAAGCAGAGTAAACACTACTACTTGCCAATCCCTATGAGACTCCAGATTCCAGGAAACATGAAAGCCGGCTTAACAACACCGTACCGTATATACCCTCGTAAGAGCCGGGTCCAAATGCAAACAACATAGACCCTGATCTGCCATCGCATAATGCACCAGCAGATCAGGGTCTATCATTGTGTTGTTTGTTTTACTGATTAGTCCTTAAAAACTGCATAGACCCAGATCTGCCAGGACATTATGCGCCGCCAGATCTGGGTCTAAGCAGTTTGCAGTTGCTATTGGCTTATATGCGAGTATATACGGTATGAAGAGGCTCAAGTGATAATTTATTTTAACAGAGCCTTAGCATCAGCTGGAGTCTCATTTCGATGGATCTACAATTATAGGAGTGTCCCATTTAATCAGCTTTCAGCAACAGAGAAAAGGACAGCACAAGAGATATTGACACAAACTTGATGCTTTAGAAAAAGAGATAGACAATAAATTCCATCTTGATCCAATTTATATATATGGGAATGGAGTGAGGGAAACATGGATAACTGTTTCTTGCTTGAAGCTGTAATTAGCACACTACACAACTGTCTGAAGAATACAAATTTAAGCATTGTGTAATTGCTTGAACTTGACAGGAAATACCCTTACTTGAATGTTTACTTGCTAAGGCCTAGAAAAAATTGTTTCCAGTCAGCCGACCATCCATGTCTCTCATTGCTGACCCTATCACTCCCCCCCCCCCCCCATGGTAAAAGAAAAAAAAAAAATTAAATTTAAAAAAATATATTTAAATTTAAAAAAAAAAACAAAAAAAAAAACACATTGCTGAAATTGATTTGTGCATCTAACTCAACTGGTTTTGCCCAGTACTTTGAAGTGCTTGAAATATTATTTGATTTATATATAATGTTTAAAAAAAAAAAAAAAAACCTGCCTACCCTAATTTTAAAACCAGTGCAACAGGTAACACATATTTTTTGGGGCCTAAGAGACAGAAAGAGAGAGAGAGTGCTCCTAAGATATTCTTTTACCAATTATCCATAAACCTGTCCTTTTTTTGATCATGGAAATGATACATCCCCTCACAATAAGTCATAGACACAATAAAAATCCTATTACAGTGTATATATCATTCTATGCAATGCTTTACATGTTATTCAAGCTTCAGCCAATAATACAGTGATTCTCCTCTTATATGGCCACCCCATCTGCAGTGAAAACGCCTGCCTTACAAATGGTGTGGCCTCTCTTGCGAGGGAGAAAATGGTACAAATATATTATTAAACTGCCAACACTGAGTAGATATGGTTCTGTGATGTTTATTTTATACATTAAAGTGAAATTTAAATGCATTATTCTCATTTTCTAGGGAGGTTTTGAAACATACATTGTTGTTGGATAGTCTATTCTGAGTAGTACATTAAATAACTCCACCTCTCCATTGATAACTCGTTGCGCCCGGATAACTTGCGAACCAGCTTATAACGGTGGGGGGGGGGGGGGCGGGGATGGGGATCATGTGTGGATCCCACTTTCTTTTTTTCTAGAAAATACCAAAAGAAATGGCCTGTATTTGTTGAACATAAAGAAAATCACGATAAAAACTAATACATGTATATGAAACTTTGACATACCACTCGTTTTTTTAGGTCAAAAACAGCAGCTAGTGCCTGGAAATCTGACTCAACATCACGAAATTTGCAACTTTATATAAGAAGTCATATATTTTGTTAAGTTTTCTATACACAAATTCTAGTTAAATAACAATATTCAACAATATTTTGATCCATGAAAATGTCAGTAATGCCTAGTGGTGGCAGCACTTTAAGAAATAAATGCCAATTAAATAAGTTCTGTCAAGTGAAATTTGTATTTAGTTCTATCTTTTCATTCGGTTTCAGTGTAATCATCATAACTGCTATATGTGCTCTTGTATTCAAATGTGTCAATCTATCGTCACAGCTATGTCCATGAACATTTCCAAGAACCTAATTAGGTGCCAACTATGCTTTGATCTCCGATTTGTGGAAGTGTTTGTTGTATTGTTACAATCAATTAAAAGTAGACCTGCTTTGTAATATCACATTATGTCTTTTGTATCAAATCAAATAAAGTGAGTGGAATAATAATAATAAAAAAAGTTAAAAAGCATGCAAATCCTACCAGAGTAAGAGCTAGCGGTCACAATAGTCTGTCAGGTCAATTCATTTTAATTGATCAGTTGAACACTGTTATAATTATTATCATGTAGGTAACATAATTAAAGTATCTAACATTAATCAGTGGTTTATCCTCCTAATTTACAAACGTGAATGGAGTAAACAGTGCATGAAAAGCATGAAAGGTGTACTAGGTGCATGAAAAGCTTTGTTTCACAGATACGGTTCATTATGGAGAAGTAAGTTCCAAAGTTTGTAGTGAACTTAAAATTATTGAATTTGCACTTGGAGGTGTGCTCAAGGATGAGCAGAAATTTCATTATTACTTGCAATGAAATCGCAGCATCAATATTTTAATAATAGTACAATATTTTTAAAATATAAGAGTTTCTACGCTAATGGTTGTTGTTTCGTAAATTAAATGTCCCTAGTTTTTGTAAAAAGGAAATCGTTTTGTTGTGAATCAACAATAACTGTACACTCAAATATATCCACATTCACGTGCAAAAAGTAGTGACACAATGTTTTTAGAGGTACACGTGATGTGTCTCGAAACCTCTTGGAGTAATGTTTTTAATCTTTCAAAGGTTGATTATCTTGAAAATAAAGGTAATTTTTTTTAGAAAAGTGAACAACTTGATCATAAAAAGCATTTTATTGACAATTATTCCCAACGCAAATATAAAATGACTACTAAACCATATAATGCCCCCCCCCCATCTTCTCAACGATGTGAAAGGACAGCATCCCCTTCTTAAATTTTCAGAGATCCCTCAGGAACTCGCGCTTTCGCTTAAACGTCGGCATGTGTTTTTGGACCCCATTGTGTGTGAGTTATAGAGGGAGAGGTGTATATGGATCATACAATTTTAAATGGTAAAATCCCAATCAGGTTTTATGATAAAATCTGTACATTTACAACATTTTGTTATTTCTTATCATAAATGAATTCAAATGGTTATAACATTTGCCAACCATTTTTGATAGAATGTTCAATATATACATATATATTTGAAATTCATGCAGATTCATAAGGGAGTATTATTTGTCAAAAAAAGAAATATTGCTCTAATACAATGAGACCCCTCCCAAGAAACTCCACCTCTTTCATAAGACCACCATGCCCAAAAGCAAAAAAGTATTTTTTAACTATCTGTCCCCGTTACGAAAGGCCAACCTTCTTAAAAGGTCACAGAAGGGGTGGCCTTATAAGAGGGGAAGCACTGTGTGGCAGAATCCCGGTAAGAAATTCACAGGAACAAAAGGAAGGGGAAAAAAAGTCACAGGGAAAAAAGTCACAATTATTAAGTATACAATAATGCTAATTTTTCTTTAACCCCTTACCTCATAGTGTCTGTTATTATGTAGGCTGTCGATATACATGTGCCAAAATCAAAGAGTGCAGTGTTCATTAAAAATAACACCTGTTACCTAAATGATTCTATGTGAATAGGTCTGCCTGTAAAATTCAGAGCAATGTAGTATATGTCAAGTTCAACATAAATTGTAACTATTGTACCTTTTTTTTTTTTTTTTACACATTTCTTATCTATAGATAGGTTTAAGAATAAAATCTGATCTTTATGGCTGTTATAATCATTTTTCACAGAAGAATTTTTTATATGCTGTAAAATCTTGAGAGAATTCATGTACCATCAAGTCAGTGAAGCTGTGTGACCAACCGCAGCTGACCTTTCTCAACCTGTAAATCTACCGTTTTGTTGTCTACGTCTGTATCCCTAAATCAACTGAATCTGATAAATCATAAAAAATCAGTGTTGCCTACATCGATATCGGAGCATTTATCTGACTGACTGAAGCTCTCATAGTCATAATTCTAATCATCCAAACTCGAGACAGTGCTAACAAAATATGCAGTTTCCATTTTGGATAAGGGAGAATCCATCCCAGTTACTTTAAATAATAGATTATGACTATATCTTAAATAGCAACCATGTGATGTGACATTATGGTCATTTACATCAATGCCTATAGTTTCTAATAGGGGATTTTCCCTGAAGGTGGTACTACAAAATACAGCTAAAAAATGGCTGATGTTTACTGTAGGTGTCGAAATGCATTTATATGCAGATGGTCCACAGGCATCCAAATATGCTTGTCTGTGAATTAGATTGATGCCTCATAAAGTGCATCCATTAGAATGTGGTAGGGGCATCCAAAATTGCTTAAGCAAGGTAAAGGGTTAACATAAGTCGTCAAAATGAATTTGTTAGCATTATTATTAAGAAATTATTCTGCTAACGAACAAAAAAAAAAGCTTAAAAACTTTCTACATCATTAATCAACATGCTTAATTTCATATATGTTATAATAAAAAAAAATAAAACAAAATGTTTATTGAGTAACTATGGAGCAGTTGCTTGATCAGTTATAACTCATCAATTAATGATTGTATATGCTATTATCATAATCAAAACAAGAACATACTCCATAAATGGTAAAGTGCATGTCAAAATGTGGGGTCATCTAGAGAAGAAAAAAAACAAAAAACAAGGTCGCAAATAAGGCTGTCACATTTACAAAATTTTTATAAACATTTACATGACAATAAGAACACAACAATTCCATTTTAACTGGATTAATCCAATGGCATGCCAGACCTGGCAATTTGTGGAAAATGTGAGCTATTTTTAGTATGAATGTTGATAGGAGAAATAAATTCTTAATTAAGGTCGAAAATAAGTTTTTTCCACAGTAATTCTGATTAAGTGATGACTATTTACCTAAGCTTCCACTCTAATTTTTGACAGAACAACTGCTACCAATGTACTTTATAAAAGTTTTGTTTGTTTTGTAACGAGTTATAGCCTGTTTCATATTACTAATTATCTAAAGCTCTATATCAGGGGTGCACAACACATGGCATGTGGGCCACATGCAGCCCGCTGACACATTTTATGCAGCCTGTGACCAGTGTCCTTACTTAACCTATGTGTATTTACGCTTGTATTAGAGACACAAAACTTGCACAATGCAGCCTGCATAGTTCCAATCAAGGTCAATTCTGGCCCATGTAACTGTCCGAGTTGTGCACCACTGATCTAGATTTATCAAATAACTCAAAATATAAATGTGTTCCTTTCAATGTGTATACTTACTTGCCCCGCCCACCTCATCATCATCAGTCGCTGTGATTGGCTTATCAAACCTCACAACCGTCTCATCTTCAGAGATCCGCCCCTCAAACACTGGAATGCCCTTCTCATTCTTATAACTGGACTTCAACACCGGGGCATGTCCATTGGGTTCTGCAATTAAAAAAGTACAAAGTAAAAAAGATAGCCATCATTTTTTTTTCTATGTTTGACGATTACATTTTTGAGGCTACATGCAGTTAACCAATGCTTGCAAGATTTTCTAATGTTATGTGAAGTTCTCAATTTAAAAAGAGAGACAAATTTTATTGTAAGCAGCACTACACTTGATTTAATACAACCAGGTGTAGAAATATTCCTCCCTCACCCCCCCCCCCCCACCCCCTTGAACAATTGATCAATTTATCAATGATCAATCTGTTAAAGGTTTGAAGAATTTGCACAACAGAGTAAAATAAAATCTGCAAAACTGACCTATAAAAAACAGTAAATTAAGGCTGCCTATTGGTGACTCCAGTGAACCAATGACCAATCAGACTGGGAACCAACTGAGTCTCACAAAGAGGATGGAAAGTACTTAAGGGCCAAGGAAATACATCATTTTTCAACATATGCAAATATGCAAATTTTAATTCATTTGTAGAGGAATTTGAATTTTAACAATTGTAATTTTTTAAATGGATGTTTCCATTTAAAGGCTAAAAATAGCAGTTTGGGTCAGCAAATTATGCATACATTTATTTTGGCAAAATTTAAAATATTCAGAGCATTCGTTAATATGTACTTTGATTGAAAACCAAGGCGGCCATATTCCAATATGCTGTTTGTAATGTATCTTCTTCAACATATTCAAAGATTTATTTGGTCTTCAATCTATTTGTAATACTTTTATCACATGATTGCTGTCCTATCTTGACTGATAAAAGTACATAATATTTTTTGAGATAATAAATCATGTGATGCCACAAATGACACCACAGCATGATATAATGCAAAATTATCTGAATGCATTTCAGTGTCACTTTACTACCTATAACTTCAAACAAATTTGATTGTTCCACTTCACCTACAGGTGTATACAAATTAGGCTAATGGCCTCTCCCACAGCAGTTTTCAAAGGATTTAACATGGCTGCTTCACTGTAGCTATTCTAAGCCAGTTAAGTAATCTGTCAAATGGTGGTTGCTTATGTGTGACCACCTTACCTTTTAATTTCCTCTATGATAGTCTATTGTATAAAGTGCCCCTAGGATAGTTTTACATGGGCTCTAAGCAGGAATTTTTACTGTTTATACAGACTGCTTGCTAGAGACATATAAAGTGGTGGTCAAAAAAGTTATCTCTGTTTATTTTTTTCTAACATTACTGAAAATCGTGTTTTGAAACATGACCATGTTGAGGGGAAAAAAATCATGTTTTTTGTGGGACATGTCGTTTTATGGCAGGTATGTCATTTTGTAAATTTCATTTGAAAAGGACACTCATGTAAGATCCTATATACTGTATTGTATATCATATTTTTATTCTATGAAATAGTTGTTTTCTATCAGCCTTAACATTTTTGAGTTCCAAGATCAGTCATAGTTCTACCATATGGCCTGGTTCTATTTGCCAAAGACAAGGCATACACCAGAAGGTCTATGCAGAAAGATCATAGCCAATACAACTGACTGATGACCTATTAACTAAGACATGTAAACTGGAAAACACCCATTTAATACATTTTTACAAATTTATGTTCAAGATTGTAATCTGATGTTTTACTGTCTGCAGTTGCTATAATCAACAAACTTGTTTTTGTTACCCATATCTGAGATGTTGACAGTTTGGTATACCAATAAATTTCATTCAGTACCAAATCCACAAAAAAGACCAAACAGATGGATATTTGTTTAATATACATCATGTATTCTGGAAAGATATTTCCATCTATTGAATACCTAATAAGTCATTGTGTAAACTATTGTATTCTTTCTATTAATGTGAGGTCCTATGAAAGTGCTCTGGTTACATGCTGGTTGTAAGGACTGTCGCTCTACTGGGCGAAAGGAATTTCCTGGAATTCAAGACAAGACCTTTTCTTCCTTTTAACTGCTGAGTGGTGAAACCATCTGATATTCTTCACTGATAAGATTTTAAAACTATCTGCTGTGGTGAACATATTGGATGTCAGAGTGGCACCATTTTCATTTAGGAAAAAGTAGACATCATTGGATGTCTTTTGGTCAAAAACCCCCATGTCATAATGATCATCCATTCAAGGGAGTAGTGATAACAAGACTTTCAAGGCATTTGTTATGTCAGCCATATTGGTCATACAACTGGCACCATTTCATTTAGGATTAAATAGACACCATAAGATCTCTTCTGATGAAAACCCCATTCAAAAATGACTTTCCATTTAAGAGTAGCGAAAACAGGATTTTAAAGATGGCCACATATTGGACATC
This sequence comes from Margaritifera margaritifera, assembly GCA_029931535.1. Classification (NCBI taxonomy): domain Eukaryota; kingdom Metazoa; phylum Mollusca; class Bivalvia; order Unionida; family Margaritiferidae; genus Margaritifera; species Margaritifera margaritifera. The sequence goes on along the minus strand of JAQPZY010001662.1, from coordinate 4,600,965 downwards.
AGATCAGCACCATTTTAATTTAGGATCAACAAAACATTATAAGAAGTCTTTCAGTGAAAACCCATGTTGATATGACCATTTATTCAGGAGAAGTATTGATAACAAGATTTTCAAGCCGGCTACTGTGGCAGCCATATTAGACATCAGATTGGCACCATTTTCAATTAGGCCTAGCTAGACATCATAAGAAGTCTTCTGGTGAAACCACCATGTCAATATGACTTTCCTTTCTTCTGGAGTGGTGATAACAAGATTTTCAAGATGGCTGCAGTGGTGGCCATATTGGACCTCATATTGGCACCATTTTCAATCAAGACCAACTAGACATCATAAGAAGTCTTTTGGTGAAAACCCCATGTCAATATGACATTCCGTTCAGAAGGAGTAGCAATAACAAGATTTTAAAGATGGTTGCTGTGGCGGCTATATTGAATGTCAGATCGGCACCATTTTTATTCAACACCAACTAGTCATCATAAGAAGTCTTTTAGTGAAAATCTCATGTTGATACAAGCATCCATCAGGAGGAGTAGCAATAACAAGATTTTCAAGATGACCGCTGTGGTGACCATATTGGATGTCTGAGCAGCAAAATTTCATTTAGGATCAACTACACCCTGGGATGAATGTGTGTGCAGAGTTTCATAGCAATCCTCCACGTTGTCTATGAGGAGTATTGATAACAAACTTGTTGTAACAAATAGATAGACAATGGTCAAAAGATCATCCCATAAGATCTTCTGGTCGACATGTATGACCAGTGTCAGATCAGCTCAATTTTCATTTAGGACCAACTAGAGATCATAAGTCTTTTAGTGAAAACCCCATGCTGATATGACCATCCATGCAGGAGTACCAATAACAAGATTTTCAGGATGGACACTCCAGCGGCTATATTAGATGTCAAAGCAGCACCATATTCATTTAAGAACCAACTAGACCTAAGGTTGAATGTGTGTGTAAAGTTTCATAGCAATCCTCCAAGTAGTTTGGGAGGAGTATGATTTTAACTGCCATGATTGCATTACTTTCTTCATAAAATCAGTTTGAAACCATAAGTGGACCGGTTAAGGTGTAATGATGTTGAACATCGCTGTGTCTTGGAAGTATGTCTTCATCAGACTGTTTTCGTAATTCACTGGGCACATACATTTAAGGAAGTTATACAATTCGTAGAAAGCAAACTGTAACTATTATGTGATAAAAGATTTAGCCTAAAAATAAACATTTATTGGTCAGAAACGTATGGGACAATGCTCATGGAATCGATATGTGCTGTAACTTAAGGTCAAGGTTGTTTTCTTACATCACTTATTTTTGTGAAAAAATGAGAAAAAGTAGCAAAGAAAAAAATATCCAGCCAATAAGCGACATTATTATGAGTAAATAGACAAATATTAAACCATAAATTTTCAATCCTATCTAGGGATTGTTTTAATGAAGCTAGAAAGTGAGTGGTCATATGAAGAAAATCCCTGTTGCTAAAAATAGATTGCATCTACTGTAAAAAAACTTCACCAAAAAATGACTGTAGAAAGATTCACATTTAATTTTGAATCAACTCCTTTAAAATGCAGTTAAGTTGAGATTACTCATCAGTGACCACTGTGGTTTGAATGGATTAACACTATGATGTTGAAGACACATGTACATGTGCTCTCGTGTGCTTGTTATAGCCTAATATAGGGGTTATTTCAAACTAGTCTAGAAATGTTTTTGACTGCCATGTTCTAGCGAAGAAACGAGCAAAAAAATAAAAAATTTTCTTTAAGTGGCAGTTGCTTAAGTATTTTTTAACTACATGTATTGGTAATAACAATACTGTAATCTAGGTACTCCTGTCAGTTAAAATTAATTACAATTTATAGTTTCTGCAACGCGTTTTTGAAGTCTTATGGCCAAAATATATTGCATATTTCTCTCCATCTAAACATGCACATTTTCAAGTATGAATACACTGCATATGAGTATAATACATTCATACACTTACAAAATGTTTTTATAATATACATACAACATAGAGGATTTTCTACTTGAAGATAAAGTAATGCTTAAAACCAATGTTAAATGCTAATATGCAAAATGAGAAATACACGACACAGTTCAAATAAGAGAACCAGAGCACACACACATGTATATATATTTATTTATTGTGTTTCTTGCTATGCTGCCACTTCTACATGTTCTGCTCTCACTTCTCCCTATTCTGTCCAAAAGGAGATGTCACTTCTCCCTAAAATTCAAGTCGTCATTGTTGCAATTACAAATAGGTATAAATGTTTATCAACTGTCACTAGAACAAGCAATTTATTTTTCTGTAGATTTCAAAACTTTAAGTCCAAAAGATCCATATTTTCCTTTGAATTCACCCCTAAACACGTACTTGTAAACTCAAGGTTACTCATCCATAACACCAGTGACCTCTATGGTTTAAATAGATGAACACCATGGTGTGAAAACATCTGTGCATGTGATTCATGTACATTTATAATGGTTGTGTCAAAATTGATTTTAAATGTTTTCGACTTTTTCATTTTCTGGTGAAGTTTTACAAACTAAAAGAAATAAAATTGCTTGTTTAAGTGGCAGTTGATTAAATATTTTTTTTACCTATTTATAATTACAATACCTAACGATGTTCCACTGTTTTCTCGTTTAGGGACCCATGGGAATGTCCTATTCATTCCACAAATCTCAGTTTCTTTGATGTTCTGTTTTCTTTATAAAACCGGATGCATTAACTATTTTAACTATTATTGTTGGCCAGTTAAGAGAGAATCAGGCTCATATGCAGCCTTGCGCTTTGCACCAAAAAAACTATGTAAAGTTACCATCGGAAAAATACACTTGTCATAATCACTTGAAAATGAAAATATATCTATACATGACACAGAAAAACAGCTGATTTTATGATGATTAACATCAGAGTTTGTATCTTGGCACAATTTTTCCAAATACTGTATACGATAAAAATGCAAGCGTTCTAAATATCATAGAAGATTTTAAATGTGCTGAGTGATGCTCATCACAGCAGGGTGTCAAGGCACAAGCGCATGTAATTATTCTTTTGATCAAATGATCATTATGCACAGGCAATCGATTAACATGTGTCTTAATCTCCTTGTCTGCTAAGATCTAACCTATGCAGCTTCACCTAAATCCGTTTACAATCAGTTGAACTTGTCTCAGGGCTGAGCAATCCCATAGCCCAACGTCCCGGACTAGTCATTTTTGAAGTCGGACAAGTAAAATTTTCCAAGTCGCTAGTCCGGGACAAGTGCTTTTTAAAAAAGTCTGGCTAGTCCTTATTTTTGTGCTTTAATCACTATATCTACCTTTATTTGGCCAATCATGCCCTCCGGGCGTACTGAATACTTGATTCTACCCCTCTTCGTGTATACATTTACATCCTGTTACCGCTTGACTGCATATTGGGCTAAGCGACCAAATTATCGGCAAATCAAAACACGTCAAACAAAAGAAAGCCAATTTGATCAATTAGTAGTGTTTTAAGCGGCTTTGTTGCATTGAGTTTACTCAAGCCGGATTATCACGAGCGGCTCACTATGATTTTAATCCAGCGAGTCAGTGTAATTAAATTAATGAAAGGTACTTTACTGACATCAGTGTTGGTTTCTTTTATGAACCGATTAAATGACAGTAATATTTCTTTAATTTTTAATTGATTATACAGATGACTAACTTCCACGTGCGATATTGCGTTTGAAGCGAAACAATTACGCTAATTAATGAGCCGTCTCTGTTCGTATTTAAAAGAGAAAATGTATGTTATGATCACTTTAGAAGTAGTTGTCAATCAAGCTGATAGTTACTCTGTGGATAAAATGAGTTTGCTAAATTATTTTCGCAAGGAAGGTAATAACGGCGATTCGGAGAAAGAAAATTTTTTTGAAAGTGGAGGGATAAAACGTAAGACTGATACTGAGTGTGCGGTAGCTATTTCTCCAAAGAGACATAAGCAACAATCTGTGATGGCAAAAAATGTCAAATATGACACTACTAAGAGACAGAGAAATGTTCAGCCGCATTGGGTTGATTGTTATCCCTGGCTTGAATGTATTTACTCGGAAGGAAAGATGTTTTGCAGTTAATGCAAACAATATCCAAAACTGGCACAGGTTGGAAAATCACCTAGTGTATTTGTCAGTGGAAGTGACAATTTCAGGATTGAACCAATCAAGTCTCATGACATGTCTGGACCCCACAAGGCCTGTGTAGCACAATATATGCATGACACTAGCCAGCATGTGCAGAAAATCAGTGAAGTCAGAGTTGCCGACACTCCACTAGGAAAGGCCCTTTCAAAACTAAATGAGACTGAAATGAGAGCTCTCTTTAACACAGCCTACACCCTAGCCCGTTATGGAAAACCATTTTCTGATATGGAAGAACCTTTGAGATGCTTTAGAGCATTTGACTACAGGCACTTTCCTCATGAGAGGGCAGCTCTGATGAAATACGCAGGTTCTTCTTAATCATCTTCAAGTGATTTTCAAACAGGAAGACCATCATGCCATTCATGAGCAGTATGTGGAGTTCAAAGCAAAGATGAGGGCATACAAGCAGTCACCGGATCCACCTGTTGAAATTCTTGGAACACTCTTAGTGAATACTCCACCTAGTCTCAGTCAATTATGCAAACTATTAGAAGTCATGTTTGTTATAAGCTCATCCACTGCTGAGTGTGAACGAGGATTTAGTTAAATGAACTTAATCAAGACTTCTTTAAGGAATTCCTTTAGCCAAAAGAGTTTACAAATGCTAATGAACATTTCCGCAAATGGACCAGAGCTTGAGGACTTCAACCCAGACACAGCTATCAACTGCTGGCTTAGTGCTGGTGCAGGTGGCAGACATATACATGGACATTTTTTCAAATCCATCAGCTAAAACATATATACATGAACCTGAAGAAGCCAAATGTATAACAACCAATGTTTTTGAAATATTAAATTCTTTTAAGAAATAATTATGTTGTATATTATTTCGTTTGTTTTTTCTATGGATTAAGTACATACATCTCATCAAATCTCGGCAAGTGATTACCATTTTGGGACCAGTGAAAAGTATGGTGGGACTAGTGAAGAGTAAGGTGGGACTAGTGATGAGTAAGGTGGGACTAGTGAATTTTCTGAAACCACTTGTCCTGGACTAGTGGTTAAAAAAAAAATTTGCTCAGCCCTGTGTCTGATAGCCCGCATCCTACATAATTTATGCTTGCTTTATAGAAATGGATGAAATAAAAGTTTGACACAAAAAAAAACCGCGTAGCATGGACTCTGCTGTTGGAATTTTCATGCATCCTGGAGAACCCCGAGTTTCTTTCTTATTGCAATAATTTATTTCACATATTTCCATCTTGTACCCAATATCAATGTTAGTCTCGCATTTTCTCACTTAGACATGATAATGTGCATATTTACTATTTAAAGCAAGTTCTGACAAACAGGAAATTAATATTGATATTTTAACTTCTCAGTTATATTTTTATCGTAATATATGTACATATATGGGATTTACCAACTTTCAGTTCCTAACCTAACCATGGGCAGCTCCAAATGTGCCAAGTTTGCCAACTCTAAACACTAGGCTTGTTTTTATGCATGTCACGAATTTCAAATTGACTAGGTGATTACTGTTAATAACTCGTGAGATTTGTTTGACGCGTGTTTTGAAGTAAAAGTGACTCATCTCTAACGATTAGCCACCTGGAAATCTAGCACCTACAAGCAGTGTTTATCATTGACTGCTTACTTGATTATTACAGGAGACTGCTACATACTTACTGTTTGGTAAATAATTAAATGGCTACAAATACGTGTTCTCAAAACATTCTCAAAAATCAGCGTGTCAAAGATTGTTTAGATGCATGTCACCATTTCAAGGTGAAAACTGGATGGAATCGGAAGCAGACATGTGAGTGAATGCAACACTTTCCAACAAAAAACAAAGAGTGAATTCACCGATATTGGAATATTTCAGCAAGGGGCTCAGTTTTACCTTGCTTTCTTACTGGATGAATACTTTAAACTGGATGATCAATTGAACTTAAAGTGGAAATGTACATTTAGATAAAGAAAAATTGTATGGTATAATTTAACATGATTAAAATTAAGTTAACACTGTTCTATTATTGGCTGTTTAAGCTTTCAGTTAAGGTCTTTTCACCTAAAAACCTCTCTCTGTCTTAAAAATCTTTATCTACATATCCATTTATCCATTTTTATACATGCATATGTCTGTCTTTGCTCTTCTAACTGTACCTACATTTTAACCCTTACTTTTTTTCATCATCTGCATATCAATCTACATGTACTAGATGTATTTACATGCCTTTTTTGATATCTTTAATTATCAACATATGGTTTTAAGGTGCAAATAAAAATAGAAAGAAAACTAAAGTTCAATATTTGTGAAATAAACATAATATGATTTCCTTAAAACATCCTGTATTTTATTTTACCATATTTTTTTTTATACTTTAGTTGTGATATTTTGTTGTCATACTTTGGAGCAAGTTCAATTTTCCAGTTTGTTTCCAGTCTGTTTGCCCCGAGCAAGCTGACTTTTATAAAAAAGAAAAATTTAAAGCCCTGGTTTATTAATGTTGGTGCCATTTAACCCTTAAAGTGCTGAATAGTTTGGTAGCACAAGATTCCTCAGTGCTGAATTGCTTGAAAAAAGAAATGAAAATTGCACTCTAGTTTTAAATTGACTGTATGTTAATTACTGAACATAAGAGATACACAAACCCTATATAAAAAATAATTATTCATGTCAGAACTTTATTATAAGCATCAAATCACATATGTAACTTTTATATTTGCACTTACAGGTGCAAATACATGTAAATCTACAAATTACTTTTGTATTTCATCTCAGTGATCACGCTGGGCTTTGCCAATGTCGCAAATTGCGGATTTTTTCCTGATTGGCGCCAAAATACACCATCTGGTGATTTTTTTTGTGACAACATTTTTGGCTGTTAAAACTTGTATATACAATCTTGGGTTTGGAGTAGAGGAATTCAAATGCACCATGCATTGAAGCCACAAACTTGGATATAAAATGCACTGGAATCTATCTATTGTTACATAAATAAATCCTTTGTTCATATCGACAAACCATCTTACCAGTGCATTGTTATATCATAATCCGCTTATGCGGACATCTGGCCTAAGCACTGTCTGCTGTGATACGCTCAAATATTCACGCTACCGGACTAACTACAATCGACCAAACGACAGCTAATCCTTTTTTTTTTTTTTTAAATGTACCAGAAAAAATAGCTTTGCTGAAACTTCAGAGAAAACTAATTAGCTTTGAAGCACCAATCGTTCTGTATAAATTATAAACAAATGAAAAAAAAAAAAATTCAGTTTCAATCAGAACTATGTACTGTCATAGGTAAACGTAAGTTAGACTTTTCGTGTTCATCATCTCATCCTAAGAGTACCGTCTATACTCACGTATAAGTCAAGTAATTTAGGAAAAAATAAAAGCCTGGATGATGGGGAGTCGCCTTATTCATGGGACGAGGTCTAAACTTAATTTTTCAAGTTTTCTTATTGATTTACCAGTATATATTGAAGGAGACTAGGTGGATAGATAGCTAGGCATAATTAAAATGAAACCAATGTAAAATACAATTAGGTATATTATCGAGTGGAATATATCACAAATAAATTGACAACTTACATTTTGTTCTACATCGTGTCATAAAAATCCACAGATATGATAAATCCATGAATTCTATCACAGGTCACATACCAGCATAAAAATAGTAGCCCAGAATGATCTGACTCACAATATCCCGTAATATGTTAATTCCACACGTCTAACATATAAACAATGAAAGTCAAGTCCACACTTTTGTCATTCACAGTATCCTATAAAGGTCACTATCTAATGTCATCTGGAACAAAGCCCAAGAAATCATCCGCATCGTCTGAGTGACCAATTACAGCGCTGAAATCCTCGATCGTCGTCTAGTCATCCTAAATATCGTCTGACTCCAATTCCTCATCTTTACTGTCATATGTGGGTGCTTACGTCGAGACTGAACTTGGGCTCCGTAAGTGACTCTTCAATCATACAGTCTGTGAAATCTATTAAAGGATGCAACTGAACAGGTGTCAATTGTGTGGCAAGATCACAGGGAGTTCAAATAACCACCCTCTGTTACTTGGCACTGAACCAGTATCAAATATGTGGCTCGATCAAAGGGTTGTAATGTGAGAAAACAAAGAGGGTGCTAAGGGATTAAGGTCAAACACGCATAGGTAAGATGTGTAGGACTCTTGGCATTGAACAAGTATCAAATAAACAAGATATAAATCATAAACCAGAAAACCCGGAGGGAGTAGCTAAGATTGCTGCTGTTAGTAAAAGTAAAAGTTCCATTATCAGCCACTATGAACATGGGTTCAGTAAGATGAATCTCATCAAAACTGACATCAGGAATAAACTCTGCATCTCAACTCTGAAGAATCTAATGAGAATCGGCACGTACAAATATGAAGGAGGCTTCAACTTTGAAACTGCATTCAGCAAGAGGGCAGCAGTAAAATCATGATGCATACTCGTGCGACATTCGATTTTATTATTTTTATGAAACAACATTTTAATAGTGCAAAACATTATAAATAAGCAATCAAAACAGTTATGTAATTATTTATTCTGTAATATCATGGTATTGTATTGTTTGCTGTCAATAAAGTAATAAATACCCAATCTTGTTCAATTTCATTGCCTACTACATTAATAGACATGAAAAATACTGACTCCTTGCTTGGCGACATTTTTGGAAAATCGGCGACAAAATATTGAGGTTGACGATATTTTTTGCTACAACTTTAAAGCCAGCACCATCCTTGCATCTGTATTTTTGTAACTTTTTAATGAAAAAAGTTCAAATATGTCTAAAAATAAAATACTCCATTCATTCGTGGCTCAACCATATATATGTACGTGTTACAACTTTATATCCAAGTTGTGAAAATCACAGGTGTAAAATATGTTATGTATATTGAATTTATAAGTTGCACTTTAGTCAGATTATGGTCATTTTGTAAATAAGTTGTTTCCATAGGCTTTTTGCAATATCATGTGGTAAACAAGATATTTACATAGAATTTCGCAATTAGAACATAGTATTTCGCAAAGACTGTTCCTTTCTACGTCTTCTGTCAGGTAGCCTTTGTTTTCTATAAAATTCTGTCAGGTGGCTTCTGTTTATATATACATGTAGGGACATTGGTAAGCAATAATTAATTCTTGTTCTAATGGTCAGTCAACGAAGAATCATTTTAATAATGAAAATGTTTATAGTCGTGTCGTGAAAATCAGAGCAAATTCACAGAGAGGAATTATTGAATATATTCCTTAGATTACTAAAGCGCTCATTCTCATTTAGGATTGATACATGACTTTGCGATTTTTGTGAATTCATTCAAAGATATTCGGGATTACATAATTCAGGAATATTGGGACATTCAAGACCACTGGCACATCTTGACATTCAAGACCACTGGTACATCAGGACATTTAAGCTATTGGAATTCATTTGGAACATTTTATAATTAGGACATGTGATCAGGACACTTAGGATTATTGGATTATTTGGACTATAATTAACATTATTGTAAGTGTCTTTTGAATTTTCACTTTAATTGTCAGGAAATAAATTGTTTGTTGAGTTTTTTTACAATGTTGGTTTCACTTTCTTTCTGTTACATAGTTTTTAAGACAAATCGGCAGCAGTTAATGAGCCTCTAGTTAAGGAACACCACAAGAAAGTTTACTCCCCATAAATTCTGTAATAAATGTTCACAAAGCTTTGCTTTTTTCTTGTTATTATTCTAGTATATGTCCGTTATCTAATGTCCACTTATGAGCTTACAAAGATAGTCACCAGTCAAGTTCATTACCTGTTTAGGTGTTGCTTGCTTAGAATATTAAGAAATATATCCCAACTCATTTTTTTGGGGCTTAAGTATGGAGTTGTTATCACATACTCGGCTGTCCAGTAAAAATCGAAAAAAATATGTATGCACCAAACTCATGGCTATAACCAATGCAAAAAAACCCAAAAAGTTTTAATTCATCAGGTGTGAAAGCTTCCATTTTCTCATGCGACTTTTGTCAATCAAATCTGCCCCATTTATTTTGCTGTGCATAAAGACGATTTGATCTATGATCAGATGCAAGAGATCCTAATGAAAAATAGCCTTAAATGGTCTATAGATTTGAAATTCTCCATTTATTTATACATTTAATTTTGAAATACAACTGAACAGGGGGTTGACCGGTATGCCATCAGTTTTTGGCTCAAAATTACTCATTAGCATTTCCAGTAACACCTTCCCAGTTCTAATAATCTTGTATACTTCAAAACTTTCAAAATCACTGTCATCATGGCTATTATCAGCCAGTATCTGACAAATCAAATCGTCATCCGTAGATATACCATGATCAGAGTCAGCCATTGTAAATTTTCTAGGTAGTGCCTATTATAAACACACATTTGTTAAATTTCTTTGATGCATACAAGCTTCAATATATGACACAATGCTTGTTCCAGGGCCCAATGTACAAATCAAATTTAGTTTCACAACCATTCATGTCAAGACAAAGTACTGGGATGTGTAAACAGTTGCTTACCTGAAAACTGACTTAAGTCGCGACAAGCAGTATGAGATCTCTACTGGCGGCATGACTAGCAATTGGGTTAACTTCTTTCCCAGACCATATATCTTGAACCACTTTCGCATCGTAAAAAGGACAAGTCATTTATACAACCAGCATTCTCCACTGGTTCTCTTCCTGCCGAAGTGACCAGGCCCCGATTAATAACTTAAAAACTGTTCATAGTCCCACCCTTAAAGCACATAAAACTTTCTAGGCATTTATAAGGGGAGTTAATCTTTGCAGTCAGCATGGATTCTTCCTCACCCCTCAAAACCATAACTTGGAAACCATTAAGACCCCACCCAAGTCTCCGCAGTGGTCAATAGACCAAGCATGATAGATGACACAAGATAATTCACAACATCTGCAGAACCACATCATAAGCCTGCCTGGCTTTATGGCCAGGTGAGCTAAAAATTATAAAGAGATTGGAACAGTAGAGCTTTTTTTCACAAAAAGTAGACAAAAACATGGAGGTTGTTTAAAAAGTATGAACAAGAATGTCAGGACCTGCAGTGCATGTCAAGGCAAAGTTCAGAACATTGCTGTAAAAATGTCACCTTGACCCCAAGGTAAAATGAGTTAAGTGAGTGTGTCACATAATCATCTTAGCTTCTTATGATTAATACCAAGTATGAAAGAAAACCATCACTGACTTTAGGAAACATAAGCAAATGAAAAAACAGTAAGCAAAACCCTAATGCAAATATTCTATGACGGCAAGGTGAAAGTGGAAAGTGAGCACTTCATAGAAAGAATTGTCTAACCTGCATGATGATTCATAGCAAGTATGATGAAAATTTATCAAGGGATTTTGAAAAGATATGCATATTAACAACTTTAATCAACATTATCAAAATGTTAATGATGACATTGGAACAGTGACTGCCATGTCTCACTTCCCAATAACCTTGACTCGAGAAAAGGCATGAAATAAATAGGGTCACTGGAAAGACTGGATAGTAATTACATTCTTCTGAAATGACAATCATTATTCAGATGTCATGTATTATTCATGAATTATGTGATTCAAAGAAAATACCATACAAAGATCTGTATTATGTCATATGCATTATTACATAGGCAATAAATTGCAAAACAAGCAAGGTTATTTTTTGTGCCATGGAAACACAATAGAATAGATTAGTCAAGACTCTTAGTATAAAATACTATAGTAACATCAATATAGACCCAATTAAAATATATTTAAGAGTATAACATGTTAGCAGGTAGGTATGTGCTTTTAAATGGGTATATACAGTATATATACCAGACAAATCACTATTAATCAACATGCACAGTCAACAAAGAGTCTTGTGTAACTGTTGACAAAGTAGGACATAAGTATGCTAGACAGAAGTGTGATCACTGTAGATGACAAATGCTGATAAAGGGATTTATGTCAAGCTAAACCATCTTAAAGACCATTTCAAAGCTTTGAATCTAGGACATTTTATCATAACCACTCATGATTATGACTCCTGTGCAAGTATATGTACAGTGCTCCCTCTTTATAATGCCACTCATGTAAACCATAATAGTGGCCTGTGTCGAAAGATACAACTTTATTTATTCGAACACAAGTAACCCACCCAACTTTCCACATAAAACTGAAATTATGTTTTCATTCAGAAACCTTGTTTACCTTCTACAAGGTTATAGAACAGACTGGTTCTAACCTCCATAGAATACTAACTTACTGAGTCTACCCTAGACTTCTGTGGGCAAAAACTGAAGTTTCCAAATGATTTGAAATTATTAAAGAATAAGCAACAGAGAAACCAACTAAAAATTACCATCAAATGATCAGTAAAGTCAATTGTACATGGGGTAAAAAGTTTGGAATATCTCCTTTGAGGTGATACAAGTTATCAGTGGCTGAATGCGCAAATGGTATACGAAAATGTGCAAGGAAACAGGTGATACATGTATTTCAAACCATGAATTGGTCCCATGGCAATGAGAGGGTTTGCGGCACCCCGGGGGCAATGTTCTTTAGTGGCTCCCCTACCGAGGTGCCCCTGGGTACAATGTTCTTTAGTACTGTATCACCCTACTTTGCCAAAGAGAATAGTTCTTTTGTCAGTTGCCAACTTCCCTCCTCTCCTAAATATAAGTTTTGTGAAGAATTGCTCCCGTTACACTAAGGTGAGTTGAAATACTAAGAAAATTTCAGCTGCAAAAAGAAAAAAAGCTCCCAACGGCACCCCCTTCGCCTGGCAACCGGTGGTACTTTCCCCCTCCCCCTCACGCTGCCACAGAGTTGGTCACCTTGTGTCGAGTGGGAGAAGGAAGAGTAGGTGTTATCAATAGTTTTCTGACATAAATGAGTGTATGTGGTTGAGTGTGAAAGATTGATCAGACCTTTGATAACAAAAATTTCACACTGCACTAAACTTTACATACAATATCTCTACCTGGTATGCAAACAAAAAGGGCTAAATCAGTTTCTGTGGTGATATTATAGTACAGTAAAACCCGTCTTGAAAGATCGCTGCTACGAGAGACCATATGTCTAAAGAGACCTGATACTCGATTTATTATTATATAGTGTTATGACCTGTTATGAAAAACCATTATTTTTATGGCAAAAGTGGTGGTCTTTCAAAGGCAAGTTCTACTGCACTGTATGTTGGGCATTCAGCACCTTAGTAATTCTACGTACGGTCAACCCCCTCAACCCTAAAATTACACCCACCCCATTCCTGATTATGGAAGATAGTGCCAAGATACTACAAGTACAACATCAAATAAACGATGGGAGCAATTTAGATGATTTATATGATTGGTTTTGTAACCCTGCCGTAGTCACGGGGACTTGGAAGTTTATATATATATATATATATATATATATATATATATATATATATATATATATATATATATATATATATATGTATATATATATATATATATATATATATATATATATATATATATATATAAAAACTGGATAATCATTAACATTTAGCCCCTTTGACTAAAGTGAACTATAGTATTATACGAGGTAACTGTATACTGTCAAATTTGCAAACGTTGGTAACTTTGAGCAAGATATGTTTACCTGATGTACTTGAGGTAAATCCAGCAACACAAATAACTGACAAAATTGTGTATATCTGATACATCGCCAATGTTTTACCAAATTGGCGAGATACCATCCAAGACTCTGTTTTCTCTTTGTAAGTGTACCACTTAGCAGTCCACAGCTCAACGATCTGACAATATGGCTGACAATTGTGTTGAATATGCTAATAATTAGTGACGCAAATAGTTCCGGTGTATATTTAGTCATAGTCTAGCTTTTTCAGGGAATTACCCAGGAATTCCATCAACATTTTGACGAACTGAAATCAGAAGAGTGTTTATTGGATAAATTTAGACAACGGGGCATCATTAACGTGCAATTTTATTCGTTGAAGAATTGGGAATATAGTTTCATCCTTTGGCCCAGGAATATGTCAACCTACAAGTGAAACTAACAGTGCCTGTATAAAGAATGCACTGTTTCACTTTAAGCTGGATAGCTGAACATTTATAATTTTGTATCAGCTTTCAACTCGTAATTGAAGTAAAATTTGTATCTGAGACAAAGCTTTAAATATAAAATTAAAAGATTAGTTGAACAATTAAGTGGAACTATTTTGCTTTCAGACTGCGCACTGTATGCAAGGTTGAACGCATGTATCTTTTTTTTAAAAAAAAAACAAAAACAAAAAAACAACAACAAAAAACTATTTTCGTAATCGATCCATGCCTTCTGTCATTGCAATTAGTATATTTAGTCATAGTCTAGCTAATTTCTCAGGGAATTACCCCGGAATTCCTTCAACATTTAGACGAACTTAAATCAGAATAGTGTTTATTGGATAAATTTAGACAACGGAACATCGTTTACGAGCAATTTTATTCGTTGAAGAATTGGGAATATAGTTTCATTATTTGGCCCAGGAATATGTCAACCAACAAGTGCCTGTCATGTATAAAGAAAGCACTGTTTCACTTTAAGCTGGATAGCTGAACATTTATCATTATGTGTCAGCTTTCAAATCGTAATTGAAGTAAAATTTGTATTTAAGACAAAGCTTTAAAAATAAAATTTAAAGATTAGTTGAACAATTAAGAGGAACTATTTTGCTTCAAGATTGCGTACTGTATGCAAGGTTGAACGCATGTTTACGTACTCGATCTATGCCTTCCGTCATTGCAATTAGTAGTATTAAAATCGAAAACAAATGCGGTGAATGGTATCAACGCGCACAGGGGCTCATATTGTTGCTTACAATTTACCTATCAGTCATGCATGTACTAGACTCCCTATATAAATACTACACTTGTAGCATTTGTTATGTATGATGTTTATATGGTGTTGTAGGTATTTTGGGAAATTGTAAATGTTTCTTCACTTTGATGTTTGCTTGGATCTTAATGTTTATCAGGAAAAACATGTTTAACTAGTGTCCTTGAATTAGGTTGTTTTGATCAATATGTTTTCTCAATTTGAAGGTCAAGGTTGATTTTGTTTACAAGTAAAATTCCATTAAGATGACACACATTCTAGAACATTCTGTCATGTGACCAATCTTTATATATGCCATGTTTGGTGGACATTTATTCAGTTTTGACATTACCATCAGTCTTGTAAAGAGCTATTACAGTTGTGAAAATTCATTCCAAATTCTAAGAGAGGAATTATTTTAAATATTCATTGGATTATAACAGTGCTCATAAACTTTTGGATTTTGGATTTTTAATTGATGATTTTGGAATTTGGGTGAACTTATTCAGAGATTTTGGAATACTTCATTTTGACATCAGCACATCAAAGATTTCTAGTACATCAGGACTTTGGAGACCATTAGCACGTCATAACATTCAAGGACACAGCCGTGAATTCGGAACATTCTATATTTAGGACTTGTGATTAGAACAATCATTCTTATTGGATTATTAGGATTTCAAAACACATTACTGTAAGTGACTTTTTGATTTTTCATTTTAATTATCTAGTAATAAATTGCTTGTTGATTTTTACTTGATTTGTTGGTTTCACTTTCTTTCTGTTACATTTTTCTTAGACCATAGAGTCGTAACACATTATATAGTACATGTATGACTGATAGACAAGTTGTAAGCAACAATACGAGCCCCTGTGTCCACGCGCAGAAAGAAGTAGCGTAGGATCAACACAGAAGGAAATTGTCCGATCATGTAGCTATCAGCCAAATTTTGTGTATTTATTTCCGTTCATGTAAATTTCGTGTTTCAGTGAACTACCGCATTTAGAAGAAATTTAAAAACTGCCACATTCAGATGCAATTGTTTTATTCTAATTTGGTTTGGCTTGATTTTGTGGGTTCAACGCCATTTTTCAGCACATGATAGGCTATACAGATAGGCTACACATGGCGGCCAGTATATTTGGTGAAGAAAGAACTCGGAAAGAGACCCAAGCTACTGGCAAGCTTTCAAACATACCCACGTTGGCCGATCCGAGACTGGAACTCACGCGGACAGAGTTAGGGTGTGAGTGATCTGTAAAGGTGAGAACCTTAGACTCAGCCACCAGGGGCCCCTACTAATTTGGCCTGTAATGGAACATCTTGTGTATTGTTTTGGTGATACTTAAGTGAGAATGCGGAGTGATATACAGGATTGTCGTTACTGTAAGCTGTTCGCCCATTTTATGGTCTAACGCAACTTCTTTGTTTAATTGTCTCAGTATCAATTAAAACTAGGATGTCAAACAACTTCAATATTCGTTCCAAAGTTTTCGCGAAACTTCAAAACAAAATTTACAAGCACAAAAGTACTGCAAACAATAAGGGTTATACTCTTCATCGACTGGAGAGACTCATTTTGTGACCTTTGAATTCTTCCAGCGGCCAGAGTGTAGTCGGTAATACGTCCGCCTGCATTGAGAAAGGGTGGTGGTTTGAATCCCGTACTTATTTTAACATAATGCTATTTCATTGCCTTCATCTTGTCATGCACCTTTTCCTTTCACATAACTCGAATGTTGTTTAATTATTATATTAATTGTTCATAAGGAAGTTTAATGCATATTTTTAGGTACTGCCTTATGTAGGTGTTGCTTTTGTAAACCCTACTGTTTGCCAGCTTTAAAGTTATTGCACACTTGGACTGGGGGTTGCGTGGGTTGGAAACTCCACATAGAGTTTCAACATTACGGCTGTTATCTTTGAATATACCATGAATTTCTGGGCTCAGTTGATCAGTACTTAACACCTGATATCAAAAGGAGGAGAGTAGTATAATGGGCTGATATTGAGTCTAATGGGAATTTAACATTACGCCCTGGGGCGCTACGGAGTCTAAAGGGGAATTTACCATTACGTCGTTATCAAATGAGTCGCAATAGGGACTAATGGGAATTTAACAGTACACTTCCATTTTGACCCCATAAAACTATGTCAGATGGGTCTCTATAGGGTCTAATTGGAATTTAACATTAGTTCATAGGTGTAGCAAGAAGGGTTTGTGTGGGGTCAAGGGGAAATGTAATGTTAAAACTACACCTACTAACCAATACGCCGTATGGACCGACGAGCACTCGGGCATCTACTATCCAACACCCAATATTTACTAACCAATATCCGCCACGTACTATTCGACACGCCTTTTTAGTGACCAACACTCAGCCATCTGCTATCCAACACCCCACATTTACTATCCAACACCGCACACACTTACTATAAAACACGCCATTTGAGTGACCAACCCCCAGTCACATACTAACCAACGGGTAGGAGTGCTTACAATACACAAACATACTTTCACACACAAGGGTAGGAGTGCTCTCACATACTTGTATATTATCACACACAAGGGTAGGAGTTGTCGGAGATACAAAAACACACTATCACACTGGGGTAGGGGTTTAAGTTTTAGTTGTGAACAGACAAAACATCGGCAAAGACATACAAATATAGAACGCAATAATTTTTGCAATGATTGAATAGTATTGATTTCTCAGAGATCTGGGTGTCCCGGAAAAGCGCCGTTGGGTGTTGTTAACACATATCACACCTCCCGGACCTAGCAATGCACTCTGCAGGTTTACTGGTCCATCTCGAGTGGCTCCATGTATTGATTCTTTGTTGGGCTTCTTCTTCCCTGGCACGTAGTCTCTCCTGAACTATTTGCCATCTGGCGTTCATGAGTTACATCCTCTCATTTTATGTCTCTCCCGATCCTTCGCCTCCTCAGCCCAAGCTCTCTCCATGTCTCCTTCTTTCCCTGATCGCAAGGAGATAATTTCTATCTCGAGATGTTGGGTAGGGTAGTATTCCCTCATCTGGTCCAAGCGCAAGTAGTATAGGCCTTTTCGATAACCTATGTATCTCCCTTGAGATGGAAACTCTTCAGCGCAGACTATCACTTCCGGGGACTATGCAATCAACAATGGCGTTGGTGGATAAATGAATTTTACAATTTATAAAACGGGTATCCAATTGGAAGAATGTTTAATCAAATTCCCTAAAGAAGCGTACTTACCTATTTTGAAATTTAGGATGCCAAACCATAAATTACCTGTTGCAACTGGTCGATGGAATAAAATTTGATAATTCTAGTAGTAATATTGGAAACTAGAGGGTTTCCCTAAGGATTTGAAACAGAAGGGAAATTTCCAAGAGTAAAAATTTGAAGATTAAGAGTCAGAATTTTAAGCCCGAGTGTGACGAAAACGACACGGAAAAAACCCCACACCGTTCAAACTTATTTACATTTATTGTCAAACAAAGAAGCATCAAAGAGTCTTGTTTAATACACAAACAACACATATCAAAAGAAATTTCAGCTGACAAGATGTTTTTACATTATTCAATGTATCTTTTGTAAACATATGAAGAAAAAAAATCAATCTAAAACCAGCCATGCCCATTCACATCTTATGGAGAAATAGTATCTACTGACATTCGGCACTAAAACAGTAAATGTCCGAACCTCAACGTGTTGGGGCTTGCTTTAATTTGGGTATTTCAGGTTTTACAACAGCTTACTATAACAATGTGACAGATTGCTGGTATTTGGATCAATAGTCCCCGGAAGTTGACGTGCCAAGTATGTCGTGGACAGAAGAGTTCCAATTCCAGGATGTAAACTACTTTCCAAAAAGGCCTATTGTGGGCTGATACGGGGAACAAGGGGAATTAACATCAACTAATAATAAACTGTTTGAAATTCTCAAATGGTTTTGAAATTCTTAAATGGTTCGATATGGAGCATAAGAGGATTTTAACATTTTGGGTCGATATGGGGCTTTAACGAAAATTGAACGTGATGGGTCGATATGGGGCATAAGGGAAATTTAACATTACGTCTCCATGTTGAACAATTTATGGGGCATAAGGGGAATAAGGCGACATACGGGAATTTACATTAGCTAATGTTAAACCTCTGGCAATTCTCAAAAATGGCACTATGGGGTCATACTGGAACTTAACATTACGCCTTGAGTCTATAGGTTTAACATTGAGGACCTCTATGGCAACTAACGGGAATTTAACATTATGCCTTTAATCCATTCTTTTAACATTGTGGCCTGTGTGGCGACAAGGGAAAACGTAATGTTAATTGTTAACTTTAACTTTCTCCTTGTTGCTGTAAATGCTTTTGGATGGGCTTGTATGGCTGGCGACATACGGGAGTTAACATTAGCTAATGTTAACTTTGTGGACAGCTTGCACTTAGCGTAAGTATTGAGTTTCCCCATGTTAGAATCAAAAGGTGAAAGGTAAATGTCACTGTAAATGAAAGAAAAAACATGGTTTCTGCACAATAACATTAGTTCTACACCACAGACCAGGACCAAACATTGTAAATAGATTGCACTTGGAACAAGGAAGAAACCTACGTATTTTGGGATCAACTGGTCAAAGGTCAAGGTCACTATGACTGAAAGAAAAAGAAATGGTTTCTGGACAAAATTGCAGCTCTAGACCAAAGTTTATGCATGATTTGCACGTTGGCTAAGAAAGAAGCCTATAGATTTTGAGGCGCAAATTTTAAGGTCAAGGTCACTGTGGCTGAAAGCAAACGGTTTTTGCACAATAACTCGAGTTCTACATCACGGACCTGGACTAAAACTTTGGTGATAGCTTACACCTGCAGTTTGTAAGAAGTTTATTGATTTTGATGTCAAAGGGTAAAAGGTCAGAGTCATCGTGACTGAAAAATAAAAATGTTTTTTGAATAATTTCAGTTTTATACCACGAACATCGACCAAAGTTTGCGAAGGGCTTGCACTTAAGGTATTGAAGAGGCCTATTAATTTTTGGGTCAGAAGGTCATAAATCAAGGTCATTGTAGGTCAAAGAAAAATATGTTTTGCAGAATAAGTTTTATTCTAGAGCAAGTTCGTTGACCAAACTTTGTGGATGGCTTGCACTTAGGCTAATAAAGCAGCCTGTAGAGTCCGGGGTTTAGAGGTCAGAAGTCACGGTCATGGTAAGTCTAATAAGAAAATAATGGTTTCTGCATAGTAACTTTAATTCAAGACCGCATACTTTGACCAAAGGCCCAGGTGATTGAGACCCATTGGTCAATAATATCCAGAGTCAACCATGCCGTATTAGTTCCGACGCAGATAACTATTAAACATGAGGCGGATGTATAATGTGTCATTCACGGCATTCTTGTTTAAATTTACTAACAAAATATCAGTCTGTAAAGTTGGACCATTTCTCTCTCTCTCTCTCTCTCTCTCTCCTACCGACCTATCTATCTATATGGAGTTTGAGACGCTGAAAACTCCAATTGAACAACACATAAAGAAAGACAACCGGACAGAACTTCCAAAAATTGTAATTATATTTTATGGGTTACGTCCCTTAAACTGCATATTGATAATATGTGTTACGGCCGATGTTGTGCTTTACACAATTTGCACAGCCGACGCCGTTTTAGGTCATACTGTTGTATTGTTTCTCTGGCAAACTTTGCCTGTGGCATGCTTTATGATTGTAACATTTTTCTGCGGCTTTCGTTTCAAAATAGAAATGCAACTATCCAATTGACCATAAATACTTGTTCTGCTTAGCAGATGCTATGATATTTACTGGGTAACAATTTTATCTGGTATTAACCCATGTGCTATTAGGTGGTAGTTGTGGAGCTTCACGTTGAACCAACTGTAAACGTCTATAGCTTTTTTAAAGCATGTTGTAATTTAATGTTGCATGGTACGTTGTGTTGCTAATGTTGTATGGTTCAGTCGACATTTGTATGGACATAACATACACGCTGTTAGTTTGCAAACAAAATTAAAGCTTAAATTCCCTTTTGTTCATGTAGCGTTAACAATGTTTTCAGGTAAATGTCCGTTTCCTTTCAAATAGTTGATTACGAACTGACTACATGTACGTGAAAATGAAATATTTAGCTTTGCAATTTCTCTAGTATCTACTTTTGATGGTAGACCTATTGACATCTTAAATAACTTCTTCAATATATGTATCTGTGAGTGTTGATTTAAATTCTGCATTGTAATCAGGGTTATTAATACTTTTTGTTTCACTCAAAATGTGTCTGCAGACAAAGTTGTTATTTATTACCTGAAAAAGTTAAAGTACTTCCGTTGAACTAAGCATAGGTTTCGCCGTTGAATATTAGACAAAATCTTGTCATCTTGAACTTCGTACAGGCTTTGATGTTCTTCTTTAGTGGTGCTGATTTTCTTAGTCTTTAACATTTTGTTTTGAGCAGGCGTTGCCATGTCAACAGCTTTAGATAGAGGAAGAACTTTACGTTTTGACCAAACGAACAAGATACTTAAAACAGCTACATCACCACCTATCAAATAACAGATCGTGCTGCCCTTGCGTCGCAGACTGGTCACAATTTCTATTAAGTGAACTTTTGTCATTTTTTTCACGAGTGTGCGGGATGCTTTGCGTCCGTGTACCAAGAGTACACTTGCAGCATTTCGTGATGTTTTAGAGTCTTCACATCATGTCCTGAAACCTTCAGCTTTGGCTTTTAAAAATTCATGTGAAAGTTTTCCAAGTTGTCAACCAGGTTTACCTATACGTGGACTTTTGAATTTTGTGAAATAACCTTCTGAGGTTCTTATCTGACACTTAGATTTATCGTGGTTCTTTTTCACCTTTTATTTATTATTTATTTGTAATGAAATTAGGAAATTTAACTCACAGTGACTATCTCTGGTACACGTTGTCTCTGACACAGTTTCAAGATGTTAAACAAAAGTTTTTAGTTGTTAATCATCCTGTCAAGGAAATATGTACTGAATGTGCACTTTTTCAATGTTACTTAGACCATCGAAAAATAATTTAAAATTAAATTCGGTGTCAGGAAGAAAAGGGAATAGCTGACCTTTTTATAACTTTCAGCAACTGCTGACCTTGTCAGATTTAATACAGTAAAAAAACAAATTCAAAATTGGTAGAAGAAAACAGAGAGCAATGTAAAGAATACGACAAAGAGTACGAGAATAAATAGAGAAAAGAAAACAGATTCCTATAACGAATACCGGAAACAAGGATACCACAATGATGAAACTTTTATGTTAATTCAATCATACAAGAGTTAGGATTTTTATCTGCACTGAAACAAGGCATCAGATCAGACACGACATTGAAAATGTTCGGTATTCCATCGATTGACTTCTTCCGTAAATGGCTAAACGTCACTAAACCCGAAGGTATTAGTGATGATCAATTACCAAAGACCATTTAATTCCATGTTCTTCGGTTGATGTATCGATCCAGATGATCAAAGAAAATGTTTTCACTAGTCAAACACTAGATACATAAAAGCCAGTACAAACAGATAAAAAAAAGGGTAACATTCCTTCTGAATATGAAATATAAGAGCAAAAGAAAAAAGTTGAGTCATTCAAGAAGGCTAACTTCATTACTGAGATTTTTATCGGTTTCGTCTGGTCTATTTGCCCTGTGAGACTTATTCCATTGTATGCAGCTACTCCTGTAGTGACAAGAATTGTAACAATTGTGGCTAAAGGTACAAACGCATAAACAACAAATCAAACAGTAAACATACATGTATGAAGTATTTTTCCCTGTTGAGCTTTTGCACAGTCTTTGGCGTTTTAATCTTTGTCTTCTGTTGTCCTTTTTAGATTAATATGTCTGAATGTTATCAAACTAGCACTAAATGTATATAGGCAATTAATATGTCTGAATGTTATCAAACTAGAACTAAATGCATATAGGTAATTAATATGTGTGAATGTTATCAAACTAGAACTAAATGCATATAGGCAATTAATATGTCTGAATGTTATCAAACTAGCACTAAATGTATATAGGCAATTAATATGTCTGAATGTTATCAAACTTGAACAAATTGCATATAGGCAATTAATATGTCTGAATGTTATCAAACTAGAACTAAATGCATATAGGCAATTAATATGTCTGAATGTTATCAAACTAGAACTAAATGCATATAGGCAATTAATATGTCTGATTGTTATCAAACTAGAACTAAATCCATATAGGCAATTAATATGTCTGAATGTTATCAAACTAGAACTAAATGCATATAGGCAATTAATATGTCTGAATGTTATCAAACTAGAACTAAATGCATATAGGCAATTAATATGTCTGAATGTTATCAAACTAGAACTAAATCCATATAGGTAATTAATATGTCTGAATGTTATTAAACTAGCACTAAATGCATATAGGTAATTAATATGTCTCAATGTTATCAAAATATCACTAAATGCATACAGGCAATTAATATGTCTGAATGTTATCAAATTATCACTACATGCATATAGGCAATTAATATGTCTGAATGTTATCAAACTAGAACTAAATGCATATAGGTAATTAATATGTCTGAATGTTATCAAACTAGAACTAAATGCATATAGGTAATTAATATGTCTGAATGTTATCAAACTAGAACTAAATGCATATAGGTAATTAATATGTCTGAATGTTATCAAACTAGAACTAAATGCATATAGGCAATTAATATGTCTGAATGTTATCAAACTAGAACTAAATGCATATAGGTAATTAATATGTCTGAATGTTATCAAACTAGAACTAAATGCATATAGGCAATTAATATGTCTGAATGTTATCAAACTATAACTAAATGCATATAGGTAATTAATATGTCTGAATGTTATCAAACTAGCACTAAATGCATATAGGTAATTAATATGTCTCAATGTTATCAAACTAGCACTAAATGCATATAGGTAATTAATATGTCTGAATGTTATCAAATTAGCACTAAATGGATATAGGCAATTAATATGTCTCAATGTTTTCAAACTAGCATTAAATGCATATAGGCAATTAATATGTCTGAATGTTATCAAACTAGAACTAAATGCATATAGGTAATTAATATGTCTGAATGTTATCAAATTAGCACTAAATGGATATAGGCAATTAATATGTCTCAATGTTGTCTGAATGTTATCAAACTAGCATTAAATGCATATAGGCAATTAATATGTCTCAATGTTATCAGACTAGCACTAAATGCATATAGGCAAACCCAGCTCAAATGAAAAAAAAACTCGGTAAAGTATTCAATTTCATTTGAAGGCATGTATTCCTCTTTCAGTTCATTCTGTAAACTAAGCTGTCGATTGGAATAAAGTTGCTAATTAATGATGTTACATTATAAATTACAACATCTGATAATGATTTGGAACTTTTAGCAGTTCAAGCTTTGACAAAGATTTCTTGTGTCTTCTTGGTTTGTTTCCCATCCATCTTTTCCAGTTTATTTTTCAGTTAAGGTTGTATCCGTTATCACTTTGTATGGTCCATTAGCAATAGCCATGTTCAGCTCCTGTTTCTACTCTTGTTCTTGTGTAGAAATGAAGCTATAGCTATTTTTGTCTTCCAGAAACCCTTTTCTGTTTCCAGTCTACTTGTGTTCACTTTTAGCTATTTAAATAAGCGAAACATCACATGCAGCCACCACGCTACAGTTTTGTCGCGGAGCGGCAGCAGCGTATACAAAAGTACAACATTTATTATGCTTTCAAGCACAATCAATAACAGAAGGCGGCGAAGGTTTCGAAATTTCAGAATTTGAAAATCCTTTATATAAAGATGATGATTACAATACTATTGTAGATAATGAAACTGCAGTCAAAATGATACTGTGGATCTTGCTAACTATCTTGCTGAACAAGGTCCAGGACATATTACTACTGAATATCAAAGCCATTGAAGAAAAAGAAATAAAATTCGAGGAACTATTCAGAAAGTTTTTTTACAAGATATGACTGAATTTTGTTGGTAAATGCGATAGATACATGATATAAATTAAACCCACGGGACGATTCAGAAATGTATTTGATTTGAAGATCTCACAGATTTGGGGGTACAAATATTTTATATCATAGTTCAATAGAGAAATAACCTAAAGGATCTAGTTTTATGAAATAATTAAATACTGAGGATATAGCCAGTGGCGGCGCTACGGGGGGAGGGGGAATTGCCCCTGGGTACCGGACGAGTGGGGACGTCGGGAGATTTTTTCCTTTTTTTATGCTGTAACTGGGGCGTAGATGGGGTGGGGTGGGGGGTTGGAGGTTGGCAGCTGACATAAAAACTGTTCTCTGTGTCAAAGTAGGGGCTCCACTACAGAACATTGACCACAGGGGCTTCGGTAGTGGCGCCACTAAAGATTATTGGCCCCAGGCGCCTCAAACCCACGCGCCGCCACTGGATATAGCAAACCCATTTCAAGAACCTACTCCTTCCCTACGAATTTCAGGATAGATTAAATAGACTTAGAGATTATAGAAGAATCAGAACCCAAATATCCGTTAGAAACCAATGTTATACAAAGACATTTTATAAAAGTACCTCAGGAAACGCAGTTGCATACAATATACACGAATGAACTGTTTGATTAACAGGTAAGATAAGCTGAGACTTATAATTGGCGAATATCACGGAAGAATTCAAAGTGGACAACTTCCGCATCCAGAGAAAAGACTATTCACTACACAAGAGGAAAGAGAATGAAGTGGTTTCATAAATGCCGTTGAAGTTAAAAGTTTAAAACATCATCTATGAATCTGATGTTGAAATTTATGAAAAAATGGTTGAAGAGTTAAAAACCAGACCAGTAGAGAAGGAGGTCGAAACAAAACAGCTGTATTGACAAAATAGTTTTAAAGTGTTTTTGTTTAAGAAAGCAATTAGTTGGACATTGAAAGGTTTCATGAAAAAGTTAAAAAGCAATTACGATTAAGTGAAAGGCTGAATCAGCTGCTTAAAGAGCAGGGAGTAACAATAGCTGCTACAACCTTGCAATATGTATGACATTATCTAATGCTGATATGTCTATAACAGTATTTATAACAGTTGAAGCAGCGGGTGGTGAATTGTTCATTGATAAAATTAAAAAAGGCTTAATAAATATTGGTAATTATTTGTTTGGGTTAGCCAGGCTAATTACAGTTAACCGAGACTTATTGGCATTTTAATCAACTGGCATTTGAAAACAGTTGAACAGGTTGTTTCTTTCCTAGCTTAACATGTTATGTACTTATTTTGGCATTAATTAGTTTGTTGTTTACATTTTTGATCGGATTTGTAAACAATTAAACATCTAACAATAGTGCTACTCACACATGCAAAACATGATGACAGGTTCATAAACTATTTAGAAAGTAAACTATAGCAGCTTCTGCAACAATTGGTATCAACGTAAGTGATTTGCTATTTATTTCATGATAAATATTGTTTTTAATCGTTTCTAAATTGGACTTTATCCAAACTTCGTGATTGCCGTATGTCACTTGAACGTATAATTATATGATTTTGTTCTGCACAGGATCCGCCATCCTGACAGTAGGACAGTGTCATTTATATATATATAGTGATATTAAGCACATTTTCTTCTACATCACCATTGTCTTGCCAGCAAGCCACGGCGACATGTTAGAGGTGCATGTCCGCAGAGGAACTGACCCCCACCCTTCAAATCAATTAAACTTTCATATCACTCTGCTCATGGACGAATTATAATGACTCGATACCCGACGATCAATGATCCCCATGATCTTCGCCTGAAAAAGGTCTGCGAATTTGCAGCTTTTCTTCGCGCAAATGCAGAACAGCGGCGCGATATGTAACAAAAGAACAGGCGCGCAATAAATGTAGTTGACGGTGCTGACACCACAATGATGGCTGTGTCTATGGGCACCGGTCTGGCGGGGGTTGGTCTGTTGTCAACAATCGTTGCGGCTCTGCTAATTATACCTTTGCAGATAAAAGCACTGAGCTGCAGTTTGCTCTCGGTAGATGCGGCTGACAACGAAGGACAAAAAAGCACGATCAAATTCGCGTCCTGGCCGAAGCAAAGCTCAACACGACCGCAAACCACGTATCTAAGGCACTACAGGACAACGCCATTTCAGCATAAGAGTTCAAGCTTGTCTTAGATGAACTCGACAAATATACAGCCATGAATAATGAAATACGGTCTAACTCGTACAAGGCGCACGCTGCGCTCGCCCCAGGACAAATAGACGAAGCGACAAAGAACGAGCTCATAGCTCGCGAAATTATCATGAAACAGCTTACTCGAGATTCACCATAAGCTGTGTGTGCATAGTCCATCATTCCAGTACTTGCGCTGTTTCGCTTCAGCATGCACTTGTGCCGACAGCACCACCGCCGCCATATTTGCACAGCTAACGCGCCGCTTTAAATAACAGCAACAAAAAGGCCTTTTTTCGCGCTTGCTGAGTTCTGGCCGCCTTTGCAAAGAATCTAAGCGCCCCACTCCTGGTAAAGTCGTAAAATGGGCTTTTGTTCTTTTTTAGCGGCCCTGGCCGTAGTCAGTGGTACCCCTAGCTTTAGAAAGCCGCACGATGGCTTCGTGACCTTTCTGAGCGGCACAGGCCATGACCTCAACCCTTGCAAAGCTGCACGATGACCTCCTGCCCTAAAATGGCGGTTTCGCACATTATCATGTCAAAGTCGGTAAGATCCAAAAGCTTGAATAGCCGCACAACAGACTTGTGGCCGCCAATGGCTGCTATATTTACGGCCGAATTATAGTCCGTGGCGTACGATGGCCACATGGCCACCCACGGCTGCCACTTCCATAGCTGAATCAAAGTCAGTGGCGTTCCAGTCGCGACAAAGGCGCACAATGGCTTCGTAGCCATTTTCGGCTGCCACTTCAATAGGCCAATCAAAGTTGGTGGCACCCAATGACTTGCATCTTTGCACCTCAGCTTCGTGCCCTCTTTTTCTGTGTGTGTGTGTGCCAAAATCGTGGCCCGGTCGTTATTCTCGGTACGTTTTGGGATATTCAACGCCATACCACGTACAATATACATATCATGCCGTTTTTAGTTGGGGTATATCCAAATGGATCCATTTTCTCTAAATGGCGTTCATACCCAGGTTATTTTTTTCGCGCGCTAAAATGCGTTCCCTCTTTTTTTTTCCCAAGGGATGCGCGGAGGCCCTGCAAGCCAACGGCGTATGCCAATTTTTTTATTATCACGAGAAACATGCGGTAACAGGGACGACAGGAGCTCCCGCTGGCCCCAAAGGCATAGACCACTGGGGTGGGGTGTGGGTCAATAATACCCATTATACATCGGGAGACTCTGCCTCCATCTGGCGAGCCTGGCTGGCCGACATACTAGCTCACATGATGGGCCGAAAGCTCTGTAGTATGGTCCTTATGGATTCTGAATCGTACTCAGTGCTAATTCTCAGAAACTATCTGCATGCCACATCTCAAATGCAGATAAGAATAGTATGCTCCTTCCATACCTTACAAATTTCGTTCATTCTTGCCAATGTTCGATTTTACTGATTTTTTTTTTTTTTAACCGAGTGCGCAGCTTCCGGCTTTTCGGCAATTTCCGGGGTATTCTGATATGAGTTGTGTCCCGTCAAAGCCTTTATGAGTAATTCCCCAGAGTTCATTTCCTTGTATGGAAAAATTGATGAAGAAATGTAGAAAGTCGATGCAAATTATCCTAATGTACAGCCGGTATGCAGTTTAGAAGAGACAAAAACTGTATCGTTATTAAAGAAATTAAGGTATAGCGTTATGAAATTTTGTAAAAGCTGTATGGGGACTATGTTAACAAGCAGACGATGTTTGTTTACATACCGCACGTGCATCGAGATCATTCCGTCATCCCTCCTTCCTGGATAGACTCTTCCAGCTTCCGGAAAACGACCGAAACTTTATTATTGTCTTCACCGTTAAGAGACACATATTAAAAAAAGAAAAAAAAAAAAAAAAAGCAGTTAGCATCGAACATTGGCAAGAATGAAAGAAATTTGTAAGGTATGGACGGAGCATAATATTCTTATCTACATCTGAGATGTGTCATGCTGTTAATTTCTGCGAGTTGGCACTGGGTACGATTCTGAATCCATCAGGACGCTACTATAGTTCCCATCCACTGTTTGTGAAAAAATATTTTTGTCTAGCCCCGGGGGATGATTTTTGAAAAATGAAACTGAAGTTATGCGACATTCAGGGTAAATACTACTTGCCGAATACACCATCATTCCATTATAATCTATTTTCTCTTGCAAAATAGTGTAAAGACTGTCCAATATTGTCTGACACACTGTTTTAGTTACATGTCTGGTACACCATTATAATTCGAGGACGCTAGACCTCTTTATTTAATTTTTTTTTTTTTTTGCGGGTGTGTGTTTTCAGGCTGGCTGTTTTTATTCTTTACATAGAAAATTACTTCCTTTGTTGGACTGGTCTGCTTACAAATACACAAAAATATACACTATAATAAATAAGTACTGTACCGTTCACACATCCCCGTAAATTGAACAGAGTAAACCCACGAATATAGAATAGCTTATCTCCCATGGTGTGAAACAACCGGATTCAGCTTTCTTCACAGAATGCTAACTGCTGAGCATGCGCAGCACTGCATCTCGTGAGCTGATGTGTTTTATTCCTCGGGAAATCAAAACTATACCCGCCAACGGAAGCGGTGTAGGGAGATACAAGTTCTTATTTATTGGTATCATGCGACCTCTATTGGTACTTTTTAAAGTACTAACTTACTCTATTATTGTTCTTCCTTGAAATTGAGAAAGAGAGTTCAGTAAGGAAGTACTCTTCTGCTTAAAGAAATAAAAAAGCCCCAAAATATGCCTATGTAAGAAACGAAATCTAATAAAAAGATGATGTCCTCAAAAAGTTAGAAAAGAGGATGATCGTACCTAGTCAGAAGAATATACCCGTCTATATGTACCTGATGAGGTCACTTCCTGTTGATCAGGAAGCCACAGAAAATCAATGACCCCTTGTACAGAAAATGGGACGTTTGATAAAAAACGAACTTTTTGCTTCTGACTTGCAGAGTAAGCAAAGTTGACACTAATATTTATATGAATATGTTGTGTACAGGATCTGCACCAGTTACATCACGGAACCGGTTACCGTATGACCGATTCCGCTTACTCTTCTCAGTATTTGAACTATTTGCACAGTACCGTGCAGTCTATACTGGACCATTGCCCTTGTAAGCTATGTAACTTCCGTTAGGTAGAAGCGGTAAGTAATCTAACAAAATTAATTTCCAGTGTTTGTGTATGGAAAACTTACTCACACATATATACTTTCGGATTGTCCCCACTACAGTACTTGAATAAAACAAAAGCTAGGTTTAAATTGGGTCACCCACCTTGTCACTTGAGTAGCAACGGGGTATGATTTTTTTCAGAATTATAGAATATCTGAAACTGGAATGTTTTCTACATAATTTGAGTGTGCAGATTTAAAAAAACGAACTCATCTTTATGCTATCTTTTGAAATAAATTCATAGAAAGCATTCAAACACATGCACTGTCCACCATTTTTAATATTGGTCTTTGAACACTTTTTGCTAATTCTTGACTTCATGTTATTTCAAGCTGAAATTTGCATATTTCCAACATCTGGTTAATTAGAAATGTTTTGTGAACATTCAGCTTTAAGAATAAATTAACTTTGTGCTTTTTTACCAAGTGCCCCCCCCCCCATTATTGCATGAAATACCATATTGTTAAGTCCTACACAAGTTGAAATTAAATGTTTCTTTTAAAATGGAATCTTTTCTGCATAATTTGAGTGTGCAGAATTCAGAAATGAACCCATCTTTGAAATAAATTCACAGGAAGCATTCAAACACATGCACTGTCCACCATTTTAATATTGGTCTTTGGTCACTTTTTCAGGGCTGATCAAATCCCATAGCCTGAAGTCCGGGAACATTCATTTTTGAAGTCTGACAAGTAGGGGTGAAACGATACACCTGTGCTGCGTATCGATGCGGTTCACGATACACAGCCTACGATACGATACATTATCAATACACATATCAACTTGATGGTCCTTTCATCTTTAGAAGGCCTGTCAGTGGTAGGGTTGTGCTATTTTATATGCGTTGACATATTGGTTGTATTTATAGTATGCAGATTACAGACAGACATATATTTAGCATCTGTTCATATGGCATTCTCATCTTTGACAGGATAAAAAATATACTTCCAAACAGACTACATGTTAGTTGTTAGTGATTTTAATTCAATCATTTAGGCCATTTGAGGCTACTCCATTTGATCGGATCCAGGACTCATCTTGGTAAACACACCATTTGTTTTGCGCTGCATGCATGCTTTTAAAACATCTTATTATCAATTTCATGTCTTCACTTAAATTTGAAAGACATGATGGTGTTATCTTCAAAACAGAAGAAATAGTGTAATTTCTACCTGCAAGGAAAATCTTGTCTAGAGCAAGTCCAGGTGTGGGAGTGGAGATGACTAGCAACAAAAATCTATCACATTGTACTTCCTGTAGATGTAAAACAACTGATGTGGCCACAGACACTCGTTTCTGTTAGTGAAAAGGAAAACTATTGACAATACCCACTCCCCTTCTATACAAAATTTAAAAACTAATACAGGGGGACAAACCTGCATGGTTTGAAATATGCATCCTTGCTGATTCTGTGATTATTTTATTTATCCTGTTGTCACGTTTAGTCACTGATTACCTATATCAACGTATAAGAAAACATTCCAAACTTGTTCTCCATGTACGACTTTAGTAATTTACAGATCATTTAATAACAATTTTGAACAAAGTTTCTCCGTTGCTTTGTATCTACCTGGATCGAGTTTGGATGCCAATACTTCCGGTGTGTCATGCAGTGAATAAGCTGCAGTCAATTCTGATTGATGGTTATTGTTTGCCCTGAACTTGAACAAACAATAACAACCAATCAGAATTTAATGTAATATATTTCACTGAGTGACACACCGGAAGTATAGCCTTCAAATTCATCCATATAGATAAGATACCAAGCAACAGAGAAACTTTGCGTAACTTGGTTATTAAATGATCAGTAAAGTACTTCAATCATACATGGGGAATAAATTAGGAAAGTATCCTTTACGCTGATATATATTATCAGTGACTGAACATGCTGATGGGATTAAATAATTAGCATGGAATTGGCGAAAGGGGGGACACATTTCGAGCCACGTAACCTTGTGTTAATTTGTAAAAGATGAGTGGGTGTTTTGAACAGTTTTTTTTGTTTTTACTGACAAACATTAGTGCCTGTGCCTGTGACGGCCGTCTCAGATAAATTCTTAGTTTAAAGAATAAAAAGGCAAACGACTAATAATTATTCATGACTGCTGAAGATTAAAGTAACTTCTACAGGGTAAGTATCGTTTTGTATCGATTCTTCACCTTTTGTATTGATATGTGTATCGATATGGCAAAAGTATCAATGCATTGATATATCGATGAATCGTTTCACCCCTACTGACAAGTAAACTTTTTCAAGGCACTACTCCAGTACAAGTGCTTTTTTCCTTTTTTTAAAACTAGTTGAGCAAGCGCTAATTTTCATAGTTTATATGCTTTATCTACACCTTTATCTGGCCCTCTGGGCATACTGAATGCTTGAATCAACCCCCCATTTATTCATTCACATCATGTGAATACTGCAGTAAGTTGTTGTTGATAACTGTCGCATGTGCTTGAGTTATGTTACTGCTTGAGTGCATATTGGGCAAAGTGACCAAATTATTTGCCAATCAGAAAACACTTGTTGGGTTAATTATTTTCTTACATTTTGGCATGAAAGGAAGGCAGAGTTAGAACAAATATTTTAAGTATGTTCAATATAGCATATGCGGGTAAATTGTTTACATGGAAGCGGTTTGTCTTTCATTTTTTATTTTCAATATTGATCCGGATATTTGTACTGTAAAGACTCATTAGTACCGTCCTTCTCAGACGCTTCTGATTGGCTGTCTAGTTCAGTCAGCATGTACCACACTTTTTTGGTTCAAGCCCTCATGTAGTGGATGTAGGGCGCTGAATTATTCAAGTTACTAAGTATTCAAATTCTATGCTTCATGATGTCATCCTATTTTGTTTCTGGTTTTGGTATTTGTAAACAGCAGGTTCAATTAATTACCATTGAATGAATTTTCTACAACATTTTGAGACCTGGCAAAAGGCCCATATCCATGCCAAATGAATCTCAATCTTGGCAAGCTAAATGATTCAATGAACAAACTAGGCAATGGTGTTCGTTTCAACCCAAATGGTTGAAATAATTTGAATGGCTGAGGTATGACAAGGAGAAACAAATTATGTACTGTTCTTCATGTAAAACAAATTCGAAAGTTGATGAACCCTCACCATTTGTCAGAGGAATGGAAACTTCAAAATTGATGCCATAAAAACTCACCAGGCTACTAAAATGCATTCAAAGTGCATTTCTCTTTTAAAAGCTGCATCCAAACCAGTGTCAATTATTCCACCAGCTCAGTGTTTATTCATGTTAAAGCAAGCAGAGGGTAACAAACTGGTTTTAAAATTTAGAATTGCACATACCCTAGCTAAATGTCATCTGACTTTTAACCTCTGTAGAATCATATTTTGCTTAGACAAAGCAAAAGGCCTAGAAGTTGGTTCAGACTACTTGAATGACAAGACAGCAGTCACATTTGTTACTGCCATAGCCAGTACTGTCAGACAAAGTGTAGTAAAGAAGTTGGAGACATCCAGATTTTGCAGTTTGACATTTGATGGTACAACTGACTTCACTGGTTGACCTTGAGAACATTTATGTTAGAACAACATGCAACCAGGGTAATATTGAAGACACCTGATTATGAAATGGAGATGTCAGCAGACGATGTTAATTATATGATATATTCTTTTATGAGGGAATAAATAAGAAGAAAAATACAATGCTTTTCTCATTTTTAACAATATATATTTGGTTAAAGTCAGTTATTATGAGAAATTAATATGGTAAGCATAGTATTTTGATTTTTCTGTGGAGCCATTGAAATTTAGCTCGGGTCAGTGCATTATGGAAGTTTGCTGGCCCAGTGGACCAGTGGTTTGAAAACTTAATTGTTAAGACTGCTAACCTCAAAAATACATTACACAACAAAATTTTTACTGAATTTTTGTAATAAATTAAGTATAATGACTGACATTACATTTGTATAATCTGATTCTTTGGTATAAACGTCTGCTTTTTCATAAAATCAAGTTTTCGTGTGTTTTTGAACCCAATTTATGTCATGCTGTTGTCATTGCTTACATTTTTTATGTAGCCACATGCTGTGAAGAATTACTGTTGTTCCTGTCATGGGTGACCTTAAAAAAAGACACAATTCAGGGGTTTTACGCAAATACTCGCACACATTTTACGATTTTTCTCGTAAAAAAACTGCAAAGTATTTAAAAAGTTGGTGTAGGTGAATGTATATGTTTGTTTTATGAGTTTTTCTGCAGTTTGAGTGAACCATTGCCAGAGTTGTATTTGCAATAAGTTGTGTGAGGGATTTGATTGCGAGTCATCTCCACTATGAAAATTACAGGAGACTGATGCATACTGCCTGGCAAACAATTAAATGGATAAAATTAAGTGTTCTCAATCTTAAAAGTCGGCATGTCAAATATTTTGATGCATGTTGCCGATTTCACCTGCACATATGATCTTTTCTTCAGTGTTATCAGAGCATGTATCTTGTTTCATTAGGCAACTGGTGCAGATCCTCTATAAATGGTAATTCTGTCTAAATTCCCCTTCTCCTTTCCCAGTCTGTTATGGGTCTCTAATGATGTAGCCTGATCTTAATCAGAATCTTGATGAGTTCAGTGCTAGATCTAGTGTGAAACAATTCATCAATGCATCAATAATTTTGCCATTTTTATACACATATTGATACAAAATGTGAAAAATCAATGAAAAATGATATTTACCTTATAAAAGTTACTCTAATCTTCAATAGTCATGGATAATTATTAGTCGTTTGCCTTTTTATTTTTTAATTGATATATCATCAGAGTGAACCATTGCCAGAGTTGTATTTGCAATAAGTTGTGTGAGGGATTTGATTGCGAGTCATCTCCACTCCTGCACCCAGACCCATCTTAGATAAGATTTTCCCTGCATGAGGAAATTACACTACTTCTGTTTTAAGATGATACCATAATGTATTCTACAGTTAACTGAAAACGTGAAATTGGATATAGTTTTTAAAAAAATTTAGTTGGTTGCAAGATTATTGCATTAAAGTGAGTGACAACTTTTTCTTTGTGCAAGGGGCTCATTTAGCGGAACAGATGCAGAACCAGTGATGAAATTAATGGTCACTAATTAATCCTAGTCACTAAGAGGCTTGTCATGCATTAGCACGGCAAAACAAACGGCCTTGGTGAATAAGATCTGTCTTGTATCTGATAACATGGAGCAACCTGAAATGGCTGAAAAGGTTGAATTAGAACCACTGACGACTAGCAGATCATTTGAAGAAAAAAAAAGTATTTTGGTTATTCTGTCAAGTTTGAGAATGGTGTTTGAACAGCAGATTAAGTCTGTCTGCAATCCCTGTTACACATGTTCTAAGCATAGTGGAGATATGACCTATATGTAGACACATCTACAATGGTAACACCCTACCATTGACATTCCTTCTAAAGATGACAAGACATTCAAGTTGGTATGTGCCTTGATGTATCACATCATTGGTTGTGTATCATGATACATGGCACATGCACATTGTTTCATCCCAGGCTATATGACAATAACAATAATGCACCATGCAGCATAAATATTGACAAAAAAAATTGTTTTAGCAAATTTTACCATACTAATTTTGAAAAGGTATCAGTTTGGTTTTCCGAAGATTCAGTAGTTGTGATTATTAGTTATGGTTAAAAAAAAACAATCTTCTATGGTTCTTATGAAAAACTAAATTTGTAACTTCCCGCTCGAGCACAAGGAACAGGGTCTTTTCAAGGGTGCACAATTGCAGTCTTCATGCTCATTTTTCAAAAGTAACATACCTTATTTTCTTCATGAAATCCCTCCTATATTCAGAAAATCAGGTAGGTACATCATGTTGATTTCAAATGTAGCAGGGAATTTTTAAATCTTTGTAAAGAAAGTAATAATCTGTTTTCCAGTCTACATTGGTTTAAGGGCTTCTAAGATAACGTGTTCAGTATTGCAGTCACACTTACTAGAGTATAGTTATTTTTTAGATGTAACAAATCAAGCTCCTCACTTAAATAAATTTCTTCAAAGTTCATCCTCCATTACTTGGGATTGGATGTCCCAAACTGTAAAAGCATATTCTAAAATAAACTAAACCTTTTGAAGATAATTCTTTCGCATATTATGGGCAAGATGATAAGTTACATGCATGTCCTAATAAGTCCAGGGTCTATTCTAGAAAGAGCATTTATGGGATTCACACTAATTTCTCAAAAATTGCACTGAAAAATCAACAGAATGTCACACCTAAATATTTTATTTGGTTGAAATTTTCTTAAGAAGTTTCTTCAAAGGAATATAACATACTGACTTTATGAGAATTTTTTTTTCTTGTCATTTGCATCATATTGCATTTCTGTAAAGAAGAGGAGCTAGAGCTATTATACTACCTCTGGTGTCTGTGTCCTCACAGATAAAATCACATGTAGAACCTTGATGTATCCCAAGCATTTATTCTTCCCATGTCCTAAGCAACATTTTGGAATGGGTTTCATAGCACATACCCCTGAGGGACCGAGGGGGCTAACTTTGTACTTGGGTAAATTTTGTTTCAAGTTCATTCTCAAACTCTGGTCAGCTCTCTCGGTCACACCCTTACAAAAGAATATAGCTATGACCTTGCACATTTATTGGCTTAGGTTAAGTTTTTGCATTTAGCTGATGACTGCATTATGGGTTTTTGAATGCAGTGTACATACAATCTTTATAATCAGCTTTTATCTTGATGAGCACTATTTCATCTTTTACTGGCTTTGGTTAAGTTTCTACATAGAATGATGAAACTTGGTGAGTGGATGCATCTTGGTAAGTTCTGCAGCCTTATTGCAAAAAAGAGGTGTCTGTGACTTATATTGGTGACTTTGTTGAAATTTTGTGTTCAAAGATTATTGCTACATTTATGTTCCCATCATGAAACTGAATTGGATGCATCTTTATTAGTACTTTACCCTTACAACCAATGAAGGTAACTGCGACCTACTTTACTAACATGGGTTGTGTATTTATGTTTATAACCACACAGATTCTTCTCTGCTATATACATCCTAGCCTCCTCAGAAGGTCCTTTCTTGCCAGTGCATTTGAAAGTACGAATACATGTTTTGTCAATGGTAAACTTTCTGTATTAATGACTATACATTATATATGGTGATTGGTTACCCTCGGCAAATTAACTGTGTATTGTACACATGAATGAATATGAGAATTAGATGATGGAATTGCATGTTTTTCAGATGAGGGCTAATCTCTGATGGCTAATCAAGGTAATTATTGATGCATGTACTTTGCTTGTGCTACTGGCTGTCACTCCAGTGTTATTCAAAGTCCATGACTTTAATACAGTAAGATTTGGCTTCTACGGGCTGACAGTAATAATACCTTCTGAATTTGATTTTAAGAACCATGAATGAAAAATAAATAAATACAGAAACAGCATTACTGCCTGTTTTTTTTCAACTCATTATAGTACCTCTTTATCAATATCATTGAAAACAAAATCTTTTTTTGTTGTTTTGTCTTGTATGCCCTATCACAAGTTTAATGGTATGTCAGCACTATATTGGTTATATAGTGCCATTGATGTAATAATGAGAAACACTTTCAAAATAAAAGTTTGAATTAGATTCGGCCCAACATTTTGTTTTAAGGATAACTTTAGTCTGAACTTATTTTTTGCATGATTATTGAGGTTTACTCTGGTTACTGGAAACTGCTAAAAGCATAGATGTGAGCTATGTAATAATGGATTACACTCTGGTTTGGGTTAAAATTGCATTGACAATGCACATTTTGCTAGTTTATTAATGTCAGTTTGTAGGGTTTTAGTACCATGCTTGTCTTGAATTAGGGTTGCCACCTGAAGAGCTCCAAAATACAGAACAAGTATGCGAGTCCTTAAGAAATTGACATATTACAACACTACATTTTACTATTCAATATGGAACGATTCTTTAAAATGCATAACCGGTGGAAACCGCTTGAATTAATCTATACCCAGTAGCATACACAGTCATCTGCAAAGAGGTGAATATATAAATCAGTTACAATCTTCATGTACAAGAAGAAAGGCACTGGACTAAGTATTGCGATGTTGCACCTTGAGCACAGAATTGTGGGTATCCTGTAATATTTTGCCTCTGTCCCCATAATCTTTACTATTGTGCACACCCTGGGCAAGTTTTTTCATCAGTGATGGAAGAGGTTAGCAAGGTAATAGTAACATAAGTATTACATTATTAAAATTAGTTTACCCCCCCCCCCCCCCCCCCCCCCCCCCCTCCAACAGAACTACATTTTTAGAGCTTATTGCACAATAAAGAAAAATGGGTGAAGTTTAATCTTTAAATACATGCATTAAGGTATTCAATGGTGAGACTTATTTCAACACATGCAATAAGGTATTCAATGGTGAGACTTATTTAAATACATGCATTAAGGTATTCAATAGTGAGACTTATTTAAATACATGCATTAAGGTATTCAATGGTGAGACTTATTTAAATACATGCATTAAGGTATTCAATGGTGCGACTTATTTTAATACATGCATTAAGGTATTCAATGGTGAGACTTATTTAAATACATGCATTAAGGTATTCAATGGTGAGACTTATTTTAATACATGCAATAAGGTATTCAGTGGTGAGACTTATTTCAATACATGCAATAAGTATTTAATGTTGAGACTTATTTAAATACATGCAATAAGGTATTCAATGGTGAGACTTATTTAAATACATGCAATAAGGTATTCAATGGTGAGACTTATTTAAATACATGCATTAAGGTATTCAATGGTGAGACTTATTTTAATACATGCATTAAGGTATTCAGTGGTGAGACTTATTTAAATACATGCATTAAGGTATTCAATGGTGAGATTTATTTTAATAGAGAATTGTTGTTTCATTTTCAGCTTGTTAAGCCACAGCCAGGGAAGAGAAGGAAAATGAAGTGGAAATATCCATTGCTGCTCTGTTTGATTTTCTTGTGTGCTCATATCACAGTTGCAGTGTATATTGCTAAAAAGGATGGTCTGAAATCCCCACCCATTTCCTTAGTGGATCAGACGCGTTCCTGTTCGAAGTTTTGTAATTGCGATTTGACAGATAATTCTTCTGTGTGTGTTGTTCCATATGTCTTTCTACAATTTCAGAGCTTTGAATATTGGACAGTTAAGAATCTGACGTTATTCGGATATTATGATACACCAGATATCTTACCATTTACACCTCAGCTGCAGTCTAATCTGTGTGGAGTGAAACATTTTACATTCGAATACCTTTTAAATGGGGTATTGCCTAACAATTCTTTTGTGTGCTCTACAGATATGGTGTCACTCAACCTGTGTGACAACAATGTCACTGGTTTATCCCCCAGGTCTTTTACAGGGCTTGTAAATTTAAGATTTCTTAACTTAAGTGGTAATGCCATTAAAGAGATAACTCCTGATGTTTTCCGAGAATTATACAGTATTCTTGTGATTGATGTGTCTAGAAA
Organism: Margaritifera margaritifera; assembly: GCA_029931535.1. NCBI lineage: Eukaryota > Metazoa > Mollusca > Bivalvia > Unionida > Margaritiferidae > Margaritifera > Margaritifera margaritifera. The sequence goes on along the minus strand of JAQPZY010001662.1, from coordinate 4,561,165 downwards.
TGAATTGATGTTCCTGCCAGATGGATTGTTTAGCGAGCTGAATAGCTTGGAAAGGATAGACTTGAGCAAGAATAAATTGAAAAAGATCTCGGAAATCGATTTTATAAAGTTAAATTCATTACATCAGCTCTGTCTTCAGAATAATGATATACATCATTTGTCAACAGCTACTGTTGACTGGTTGATATCTGTGGACATGGTTGTTCAGATCGAAGGAAATCCACTAGAATGCACATGTACAATGGCAGAACTCCTCACTCTAGCTCAGTCTAATGAATCTAGATCATCACAGTTTTCAGAGATTGAATGTGGGGGGGAAAATAATTTTACTGGCATTTTGTATAAAGAAGTAGATATTGACAGACTTCCATGTGATCCTCCTGAAATATCATACATATCAGACACGCAAAGGGTTTTGATTGCTGACCAACTTCAACTGACCTGCCAATCAAGTGGAGATCCAGCACCATCTATATACTGGATAACCCCGTGGGGAGAGAAATTCACTCATTCTTCCATGCTTCATTTATTACCCAATAATATGCATGAACTCACTAGCAAAAAATACAGTGGAATAATTAATCCCATGGTCTCCAATATTCATGTATCTTCTGATGGCACCCTTCATATTGATGTGTTTCGTGGTTTTTTTATCGGAAATTTTACCTGTGTTTCCTACAGTTATGTTGGCAACAGTACAGCATATGTAGACGTAAAGGTATACTCAGTATTTAAAGACTTGTACATTTTAAGTCAGTGCATAGGTGTAGCCCATGCAGTTATCTTTCTTGTAATTGGTCTTTTAACGGGATTTATACGCATAAGTATCAGGTTTTGCAAGAAGCGTTGTTGTCAAAAGATGGAGAAAAAAGAGACGGGCAATTTTGAAGAAGAGGTTCATAAAGAAGAAATGTATCTAGATGCCGATAGTGATAGTTTTGGTGATGATTACTCTGGAACCAAACCACCATACAATTCACCATTGCAGAGGACTCCTGGTTCATCACCGAAAAAATGCTTGACACCCAGCAGTTCTCTTGAAAGAGAAACATCATTACCAGCTAATATATGGGACACCTTGGAAGAGGCTCGTGCAAGGCTAGTGGATGGTGTTGGACGGAAAGTCGACAAAGTACGCAGTCACGTAAAGTCAATCACAGAGACAAGCACTCTTAAAATTCAACATATCAAAGAAACTGGAAGCTTGAAGATTCAGTCAATAAAAGAAACGGGTAGCAATGCTGCATATCGTGTAAAGGCAGGGGTCGTTCTTGGTATGGAACAGGTGAAATTTGGAGTACAGTCCATCAAAGAATTTTGCGGTACTGGAGAAATGGGCACACAGACAGTCTCAATGGTCTCATTCTCAACAGATGTAGATACACAGGAGAAGTGTCAGATAGTAAAATTACATACTATTACCACTGTGTGACACCTCACATTTTGAAATATATAGTCAACTTAAATTACAACATAGATCATGCATGTTTATTAATCATGTTATCTTCTAGCATCTCACACAGCTACAGATTCAAAATTTGACTCCTAATAGAACTCATCTATTACTCTTGCTAGATGGCATGAGTAATCTAGAGGATTTATTTACTGGGTACTTGTTTGTTTCTGAAGCCTTTGCTTGTGATTAAAATTTCACAGACAGGGATCTAAATTATAATAGTACACATACACCATCTGGAAGAGTACTGAGTTGGAACCCAATGGTAGATGGTACACATACACCATCTGGAAGAGTACTGAGTCGGAACCAAATGGTAGATGGTACACATACACCATCTGGAAGAGTACTGAGTCAGAACCCAATGGTAGATGGTACACATACACCATCTGGAAGAGTACTGAGTCAGAACCAAATGGTAGATGGTACACATACACCATCTGGAAGAGTATTGAATAGGAAGGTTCTATTATTGAATTGTGTTCCATCATCATGTGTTTTAAGGTTTGTTGAAATATGGTATGCAAATTACTTATTTTTTTCATATTTTTTTAATTTACTTATTGTACATATACACTATCAGAAGGAGTACTAAGTGGGCTAGTTCTGTTGTAGAATTGTGTTTTATCATCATGCATTTTAAGGCTTGGTATGCATAGTACATACTTTGTACACATATTTTATAAATTGACTTACTGTACACATACACCATGTGGAGGAGTGCTGTGTGGGTGAGTTCTTTTGTGTTCAATCATCATGTGTTATAAGACATGTTGAAATATGGTATGCAAAGTATATATTTTGTACACAAATTTTATCAGTGGACTTGCTGTACATTCTACTCTAACTTAATTGCTGCCAAGTTTTTCCCCATTAAGGTGTGCAATATCAAGAGCATTGCTAGAGAAGTATCGTTCTTAGCAGAAGGATACAAAAATTATGGTATTTAAAATAAATAAATATACATCTGGTTAAGCCATCCTTGTATATGTGTATGTAAACTTAAATAAACAATGAAATAAACAATTTAATACATATGCTTGTCACCAATGGCAACAAAATTAGTGCTTTTTATCAATTGTGCTGAGAATCGTATGCAGAGGTCTCAGTAGCCCTTGACTCACTATGTCTTGGACCCTCAGTCTTTCAAGGTGTAAAATGTGGGAGTCTAGTTGTGGATGCAAGATCATCACATCTGAGGCTAATCAATGCAACTGGATTAAATCTTATTGATATAGTAATAAGTATCTTCTGGGTTCATTTCAGTTTTGTACTTTAACTTACTGTATATACTCGAGATACCAACTGCAAACTGCATAGACCCAGATCTGCTGTCGCATAATGCACCAGCAGATCTGGGTCTATACAGTTTGTAAGGACTAATCAGTAGAACAAACATAGATCCTGATCTGCCAGTGCATTATGCGAAGGCAGATCAGGGTCTATGTTGTTTACATTTGGACCTGGCTTATATGCGAGTATATACGGTACTCACTTCTGGAAAATAAAAATGCTATATTTCGGTTTGGTCAGTTAACCTTTCTTGCCAAGTAGTGTTTTTTTTTATACATAACCTGTTGGGTGAAATGTCCTTAAACAGGATTCAGATTCTAAAAGCTGAGGGTCCAGTGCTAGTTATTGAGGGTCCACAGTGCACAGTGCCTCTGGGTCACTGGGGTGGGTTTGAGTAGGGAGAAGCAGGGGGAAGATATATGAGGTGTGAGTATATTTGCAATGGTGAGCCAATGCAGATGCTCTAGTTTGATGTTGCTTTTACTGAAATCAGTACCAGAAATTATTTTTTTCTTGCCTGAGTTTGCAGATAACAAGACCAGGTATTACTTTTTTCCCCATTACAAGCATGGAGTGGGAGGCATCTTGATTTGGTCATGTCTGTATGTCCATCCTCCTGTTCCAGAATATTGTTAGCAAGATTGCATAGAAACCACTTAACATAGAGAAATTTCATTTTGCTTGCATATTTGTATCTACAGTGATCTCCCCAGGAATTTTTTATGGCATCTGTGAAAGTGTGCGATAGCGTCACAGAATGTTTTCAAAAACGCATTGTCATATTAAAAGTTGTTAAAAATCAATGAAATATAAAAGAAAGTACATATATTTACATAGTATTCTTTATTTCACTAATTAATATTATGTTTTCATGCCAAAACTCATTACAGTCTTTCAGTCTAAATAATAGATATCTTTCTTTTCTTCTCTACCCCATATCTCTTTACTGTCATATTAAATTCAAAATCCTTAAGGGCAAATCCTGCTGTGCTAATGGTAACAAGGTAATTGAGCACACTCTGTGACAGTTTATTCCTGAACACACTCTTGATCCCATTTATGGTTGAAAAGGACTTTTCACATTCTGAAAAAATGGTACAAAAAGTTCCTTAATGGGGATGTAGGGAAAGATACAAAACTACCTGATTCGTAAGTGGACTACCAAGATTTGTCTTCAAGGGACAAGACAGTGTCATGTTTTTAAATAATAATGATGGAATAGCTAATATAACACATCTTCCTTTCCATTAAGAGTAATATATCAATATGTTATATTTTAATTCCTTAAATGTCAGAGAGCTCAAATATTGTTCAAAACTTCAAAATGTTTTATTTACCTGCAGTAAACACAGTAAGCACCAGTTGCTTATTGTTGGAGAAATATTTCATATACAAATGAAGGAATAATACAAATGTTTTCTTTATATGTTTTCAGAACAGGTAAAATTGAAGATAACAATTGCTAATTTTCTTGGATAGACAGATGAAACAAATTCCTAGGGCAGCACCCATATAAGTTAAGATTATTTTTTTATTAACCAAAATACTTTTTCTTGCTCAGAGTATACTATGTAAATATAAGAGCAACTCGTGCAATTTTCAATCATGAAATTTTACTTGTCACATGTATGTTCCGAAAAATAATGACAACAATACAAACTGCTGCTACTACTAATACTACTGCTGCTACAAAAGACAAAATAAGAGAGTGTTATATTGCCCTAAGAATTTATGCTATTCCCCACCCAATCTCACCTGTTGCTGAATAGATCTAAACCAAAATTAGCAATATGGAAGACTTACAGTCCAATCCAATGATTTCCAACCAAGGATGGGAAGTTTTCTGTTCAGTGTTGAACCATTCCACTACTTTAATTTCTTATAATCTTTCTTTTCCCTCGAGGGGGAAATCCCACTGTCTGAAACTAAACCCACAAACTCTGCAGCAGATCTTCCTAGCTAGGTTAACATGGGGCTAGCCTGACACTGGGTAATGTTATGGTGTATTTTCTTTGATGGTATTGTGTCCATTTTACTTAATGAGCACTAAGGATTTTACTAACTTGAAAAGTAATACATGCCACACTTATTGAGCTGGTAGTGGAAACAACTGAAATTTATCCAACCAATAGACTCCATCATCACATGATTATGTCTGTGCATAACCGAACCAGCATCAAAGGCCATGCACTGGCAGTTGGGTCAAGCCAGTATAAAGAATAATGTTGAGTGGGTAATTATCCCACATTTTATCTTAATTACATACCCAGGAAGCTGTAAGAAAATGTGTCATTCTAGTGATAGGTCTTAGAATTAGGTGACAGAATGTTTTTGTAACAGTAATTTTAAAGGCTAACCAGAAACATACAAGTAAATTGGACCTGATGCATAACACATCAGTGGGTTAAAGCATTGCAGGCTGAAATGATAGTGTGTCAGGATTATAGTGGTAAATGGCCCTGGGGAGAACACTGATATACACGTAGATGACCTGCTTAGATTTTGAGGCCATTACAGTAAAAAAAAATCTTCACATTTTTTAACTATTGGGACCGAAACCTTGTTAGCATGATTAAGAAAAATCCATTTGAGTTAGACAAATGAAATTTGGTATGCTAATTTGTATTTATATGTAGATGACCTTATTGGATTTTAAGGCCAATATAGAAATTTGTCAGATTTTTAAAACACCTTTTTGAACTTTTTGGGATGTATACTTTACTCGTTGAAAGCTTTGTTAGCATGTTAAAGCAAAAACCACGAGATAAATGAATTTAGATATGCAGATTTTTTAAAACTTCCTTGACTCCAACCTTTTGGTTTGCAGTGGGGAGTATGTATTTTACAAGCAAACTTCTGGTTTGTGAGGATACAGTTTGAAACTTTATGCAGTTGCCTCCATATCTTGAGCAATGTTTCATGAAACTTTATGAATGGATTTATTCTCAAGATATCCATTTGGCATGATGGAAAGTAGGTCATGCTTTAACCCACATTTGGATTTTGGATCCTGCACTTTTGAAGAAAGGGAAATACAGCAAAAAGCATTTTCTTAGACAATTTAGGGAAATGGCTGACATGGCGAATATGATTCGAGGTATGGCTATATTCACCAGTTGATAATTTAAGTAAAGTCAGCAGTACCGTATATACTCGCGTATAAACTGGGTCCAAATGCAAACAATATAGACCCTGATCTGCCGTCGCATAATGCGGCGGCAGATCAGGGTCTGTGTTGTTTGTTGTACTGATTAGTCCTTACAAATTGCATAGACCCAGTTCTGCCGGCGCATTCTGCAATGGCTGATCTGGGTTTATGCAGTTGGTATCAGCTTATATGCAAGTATATATGGTATTTTTTAAAAATTTCCTTTCTTACAATGAGATCAATTGTACAGTATAGGAAATTTGATCTTTTGAAATATTTGTATCTCATCAAAAATTGACACCAACAATAACTATTGGTAACCAACATGTAAATTACCTATATCAGGAGAGGAAACAAATCCATTGTCTGGTAGCCCGGGACAAATGCAAAATTCTTTCTGGGCAAGTAAAGTTTTCTTCTACTTTAGCAGAACTGTACAAAGATTATCAGGGTTTCTCTTTGACCCCATACAGAGAGTCCCTGTCTCAGAATTTTGCAAAGGTCTAAATGTGATTCCAGTTTTATTTTAAAGTGGTATATAAATACCACTGGAGCTCTTGATGGGATTCTCAGTACAAAATTCAGAGATAAACCCTGAATAAGAAGGAAAAGTCAAGATTTATTGTATGCAATTTTGTTAAAATCTCAATTCTGGGTAAGTTGACAATTTAAGGATTTTTACAGCATTATCTGTAAGCTTAGCTTTCCAATGACATTGTCCTAAGGGGGAAGAACTCAAAGACAAAAAAATAAGCAGTGACTTGGCTATGTGGTCATCTAATGATGGATTATATAAAGTGAAATTTAAAGCAGCTAGACAATATTTCCAATAAATATTTAAAACTCAAAAGTTTGTTACAGCACTCTCTGGCTATAAGTTCCATCATTATCGTGGTTCTTGTTATAAGGTACACGTATGGTCATGGATCCATTTCGTTAAATGGTAGTAAAATTATATGTATAATGTACTTCATTATAAGGTGGGATACCCTATGGGTCCCATGGACAGTTATAATGAGGGATTACAGTATATGTTTTAAATATTTTAAGCATATAAAAAAAGTAATTGTGTTTTATTAAGAGCACAGTGATGTACAGTTGCCATTGGTATGACATTAATGTAGTAATGGTATGAATACTTGAATAGTATGTAGCCATTTCTATTATGATTGCCTTGCTTGAAAAGGAAAAGGATATGTTTCTTTTTAGCTCTACTGGTCAGAGACCAGAAGAGTTTATGGGATGCCCTGTTGTCCGTTGTCCATTAGCACAAGTTCATTCTCACTACTCCTTCTAAACTACTAAAATCTTATCACTATATGTACTCCTCCCAAACCAAAAGTCATATCGACATGGGGTTTCACCAGAAGACTTCTTATAATGTACACTTGTCCTAAATTAAAATGGTGCCACTCTGACATCTAATATGGCCACCACAGCAGTCATCTTGAATCTTGTTATCGCTACTCCTCCTGAATGGAGGATTATATCCACATGTGGTGTTAACTAAAAGATTTCTTGTGATGTCTAATTGGTCATAATTGAACACTGTGCTGATCTGACAACCAATAAGGCCGTCATGGCATCCGCTTGAATGTTTTTAATCGCTAATGATTCTAAACAGAAAATAATCAACACGAGATTTTCACCAGAAGATTTTCTTGTTTCCTGAATGAAAATGTTGCTGCTAGGACATACATTAGTGGCCATCTTAATAGTGTTGTTATCCTCAATGGATGGTCTTATCAGCATCGAGTCTTCAGTAAAAGACTTATTATTATGTCTACTTGGTCCTAAATGAAAATGATGCTGATCTGACATCCAATAGGTCCACCACAGCAGCCATTTTGACAGTCTTGTTATCGCTACTCCTCCAGAATGGAAAGTCATATCAACATCCGATTTTCACTGGAAGACTTCTTATGGTGTCTTTTTGGTTCTGAATGAAAATGGTGCCAATCAGACCTCAAATATGGCCACCATGGCAGCCATCTTGAAAATCTTATCGCTACTTCTCCCAATTGGAAAGTTTTCACCAGAAGACTTCTTATGGCGTTTAGTTGGTTCTGAATGAAAATGATGTCGATCTGACGTCCAATATGGTCACTATGGTGGCCATTGTGATACTCTAGTTATGGCTATTCCTCCAGAATTTATGGTCATATAGACATAGGGTTTTCACCAAAAGTCTTCTAATGATGTTTAGTTTGTCCTAAATGAAAATGGTGTTGATCTGATATGCAATATGACCACAACAGTGGATAATTTGAAACTCTTATTGATCAAATATATCAGAAATTGGCAATTAAAAAGAAGAAGTGATGTTGTCTTGAATTCCTGGGAATTCTTTTTGGACTGTAGAGTGTCAGTCCCTTCAAGGGACTCTTGTTTTAAATTTTCTATTAGTAAGCTGGTCTTTGTTAGTATGAAAGGTTCCAAAATGTGTACTGGTATATATGCTATAGTAAGATTGTGAAACTAGAGGTTTTGTGAAATCACAGAAACTTTTAGTAAATTCACAGTCCCTGATAAATTTACGAGTTTCATGAAATCAGTGAACCAGTAATCAAGGAATTTTTTGACATCACTGAACATTATTAATGGTTTAAGATGCAAAATTCTAACTTAGAAGTTATTATATGTCAGTCGAGTTATGAAATATGTTGCATAAGAGCATATTTTATGATTACATTGTTTTCTAAATTATATTTTTGTTCTGTTATTGTATCACTTGAAATTTCATTTGCATTATATATACATGTAGATACATAAGCAGCATAATTATTGTATTATCATCCCTACATATTTTTAAATTAATCTTTTTTGTCATTAAATAACTACTATTTTCATTAAATTTTGTTATTATTTTTTTTCTAATAAAATCCCATTTCAATACAATCAAAACTCAAGGATTTATCATGTGAAGTACTAAATACTTTCTAAAATTCTTGGTCTTTCATATCAAACATATCTTCATGAAATCTAAAGTAAATTTGGGAAATTCCTGTACACTTCGTAACCTAAAAACTCTTCATTAATTTACATTATTGATGGTTTAGTAACATTTCGAATGAATTTTGATAGGATGAAATTACAGTCAGAAGAGGGGGATATACTCACACTCAAGATCTTGCCATTTGCTAAATGAGTTGAAACTTCATGTTATTATATGCACTTATGAACAATTGAATTAAAATTAACCTTAATATGGAGAGTTATCTTATTGAATGTCCAAAAAGTTTTTAGTTTGATGCGATTATGTAATGCCAACACTTCGCAATTGTATTGGTTTGTGGTTCATAGGTATCCTAATATGTTATAGTTTGATTGACAGCCTAATTAATTTAGTGGTATTGAAGCCACATTCCAATAAATTCTTTAATATCAAAACAACCATTTCTCATTCAGATATTGCACCAATTTACCAGAGAAAGTCATCTGTAAGTTAGTATAATTTAGACCATCAAATTGAAGTATTTTCATGAAATTCATTAGATATTATATGATTTCATGAAAGCCATACATGAATCTTGGTTTATGCAAATTTACTAAAAGTTTCAGTGATTTCACAAAATCCTTTGGCTTCACAATCTTATTGTTACAGTAACATATACATATATGTATACTTGTATGTATGTAATTATGTATGTATGTATGTATGTATGTATGTATGTATGTATGTATGTATGTATGTATGTATGTGCATGCAGATGATTCTTTAAAATTTTCCAAGCCAGATACACAAGATTGCTTGTATACTATATCTGAAATATTGTCTATGCCTTATGAGTTCATTAGAAATCTTGTTTATACTGTATCTTAAGCATAAATGCGATGTTTTGTGATTTTTCATTATGTAATTGTATACATGTGGGTTTTTATTACAAGTTTTCTTTATGGACTTGTATACATGTGGGTTAATAAATTGATTACTGTCTGTACTTGTATACAAGTCAGATCCAAAAGCAAACTGCATAGACCTAAATCTGCCATAGCATAATGCACCAGTAGATCTGGGTCTGTGTAGTGTGTTAGGAGTAGTCAGTAGAACGAACAACATAGACTCCAATCTCCTGGTGCATTATGTTATGGCAGATCAGTGTCTATGTTGTTTGCAATTGGATCCCACTTATACATGAGTATATTTGGTTAGTAATCAGTCCGGAGACCTGATGATTAATGCTGAAAAGATCTGGTTTCCTGTCTTACAGTATTTATGCTGCAAATTTCTGGTTTTCTGTTGTACCGTATTTATGCTGGATATATTTGGTTTCCTGTCATACTATACCATATTTACCTAAAGATTTGCTCATGCTTGAGGAAATACCCCTCCCCCATATTTTACAAACTTTTGGCAGATATAAACTACCGTATATACTCGTCTATAAGCCAATACCAACTGCAAACTGTATAGACCCAGATCTGCCGTCGCATAATGCGCCGGCAGATCTGAGTGTATGCAGTTTGTAAGGACTAATCAGTAGAACAAATAACATAGACCCGGATCTGCCAGCACATTATGCAACGGCAGATCAGGGTCTATGTTGTTTGCATTTGGACCCGGCTTATACGGAAGTATAGACAGTAACTGATTTATTTGGTCTGATGATAAGCCTGCCGTTAGTTTTTGGACAAATATATTAGTCTGCCACCCTGGAATTTTCATGAGAGAAATGCTGTATACCAGGATACCAAGTTACTGAGAGAGATTTGAGCATACAAAACAATTGTGTCTTGTAAAGAATATGTCATGATACTTATGCCATTTATTTTTTGTGTGTGCAGATTATATGCACCATGGCTGTTTGTGGATGACACATATCCAGCTGCAACAAACTGCATAGACATAGATTTCTAGTCAAATAATGTGCCAGTAGATCAGGATCTATACTGGTTATTCTCACCCATGTGACACCAGAAGTCGCACACGATTGTAACAGTTACCTTTTTTGTCTGTGTCTTGGTTGTCTTGTTTCATCACATGATCTCTTCATGACATCAGAATATAGTATGATGCACTTTAATACAGAGATGACAGCAATTCCAATTTTGGTGGAATCGTTCCTTTTTTAACCCCATATTATGCCATTACGATCACTCATGTTAGATTTATATTTTCTGGTCAAATAAAATTGTATGTACTTGAACCACAACACTGATTGAAATACTTGTAATATCTGTCATTGTTTTGTGAAAGTGTACTTAAGTGCTTGCATCACAAAAGCAAATCAAATATTGACCAGTCAGAAATCATGTCAACATAGTAATCTGACTCGCCAGAGAAAGTTCAAGTAAGATGTCGAAATGGAAGATGGCCAATGAGGAATATAAAGAGATGAAATCAGAGTATTGAGAATACAGGTGACTTGGCGTGTTCAAATGATACTAGATTAAGCAGGATCAAAGGGATGAACATAATTTTCGAGATATTGATAATCATGTTTCTTTCTTGTGCTCATAAGCAATTACATGTATCCCTTTAATTAGATGTAATCTTAATTATAAATGTTTCAAGTCTTTTATTCGGTTTATCTCTGAACAGAGAATTGATTAAAAAATTATTAAAAATTATTTTAAAAAAATATTTTAGTAATTGCCTTTCATGAGCATTTTCTATTGGAATGATTCTTTATTGTTTGAAGTGCTAAAAAGAAGCAGTCAAACTATAGCAAGGGAGGTAACCACTCTAGCTAATAATTTCTTTGCAGGATATGATTGCATTATATCCCTTTACATGACTTGCTTTTCAAGGTCAAAATGCCAGGAGAGCTAAATATAGGAAGTGCCTTATTATTAGAAACAAACTATCCATAATAACAGACAGTAAACAGCGTGCCATAGGCTTGGAGGGATTTCATCCCTCCAAGCCAGAAAATGAAGTAGGCTGCAGAAATAAAAAATGGGATACTATGTAAGACATTAACATTGGATGAGTACTATACCATTGCAGTCTATTCTCGACTGACTTCAGTGTTGCATGGCATGAAAGATAACTGTAGGAAACATGTTTCAGCCAAAAAGCACTTGACTCGGCAAATATGTGTGTCTCATGCGCAATGTGTGAGACTTGACAGGTATGTGTAAGATCAAGGCTAAGATCAGAGCTTTCTGTTGAATTTTGAACATCAGAGTCAAGAGCCCATACAATGTTGTCCCCAAACCTCTCATCAGGGTGGAGTACTGTTTGCCTGTAATGTTATTTTAAGCACTGTAAAGTCTCAACCAAGTACATTGTCAATATGAGAGAGGTCAATTTTGTCAAGTCCACTTTGATGGAAGCTCAACATAGCAACCACTTTGGCGTCAGATTAACCATAATGCTAAATTTTCTGTGTCTTAGATTCTCAAGTACAATTAGCAACAGAGTCATGTTAAGAAAACTATGGACCAAATTTAGAAAACTACGAGCCTTTGGCCAGAAAGTGGAGGTCCTCGAAGCAAGGACTTTCACTACACAGAACTCTCTAGATCACTACAAATGTATTGAAAAAATTTCTTTCTGTAAGTTTTTACTCCTTTTTTTTTGGTATATGAAATCTTTTATTTACAAAAGCAATTTAAAGGTGTGATCCATGTTTTGTTGTTGAAATGGAGCTTAAATTAACAATAGCAAATAGAAAAATTACCACTCACAATTTCAGTTTGCTACTGGCACTTAAAGTTGGGAGCAAAAAATTGGCATGCGCCTTTTATGTTTGTCTTTTGCATTTAAGTCAAAATATGTGCAGGAGAGCTTTACTATCTTCTGACAGCTCCATTTTCTTTACATAAATGACGATGAAAAGTTCAGCAAATTCCATTAAGAACTTTTTGAGATATTATGACATCATACCTGCTATAGCCTACTTGCCATTGCAGTGGAAATAGTACTTGTGAGATGTTTTCTTTCAGTTTAAGTCTTTGTAAGATGGAGGAGCTGGAGATACACATATCAGTTGAAAACTGAAGTATAGAAATATAGCCATATATCAGTTTAAAATGGTTGCTGCTATCACTTATGATGCAACAGTGGAGGAAATGGGAATGAATTCCGAAGAAGATGAAGTTGGAAAGGGTCCATAAAGAGTCAGAAAACGCAACTGGATAAATTGTGCCTTTTCTATGAAATATGATGAGATCGAGAACATCTGAAGCAGCTACACTGAAATAAAGGACATTTAATAAACAGAAAAAGTTTTATAAGTGGCTGCAGAAAAATTGTCAAAATGGTTCTTTAAAACATGGATAGGATAAACAGGGATACAGGTGTTGAAAAAATTTAACCAATAAATAATGAAAAAAATATATTTATATATTTAATTCATTTTGAGACATTACTTCATAAAAATATAACATGAATGAAAATCACTGGACAGTCTGATTAGGCTTTCCAGCTGTTAATTATCTTGCTATAGGTTTTATATAGCCTAATGGTAGAGTCATACTGAGGAGACAAGATTGTATATATTTATGTCCCTTGATTGCTTTCCCGACACGCTGAAGTTCCTTTGTGTAAGGCCCTGCTGAGCAAATTCTAGTGAATGCACACACTGCTAGTTTAGAATATCCAAATAAGTTTTACATTGCTTTTCCACATGTGAGGCTATTAAAATCAGGAAATGGTAGTCAGTTTTTAATGAGTGACCTCCCCTGCTGAACAAATGCTAATTTAATTAAATCTGCTTGACCGATTTTTATTGATTTTTGAGTGTTGTCTGTGTGAAGATTTCCTATTTATTTTTATAGTGTGTATTTCTAGACATCAGTACCATATTAAATATTGATTGTTGTCGGCCAAAGAGCTTTCATTCTACTACATATCTGTTAAACATTCCACTTTTGTTTGAATATTATACAGAATGATTCCAATTTCTTGTAAATATTTTCTTACAAGCATATTGAATAATTTGCAGTAACCTGATACCCATATATATATTTTGCCATGCATTTGATATTATTTTTTATATTTTGTTTATACCTGATAACGGTTGCATGATAACGGTTGTCTGTTTTTTTTCTTTAATTTATGATCTCAAAAATCAGTTTGGAGATCAGTGTACAAAGTGCATCATAATTTAAATGTAAGTTAAGATGTAACAGCCAAGGTGATTTCTTACATTCTTTTCCAAATCATGTTTTGTTGTTATTCTTAAATTACAATTCTAAGACATGTGAATATAACCGATTATCCAATTAGTGGAACTTCAAAGTTTGTAACAATAAAATCTAGGATTTATTGATATAGTATGCACAAGATGTATTGACCATATTTCACTTGTGCTGGTGGAGGGTGCTGTTGAGTGTAATTCGGTGAACTGTGACTGTAAAATATCGGGTCTTTAGCTGTCCATCTCTCACTAGGCATAACTGTCACTCAACTCAACTTCAAGACACAGGGGCTCGTATTGTTGATTACAACTTATCTATCAATCTTACATGTACTATATAATACTAGTATACTATAGTACATGTATGACTGATAGATAAGTTGTAAGCAACAATACAAGCCCCAGTGCTTCAAGAGTGGATTCTACCTGACCAGTTTGTGGATTGCCTCAATATCCCTCAATATCATGAGTCATAAATCAATTGAGTATATTGCCCAACAGCACTGTGTAGCTTGAACCTGACTCCACCTGTAAATTATAGAGATTTCACTGTGTAACGGCATGTACTTCAGTGGATGCTGCACACACATGAGTGGAAAATGGTTGATACACTTTTTGTACTGTGAGCACAGTTAGCCAACCTTGTAACTTTGTTGAAAATAAGGTAATGGTAACATTATTTAAGGCTTTTTTAAAGACATTTTGCAGAAAATACTCAATTTCGAAAGCTGTATTCATAACTGTGAAATGCTATCTGTCATTTCTTATTATTTCCTGGTCGGAAATGAGAGAAAATAATCCATTGTATGTCATTATGTCCTTATGCAAGTTTACTAATGACAAATTGTGTTTACAAAATATGCTGTATTTCTAAAGCTATATTCATGACAATAAAAGGCCATCTTTTCCCCCAGTTATTTCTTGGTGAGAAAAAAGAGAAAAATAATCCATCATATGTATGATGTTAGGATATGGAGATACCACACTGAGGCATATGATGGATTCTGTTAGCTTTTCCTAGCAGATGGCATTACATATGCATTACTTTTCAGACACCAGTGATAGCATCAATATTTTGTGTTTTTTTTAAGTCTGATAATAACTGGATGGTGACATCACCATCTAGTTGTTTGCATTCCTAATCCACTGATGAAGCTATATATATATATATATATATATATATATATATATATATATATATATATAGAGAGAGAGAGAGAGAGAGAGAGAGAGAGAGAGAGAGAGAGAGAGAGAGAGAGAGAGAGTTTGGTCAGTGGCTACCTGTAAGATGCTAGGACAAGACCAAAATGGCCTTTAAAAAATGGTGACTGATTAGAGCAGGTTTCCTTCCTTTTCATATTAGAAATGATTGATTTCCAAGAAATGAAAGAAGACAGTTGTCTCTGTCTTTGAAATTATTATTCTGATTTTTTGCAAATTTTTTCTGTGGATGATAGTTGTAGCAGCCAGTGAGTAAGAATAAGCACAGGGGCCAACCAAGGATTTAATGGTTTGCTTCCTAAATGGAAGTAAGCAATAGAAGACTTCGGCCACCAAATACTCTGTCATTTTGTCTTACTTTTTCACACATAGTTATTGAGTAAGACAGTTTTTTTAAAAAAAATATCCTCAGAAATAACCAAATACAGCACTCCCTCACCTTAAGGCCCTTCATTATAAAATTTCCTGTTAAAAGGCAGGTATGGTCATGGATCCCATTACCATAATGTAGTAGTATAATCATGTGTATAATGTACTTCATTTAAATGTGGTATACTCAATGGCTTCATGGACCGTGTTAAAACAAGGGAGTGCTATAATAATGTACATTATAAGGTGGTACCTTCGTCATGAGGTAGTATACTCTATGGCTTTGTGGATATTGTTATAATGACAGAGCACTATAATGTGTATTTCAAAGACAGTAGAAAGTCAGTTGTCAAGAAATTTTGTTGCTGAAGATAAATGGTTCCTTAAAAGCGATCACGTCTCTAAAGCAATTGGTTGCACCACTTTAGTACAGTATATGTGATAGGGTCTCTTTATGCTCCTGGCATGTATTAATTCTTTTTTTATTATTTCATCCATCTTCCATTGATATGTCATTACCAGTAGAAAATTGTATGGCATATATATTTTACCATTTGTTCCCTTTAAGAGATGGAACGCTATTGGTGATATGGTCCACAGTTTGTCAGATACTCAAGTAACTAAGTTTCTAGGGAATGTTTATGTATTAATGCAAATTTTGAATGGCTAGCTGCTGTTCTCAATATGTGCTTTTATCGGTATTTAACTATTCAAGCTAGTAAGCTTACTTACTGCCTTAAAATGTAGCATTCCATTAATTATGTGCATTTATGCCTGTGTCTAATGAATGTGTGTGTAACTGTGCAAGTCTACACAGGTCTGGTGATGCTCTGTTTTGAAACAAGTGCAGGTCTAAGTTTTTGTAAACAGGGAACTTCGGCTTGAACAGTATATATACAAGTTTACACTCCTGTTTTAGTACAAAATTGACTTTCATAGAACTATGTACAAATGTACAGATGGGAATAATAGCATGTCTAGAACCTGTAGCATTTGAACAATTATGTCTGAAGTACATGTCTGCACATGTATAAGCAGTGCAAATGTGGCATTTGATACATCACCAAAAAAACCCAACTGTTATACATTTTGATAGAACTTCGATGTTATCATCAGATCTGTGTAGACATTTGGTATTGTGTGTTAAACAATTTATGTGATATAGTCAGAGAATATAATAACCAAGATGTGGGAAAAGGCATGTTATATATAACTTTTTATACTTTTTTCTATGTGTGAATGAAGAAAGATATTTATGTACAAGGTCACAGCATTGTGTAGCATTTATAATGTTTTCATATTAGATGATTCAAATTGTATGTCAGCAGTGTATATACATGTATGTTTTGATATATTTGCTACATATGCTATGTTGTAGGTATGTATGAATCCCGTGCATTAAACAAGTCTCTAAAGTCTTTTCACAGATCTGTGTTCTTGGAAGCCTTGATTTTATATCTGTTTAATTAATTTATTCATTTATATTTCAGGTCAATTGTTGACATATGTGGCATTCATTAGTGTGAATTGTTTAGTACTTGCTTTATTTTCATGCAAAATGCACAATCTATTTAATTAAAGACTTTGGTTTTCTCCATTTTAATATGTTCACCTTACAGTGAAACTTCTGATGTTAAGTCGTTTGTCCATTTATCATATTTGGTTTATGCACAATAACTTGAGACAACATTTCTTGGACCCATCATTGTGAATGGCTTGCAATTTGGGCAAGAAAAAAATCCTACTTGTTTAGCGGACAAAGGATTAAAGGTCAAGGTCACACTAACGCAAAGAAGAAGACTGGTTTCAGCTTGCATGTGGGATAAAGAAGAAACTGACTATATTTTGCTTATAAATAACAAAAAACAAGGTCAGTGTAGAACTAACGAGTAATCCAAACAGTTTCCAAAAAATAACTTTAATAATTACAAACCACATACCTGCATCAAACTTTGTAGATGGCTTGCATTTATGACAAGGATGTAAACAATAGATATTGTGGTAGAAAGTTCAAATGTCAAGGCACAATTAATTAAAACATGGGGAAAGTTGGTTTCTTCTGAATAACCAGAGTTAGGCACGCCTCTACATACTTCTTACATTACTATGGAACATGGGGGCGACTGTATAATGTAATGTACCATTCACATTATTATTATTTTATGTTTTTTTCATCACCTAGTTGGCGGAACATGGAAACGGTCTGCATGTCTTCATCATTCCATACAGATATAACCTTGTTCCCGTGAGATTCTGTGGAGGGGTTATATAGTGTACCCGTTTCCAATGCGCTCGATAACTTTTGAAGAACTTGTGGCGTGGAACCGACTCTGATATCTGGTTCAACATACATCAATACAGCGAGTTCAAGTTTGACTTGCATACACTACCATCAAAATTTGAACGAGTTTTAGCACCTGTTTGACTTGGAAGTTTGCCCCAGCAGTATGAATTTCGCGTCCGTTCGATACCGTTTGAAGGAATGCGAGTAATTCAATATCAAGAAGACTATAGTCAAGGTCGGTTGTAACTTTTTCTCCTCGTTAACATTTGAATTATGGTGGTCGCTATATGACTAGGAATTTTGCATTCACATCTTGAACCAATGTTTCTTCAATTATATCATGTCAACGGCCTGGATGTGTTCCTTGTTTTTAACTCTACTGGTCGAAGACCAGAGAGCTTATGCGATGGGCATGCTCCCGTCCATGAAATGTTGGATGTTATCCTTACGGATCCTCATCTTCCTGGAGCAAAGTCGTAAAACTTGGCTCACTGTTTTATTCTGAGGTCTAGTTGGTCCTAAACAAAATGGGTGACCCTAGAGTATCCAATATGACCACTATGGTGCCCATCTTGAAAATCTTTTTATTGCTACATGTCCTAAACGGTTGGTCATATCAGCATGTGGCTTTCACTAAATGACTTCTTTTAATATGAAGATAATTCTAAATGAAAATGTTGCTGATATGACGTTAAACGTGGCCGCCAAGGCAGTACTCTTGAACCACTTGTTGTCGTTGCTTATATATCGAACTGTGATTTTCACCAAATGGCTTCTTATGATATGTAGTTGAACGTGGATGAAAACTGCAGATATGACCTCCTGATGTAGCCATCGTGAAAATCTTTCACATGTTTTTTTTTTCTCACTAAAACATTTTCTTCATGACATAATTGGTCCTATATTAAAATTATGCTGATCTAACCTCCGAAATGGCTGCCTTGTCGTACTCGGTATAACTGCGTGACAGTCTATTCCAGTAGTTGCAGCTAGTGGTGTGATGATTAATCAGAATAAACCAAGATTGATCAGACAAGTCAAACAAACAAGCATTCAATTATTGTTTTCAATAAACAATTTTGAGAGCAGCAGTAGCTCACTTGGTAGAGCATCGGACTCTTAATCCTAGGGTCGAGGGTTTGATACCCACCCAGGCCAGACTTGGTGTGTCCTTGAAAA
This sequence comes from Margaritifera margaritifera, assembly GCA_029931535.1. Lineage (NCBI taxonomy): Eukaryota > Metazoa > Mollusca > Bivalvia > Unionida > Margaritiferidae > Margaritifera > Margaritifera margaritifera. The sequence goes on along the minus strand of JAQPZY010001662.1, from coordinate 4,542,128 downwards.
ACGCACTTGGCTCCCATTTCCTCCGCATGATACAGCTGATAATGTGTTAAAAGTGCAAATAACATACACACACACAGACACACAAGCAAACAAAATGAACACAAAATTATTGGTTATAAACAAATATTTTTCTTTATCGAATTTTTTCTTCACATCTTTAATTTTAACGTTTTTGCTGCATTAATCAATGATAAACCATTTTCAGACACGTGCTCTTATTGGTCGTCGATAACTAACAACAGCCAGTCGGAGCTTTTGTGAGGTAACCTGGTGACTAATAATTCTCCGAATTCAGGGGCACGAAGCAACCTTTCCAAGTATGCAAAAATGATATTATCCTTGGAAAATATTGAAAATATCTCCAAGCGATTAAAATCAGTGCATGAACTGTTTTGATGAACCAATCATCGATCTTCAAATTTCAATTGAATCCCAACACATTTTTTGCTGTGGATGTCAGAACTGCTGATGTGGTTGTTTCTTGCTTGGTAGATGTAATAACAAAACTGCGGAATACGTTAACTGTGCACGATACACTTTTAATATGTATAATATTAAATAAACAGTAAAAGCCTATACTTTTTTTTTTCTTTTCTCCCATTCGTCAAAATGCACTAAATCTGCCATAACATCTGCAAAATTACGACTATTGTGTAAAAGATGTTTTCACCAAATAGCTTGTGTCCTTGTAAGAATGTGTACGGTATTAAATTCCAAGGCCTATTGCATATTCATATTCACCGATACTTATATCCAAGTATGTTTTATTATTTTACAAATAATCACTTTTCCTAACCTCTATGATCCAGGCAATTGTACTGTTCATTGACAATTTCAGTATCTGTCTTGTATAGTTCGTTGCACAATTGTCCAACGTGTTATTCACTTTTGTTATTACACTATACTACCAATTATCAGATTAATGATAATTGGATTAAATACAGTATAGACAAGATAAATAGTGTACGTCCTGGAGAACATTTAGGAGCTAGATGTAAAAGACTTTGAATTGCTATAAAAGGGAGCGTGAGTTAGAGTCTCGGCTCGACCAACGCGGGTATGCGAGAAAGCTTGCCAGTAGCTTCCCATGGGTTGGTGGTTCTTCCGGGCACAGGGGCTCGTATTGTTGCTTAAAATTTACATATCAGTCATACATGTACTATATAAAACTACAGGTAAACTTTAAGCAACAATACGAGCCCCTGTGCTTTCGAGGGCCCTTCCCGGATTCTTCCTGCGTCAGATATACTGGCCGCCATGTATAGCCTATCATGTGCTGAAAAATGGAGTTAAACCTCACAAAACTAAAGCAAACTTTAAAGGGGTGATAACTGAGTGTACACTGTTCAGCATTAGCCTCTTCAGCTGTGGCCCTGTGTCATATAAACTTCCAGTTGATTCAGATCCCTTTTTCCCCCTTTATCCACAGAATAAACATCATGTTAAAGACATGTACAAATTGTTAATATGCGTTTCTTTTCATTTGGTAATGTACCTTTCGATGGACTTGTACGGTGTCAAAGCTAACTCGAGATAGTTTCACAGCAGAGGAAGTCCGTTTGTAGTAGCCCGAGTCCTGTGTGTAACTGAATGCTATCTGAGATACTGCAGCTGAGTGTCGCCAGTTCAAAAGGTGCTATGATCTTAGTAAGTGAATAATAGGCAGTCATACAGGCCTATATGTATGTATTTATTACCATATTGCTTTTTAAAATGTCTTCACGTTTTGCCACAAATTTTTAGTCTGAGGTGGGTATGAGATTCATTTAATTCACAGTTGTGTGTCCAGATTATCAGAGAAGACTCATAGTTAGAAATTAGCAGTTTTTAGAGGCAATGGAAACTGTAAAATATTATTCGAAAATGGTAGTCATTATTAGAATGGGCGATTTTGGAAGAAATGCGGTACCTAAATATTACCGGGTTTATGCACAATTCCAAGTGTATCCTTATAGTTTAACTCCATATACTCCAGATGAAGTGCATTTTTATGTTCTCCTGTTTTAGATACACTGCATGTGGTATGCATAATGCGTACATCCAGTAACCCGTACAGTGGAGAGACATTATCAGTGCCAACAGTTCAATTAGTAGAGATTAAAGTAAATTTAACAGGATGTGAATGGTAAATTTACCAATTTACAGTAACTCCAACAGTCGTCAAAGCTTAGCCAATATGATACAAGACTGCTAATTCATTGCTTCATTAGTAAATGTACCATAGGATCAAATCTGGCATCGCTATTTGTCAATTCTATGATGACTTGGGTCCTCTTCCACCCCATCCCAACCGCCCGCACTGTAATGCAACATTAAAGTTTTAATGGTATCTAAACAACTGATCGCAAAATACATTTTCTTGCTTTATTCACTTTGGCGACGACCTTGATCGCAATGTACTCAATATGATACGTGCATATAGGATCCCCCCCCCCTTTTATTTTACTAGAGATGCCGATCGATTTCCCCAGCAAGTCGAGAAGTTTTAGTTTTAATCATTGAATGGTTGAAGCCCAAGAATGGTATTTGTTTACTATCTGCACACACACACGTGTGTGTGTGTGTGTGTGTGTTATCGCAACGGTTTCTTTGTAATAATCATTGCAATTTCTAAGATTCCAGGTTTAAGCTTCAAAACTGGTTTGTCCAGTACATGTGGATCATAAAGCTCAACTGGTCATGTTTGCATAGAAACTTACCTAGTGTGTATCAGGAGGGAAACAGTGATTTGGAAAAACGGGCGTACTCTTGTCATCAGAGTGGTCCACTATACCCCTGGTACCAGAGGGGGAGTTTACCTACCTGTGGAAATCTCAAGAAAGAGTACCCAAGGAGGCAGGTGTTTGGGCAGGCATAGGTAATCAGTTGCAGAACATAATTGTTCACATTCTTTATCAGTATGGATGGAGATTTTCCAGACGGAACGCTAATGCGGAAATCCTTATTCTATCTCTTACGTATTTTTATGCCTCTCAAAGAAAGTATTTTTGTATATAAACAAATTATATATGCTAACAAACTTAATGAATGAATGATAATAATGAATGATAATAATGAATGATAATAATGAATGATAATAATGACAAAAAGGCTGACTTACCTGAATGCAAGAACATTACAAACACAAATGTTCGTAAAACCTTGATGCAAAGGATGACTGATTAGCAGCTTCCCGACACACTTCAAGTATATTTTACCGGTTACAAACATATCCAGTCTATGAACAATTACAGGACAATCAGAGGCAAGCAGAACTATGCAATTTGCTCCATTCTTCCCAATGTCTTCAACAAGAAGAACCTACCATCACTACCCTATGTCTTCCACCACCAACAACAGGATACAAACCTGGCACCCTCTTCATCAGTAGATGTATAACATCTGCACCAGAATCCATCGTTACTGTTATATATATATATATATATAACATCGTAAGATTGTGCAATATCTCTAATCACAACTGTCTCAATGGCAAAAATAGATACACATGTAAGTCAGCTATGATAAATGAGAGCAATGGGCTAGAAAAGGTAGGTAGGTTTGGAGTCGATCACTGTAAAATACAAGTCACAATTACACTCATTCTCCTTGGCTTTGTCAGTAAGAAAAGATATTTTGCTCACTATTATTGTGTGGTGGTGTTATTACTTCTTTTTTCTTTATTTTCCATTGCAGTCTACGTAGTGGTTGTAGATCTTGTTGCTGCGATCATATATAGAACTTATTTCTTTTGTGTTATTTCACAAGATTCAAACCTCTCGTATTGATGTCGGTATTCTCCCGCAGGACTGTATTAGTTAGCAAGTTCACAAAAAGTATAGAATAGCTCAGTTTGTATGTGATGCAGAGAAAAAGGGATATAGAAAGATAAAGAGATGAATAAAAAAGAAGTTAAGATCACTTTCCTTTCAATCTAAGTTGAAGGTTTTCAAATATCTATATCAGGCACGTATTTAGAAAGATTCTTCAGCTTGAAGTTGGAGACAAATACTGTGTCTAAATATGGAAGTAAATACTCGTAATACCATTTAATATTTTTCAGTCTAAATATGTTAGTAAATATGCGTAATACCATTTATGAACTACTTCCAATACATATACTTTGAAACAAAATGCGTTACAATCTTGTTCGAAACTAAAATGTATAAAAATGTTTAACATGGTGCTGCTATAATAATAATAATATTAAGTAGTAGTAGTATTGAAGAAAATTGCTAGATATAGCGATGTAGATATCATCACGATCAGTGTCAACAGAATGTTAAAGGTTTTGTGCAATCCTAAAACTCCAAAAAAAGGTGAAACATAGTGTTCCACAAAACGTTCTTCTTATTATTTTTTATAATTACTGAACTATAAGAATAATTTCAGTGCTTTGCACTACAATCCCCATTTTGCCCATTGTAAGGATGGCATCTGTCACTGCGATCAACATGATGCATTTTGATAACTAACACCTTGGGGCTTACATATATATTAGTGTAAGGTAAGGCTTTTCCACTTTTCCAGATTGGTTTAATTATATGATTTAGTGTCTCTCCTGTGAAAATATTTTTTTTGAGGATACATAAATACCCATCAGAAACGATTGGTTTCAAGAACAAAATGTAAGAGGAGTAATTGTCACGTTACATTATTGCTATGGTGCTTCGAACCTGTTTTATATCTTCGCCAGTACACGTCATATCACATCATAGCTTCATACAAAACTTAAGGCATAAGTTACTCATATAATTAACATCCAGAAAATGGCATCTTTCATTTACTTGTATAATAGATCATGGTAAATGAGTAAATAGTGAATAAATTAGGATCACCTCACTTTTTATGCCAAGATTGTCATCATTTGCTTATCACATAAATCCATTTACTATTTGCTCCATATACATATTGGCCTGAAAGTTACATAATTGGTACACCTACTCAAAGCAATTATCATACTTGTGTGCAGTATTGTATTCTGATTTCACCAGGACATCTTTGTAAACACCTTGGTTTGCTATTTCCTATGCGACCGTTGATCCGAATACTTTTCATACAGAAAAGACCACATAAATCCACAAAAATATATTTCACACGTCTTGGACTTATCCCTCTGACTTTCCTTAGTCCCTCTTGATATGACCTTCAACATCAAGTAGTCTATATGGTATCTGATACCACCTTCAACATCAGATAACTTATGTAGCAATTTATACCACCTTCAACATCAGATAACTTATGTAGCAACTGATACCACCTTCAACATCAGATAGCTTATGTAGCAACTGATACCACCTTCAATATCAGATAACTTATGTAGCAACTGATACCACCTTCAACATCAGATAACTTATGATAACAACTGATACCACATTCAACATCAGAAAACTTATGTAGCAACTGATACCATCTTCAACATCAGATATGTTATGTAGCAACTGATACCACATTCAACATCAGATATGTTATGTAGCAACTGATACCACATTCAACATCAGATGTTATGCAGCAACTGATACCACATTCAACATCGGATATTGTTTTGTAGCAACTGATACCATCTTCAACATCAGATATGTTATGTAGCAACTGATACCATCTTCAACATCAGATATGTTATGTAGCAACTGATACCACATTCAACATCAGATATGTTATGTAGCAGCTGATACCACATTCAACATCAGATATGTTATGTAGTGACTGATACTATCTTCAATATGCAAGAGTTTATGTAGAAAATTATCCGATCTTTAATGTAAGATGCATGCGTATGTAGCAACTGATACCACCTTCAATATCAGATAACTTATGATAACAACTGATACCACTTTCAACATCAGATATGTTATGTAGCAACAGCAACTGATACCACCCTCAACATCAGATATGTTATGGATATGTTATGTAGCAACTGATACTATCATCAATATGCAAGAGTTTATGTAGCAAATTATTTGACCTTCAACATCAGATATGCCTATGTTTTCTTCAACATCAGATAGCTTATGTTAGCAACTGATATCCCTTCAGACTTCAACATCATATAACTCATGTAGCAGTCGATACCACTTTCAATATTAGATATGTCATGTATCAACTGATACTTTCTTCAACATCAGATAACTTATGTAGCAATTGATATCACTCTCAATATCAGAGAGCTTATGTTAGCAACTGATACCACCTTTAACATCAAATAGCTTATATGGCAACTGATACCAGCTTTAACATCAGATAACTTATGTAGCAACTGATACCAGCTTCAATATCTGATAGCTTAAGTAGCAACTGATACCACATTCAATATCAGACAGTTTATGTAGCAACTGATACTATCTTCAACATCCGATATGTTATGAAGCAACTGATACTATCATCAATATGCAAGAGTTTATGTAGCAACTTATCTGATCTTTAATGTCAGATAGCTTATGTAGCAGCTGATACCACCTTCAATATCAGATAACTTGAGTAGTATCTGATACTATCTTCAATATCAGATATGTTATGAAGCAACTGATACTATCTTCAATATGCAAGAGTGTATGTAGCAAATTATTTTACCTTTAACATCAGATAGTTTATCTAGCAACTGACAACACCTTCAAAATCAAATAACTTATGTAGCAAATGACAACACCTTCAAAATCAAATAAGTTATGCAGCAACGGATACCACCTTCAAAATCAAATAACTTATGCAGCAACTGATAACACCTTCAAAATCAAATAACTTATGTAGCAACTGATATCCCCTTCAACATCAGATAATGTATGTGGCAACAAATACTATCTTCAACATCAGATATGTTATGTAGGAACAGGTGCTGTCTTCAATATGCGAGAGTTTATGTAGCAACTTATCCGACCGTTAACATCAGATAGCCTATGTAGCAAGTGATACAACCTTCAACATCATATAACTTATGTAGCAACTGATACCGCCTTCAACTTATGTATCACTGATACTTTCTTCCACATCAGATAACTTATGTAGCAACTGATATCACTCTCAATATCAGAGAGCTTATGTTAGCAACTGATATCACCTTTAACATAAAATAGTTTATATGGCAACTGATACCAATTTTAGCATCAGATAACTTATGTAGCAACTGATATCACTCTCAATATCTCAATATCAGACAGCTTTTGATAGCAACTGATATCACCTTTAACATCAGATAGCTTATATGGCAACTGATACCACCTTTAACATCAGATAACTTAATGTAGCAACTGATACCACCTTCAATATCATATAGCATATGTAGCAACTAATACCACCTTCAATATCAGAGAGCATATGTAGCAACCAATACCACCTTCAACATCAGATAACTTATGTATCAACTGATATGATCTTCAACATCAGATATGTTATGTAGGAACTTATACCACATTCAGCATCAGATAGCTTATGTAGCAACTGATACAACCTTTAACATCAGACAACTTATGTTAGCAACTTATATCACCTTCAGAATCAGATAAATTATTTAGAAACTGACACTACCTTCAACATCAAAAAAGTTATGTGGCAACTGATACTATCTTCAACATCAGATATGTTATGTAGCAACCAGATATGTTATGTAGCAACTGGTACTGTCTTCAATATGCAATCGTATATGTAGCAACTTATCCAAGCTTTAACATCAGATAGCCTGTGCAGCATCTCACGCATTAAAAACAGCAGACTCTAATAAAATTTAATATGGTTAGAAAATAAAGTGATCTCAACACTTGTTATTGTATATGCATCATTTAAATAAGTAAATGATATGTACTTAAGTCGTGCACGGCAAATATGTCTAATAGTAAACATAAGTATGATAATTCTGTGGGAGTTCTTGTCGTCTTAGTCCTCAACTACAGCTTTGTTTTTTTTTTGCATTTAGCTTTATATCTCGAACAACATGGCCTGCGCTGACATGAAAATTGGTGGCTGTATTTTTCTTCTGGAGTACTTATCACAACATAAGTGGAAAGATGCTCTCCCCAATTTTAAAATGCAGTTTAAGTATGATCATGTACCAGACCGTTGGATAGAAGTAGCCCTAACGTATTACATGTATGTATAACTTACAGTTAACAGTAATGAATAGTGAGGGGGAGGAAATTTGATGATGGAGTTAGACAATTTTGCACAGATTTAATTTTGTTTTAAAGTAGGTGCTTAAATTGTCTAATTCAATCATCAAATTTCCTCCCCCTCACTATTCATGACTGTTAACTGTAAGTTATACATACATGTAATATGTTTGGACAGAAGTAGTCCTAACGTATTACATGTATAACTTAACTGACCTACTGAAGCCAAAATTAATAGATACCTTTCTTGTCTCAATGCAAGCCATCCACAAAGTTTCATCACATTTTGTGGCATAGGGCTTAAGTTATTTTGCAGAAACCATTTTCCTTCTGGGAGTCCATTTGGTGCTGACCTTGGACCTTTTAAAATCAAAGTCAATAATGGTCTCAACAAGGAAGCCATCTACAAAGTTTAGTCAAAGCATGTGGCACAGAACATTAGTAGTTTTGAGGAAAGTATTTTTCCTTCTTTCAGCCCATTTGACCTTGACCTTGACATTTTGACCCCAAAATGAATAGGTGTTTCTTGTCTAAAATGCAAGCCATCCAGAAAGTTTGTCAAAGTAGGTGATAAAGAAGTCAAGATATTGTCTTAACCCATTTTTCTTCTTAAAGTCACTATGACCATGACCAACCATTTAAGCCCCCAAATCAACAGGTGTCTTTCTTGTCTGAAACACAAGCCATTTACAAAGTTCAGTTAAGGTATCTGGTATACGTCAAGTCAACTGATCATGTGGAAACAGCTTTCTGTCTTTCAGTCCATGTGATCTTGATCTTTGACCTTTTGAGCCTGAAATGAATAAGTTTTTGCCTTTCCCCAAATACAAGCTATTCACAAAGTATGGTAGCAGTAGATGGTGGAAAACAGATTTTTTGATAGGTCTAACATGTGTGGGTCACTATGGGGACAAGATGGGAAATCTCATGTTAAAAATATCCAAGGTTTAAACTGATTGGTCGATATAGGGTCAAGACGGAAAATGAAATGTTAAAATATATTAGGACAAGATAGGAAATGTAATGTTAAAAATGTCTACAGGTTTAACGTTCGGAGTCGCTAGTAATATAGTGAGGCGATATAGACCCAGATGGGAATTTAACATGGGAATGGCACTTTGTCATCGATGTGAATTGAACATTTGTCGGCCATCTTCTGGGTTTATAGCGTCAAGATGGGAAATCCTATGTTAAAAATTGGTTCATAGGTTTCACATGATGAGACTGTGTGGTTGGAAATGTAACAGTGTATGTTTCAAGTGGTTTGTCATCACACCAGTGCTAATCTGAATGTGAAGCTCACTCCACAATGATGCTCTACTGGCTGAAAAGAGTTTCCTGGAATTCATGACAAGACTATTTCTTCCTTTTAATTACAGAATGTTGAAACCATCTTTGCTATTCTTCAGTGATAACAAGATTTTCAAATTAACTGTGGAGGAGGACATATTGGAGGTCAACTTGGCATTATTTTCATTTTAGGATTAACAATGCATCTAAAGGTTTCTGGTGGAAACCCCATGTTGATCATGGTGAACACATTTGACATTAGATTGGCACCATTTCTATTTAGTACCAAGTAGACATCATAAGAAGTATTTTGGTGCAAGTACAAAGTCGATATGACCAGCCATCTAGGAGAAGTAGTGATATTAAGATCTTGAAAATAGCCATTATTGCAGTCCTATTAGAAGTTGAATCAGCACCATTTTCGATTATGACCAACCAGACATCATAAGAAGTCTCTCAATGAAAACCCCATGCTGACATGACCATTCATTCAGGAGAAATAGTGATTACAAGATTTTCAAGATGGCCAATGTGGCAGGCATATTAAATGTCTGAACAGCACCATTAGGACCAACAAGACATCAATAGAAGTTGTTTAGTAAAAACCCAATGTTGATACAACCATCCATTCTGGAGGACTAGTGATAACAATATTTTCAAAATGGCCACTGTGGTGGCCATATTCAACATCAGATCAACACCCTTTTCATTTTGGACCAACTGTGCATAATAAGAAGTCATCTGGTGAAAACCCCATGGTAATATTACTTTTCATTCATGAGAATTAGCAATAACAAGATTTTAAAGATGGCTACTGTGGCAGCAATATTGGACAGCAGATTAACACCATTTTCATTTAGTACCAACTTGACAAGTATTCTGGTGAAAACCCCATGGCAATATTACATTTCATTCAGGAAAAGTAGTGATAATATTTTCAAGATGGGCACTGTGGTGGCCAAATTGGATATCAGATCGAGCTCATTTTTATTTAGGACCAATTAGACATTACATTAAGTCTTTTAGTGAAAACCCCCATGTTAATATGACCATCCATTCAGGAGGAGTAGGGCAAGCAAGATTTTAAAGATGGCTACTATGGTGGCTACATCAGCATCATTTTTCATTTAGGACCAACTAGACCATGGGATGAATGTGTACGTAAAGTTTCATGGCAATCCTCCAAGTAGTTTAGGAGGAGTAGGAATGACAAACTTGTGCTAATGGACAGATGGATGAAGGACGATAGACAACAGACCATCCCATAAGCTCTTCTGGTCTATGACCAGTAGAGCTAAACATTGGCAGATTTAAGGAAAAAGGTTTGGAAAATAAATACATGATAGGAAGACTTTAGGAGAAAAGTATAAATGACCCAAGTGAGTTCTGCTCTGCTACTATACTGCTAACCACTCTCTTAATCATAGGAAAAGGAAGACAGGAAGATATAGAGAAGGTGCATAGGTAGGACAAAGAAGAATAACAGGGAACAAATTGCTAGGCCACAGGTTCTACTTATAATACCATCTTCTCAATCGGGAAGAACTTAAGAACTTGCTACACTACCATCACTGTCACTGTGCAGTGGCAGCGGTGGAATGGTATTATCAAACACAAAAGCCCAAGTAATAATAAATGTGTATTGAAATGAAATGTGAAGAAAATGAACATACAATAAATGTGTGTTGAAATGAAATGCAAATAACATGAACATATAATAAATTCAGTACAACAACAGTGCTCTAAATCCAACAAATGTATTCTCAAGCTATACAAGTTATTGTTTAAAATAAATATTTACATTCTTCTTCTTAATATATCAATCAGGAAGATTAATAACAGAACTATAACCAGCAGACACATGTACCTATGCATACATGTAAATATACCAAATATCCCCAGAAACAGTCATGAATGCAAATGTTAAGAAATATCATTCACTATATTAGACAAACAGATACACAAACACACATGCCATATTGGTAAATAAATAAAAACCAATGTATAGCACCTGACTCTAAGACTAAGACTTGTTAAATTTTGCCTTTTGAAAAGATCTGGAACCATGCCAAAATGTTAACATTTAAAATCTGTGCTTGAATAATAAACCTAATCATTTCATATGGCATGTTTTATTTAAGAGCCAAAGTGCCGAGTCATCGCTCTTCTTTAATTTGAATTTTCAACTGGTGCAGCCTTTCAAATAGATATAACAGAATGTATGTATAGTTGCAGCTTTTTGTTGACTCTTGTTATGATCACACTAAATAGCCCAAATCAATTTGGAATAGCAATCAGCTTGATTATGTCAAACAAATATTGCCATATCTAGCAGACCTACTATATACAAAATATACAAATAAATAACATTGAATGCAAATGTTAACAAAGTTATGTCTCATCAGTTGTACCAGTAAATACACTGAAATATGTTAATCACAAACACACATACACATCAATCATGCCAGTAAACGTCACAGAAACTGAAAGACGAAAATAAAAGTTAGCTTAAAATACAAATACAAAAAGATAACATGTACATATACACACCCCTGCTGGCACACAAGACAAACAAATAATAATCTCCCCCCATATAAAACTTTCCTGGAAGTAGGACCCATCCATACATTTTAATCCTATATGTACAAGTAAACATCACGCAAACTGAAAGAAGAAAAGAAAGATTAACAAAAAAATATGCATCAATGTAAATGGGAAAAAAAAATTCTGTTAAAAAAATAAAAATAAATAAAATAAATTAAAAAAATGACTATCTCAGGACTAGTCTCCCGGCCCCAGCAAGGATTCAGTCCTGGCATGCCCGTATGGTTCCAGGCACCAGTGCTTTGGGTAGTGGAAAATCCTACGAACACTCCGACCTTGAGGATACGCAGGAATTCCGCCCAGGTGTATGCTAGTATGGTACCTAGCACCTGTTTAAAAGCGTGACCGAAAACTCACATCAGACCATCGCCCAATCCGTACGACAGAGGTTTAGGTTATTTGTTTAGTAGGGGGTCGGTGTTGTTATGGTATAAAATTACTTAAAGTAGAGAGAGAGAGAGAAAAAAAGAATTTGGTAAAAAAAATAAAATAAATAAAATAAATTTAAAAAATGACTATCTCAGGACTAGTCTCCCGGCCCCAGCAAGGATTCAGTCCTGGCATGCCCGTATGGTTCCAGGCACCAGTGCTTTGGGTAGTGGAAAATCCTACGAACACTCCGACCTTGAGGATACGCAGGAATTCCGCCCAGGTGTATGCTAGTATGATACCTAGCACCTGTTTAAAAGCGTGACCGAAAAACTCACATCAGACCAGAGCCCAATCCGTACGACAGAGGTTTAGGTTATTTGTTTAGTAGGGGGTCGGTGTTGTTATGGTATAAAATTACTTAAAGTAGAGAGAGAGAGAGAAAAAAAGAATTTGGTAAAAAAATAAAAATAAATAAAATAAATTTAAAAAATCACTATCTCAGGACTAGTCTTCTGGCCCCAGCAAGGATTCAGTCCTGGCATGCCTGTATGGTTCCAGGCACCAGTGCTTTGGGTAGCGGAAAATCCTATGATCACTCTGACCTTGAGGATACGCAGGGATTCCACCCAGGTGTATGCTAGTATGATACCTAGCACCTGTTTAAAAGCGTGACCGAAAAACTCGCATCAGACCAGAGCCCAATCCATACGACAGAGGTTTAGGTTAATTGTTTAGTAGGGGGTCGGTGTTATTATGGTATAAAATTAGTTAAAGTAGAGAGAGAGAGAGAGAGAGAGAAAAAATAAAAAATAAAAAAAGCATTGTGGTAAAAAAATAAAAATAAAAATAAATAAAAAAAATGACTATCTCGGGACTAGTCTTCCGGCCCCAGCAAGGATTCAGTCCTGGCATGCCCGTATGGTTCCAGGCATCAGTGCTTTGGGTAGCGGAAAATCCTACGATCACTCCGACCTTGAGGATACGCAGGGATTCCACCCAGGTGTATGCTAGTATGATACCTAGAACCTGTTTAAAAGCATGACCGAAAAACTCGCATCAGACCAGAGCCCAATCCGTACGACAGAGGTTTAGGTTAATTGTTTAGTAGGGGGTCGGTGTTGTTATGGTATAAAATTAGTTAAAGTAGAGAGAGAGATAAAAAAATAAAAAAATTTTGGTAAAAAAATAAAAATAAAAATAAATAAAATCAATTTAAAAAATGACTTATCTCAGGACTAGTCTTCCGGCCCCAGCAAGGATTCAGTCCTGGCATGCACAAATAAACAAATATAATCACAAACACACATACACATATACATCAATCATACAAGTAAACATCACGCAAACTGAAAGAAGAAAAAGAAAGATTAACAAATTAATATGCATAAATGTAAATGGGAAAATGTCCTACACAAATACAATCACAAACACACATACACATCAATCATAAAAGTAAATATCACGTAAAAATGAAAAAACAAAAGAAAAATTAACAAATAAATATGCATCAATGTAAATGGGAAAATGTAAATAGGTTAATTGTTTAGTAGGGGGTAAGTGTTGTTATGGTATAAAATTAGTTAAAGTACAGAGAGAGAGAGAAAAAAAAAGAATTTGGTATAAAAAATAAAAATAAAAATAAATAAAAAATATGAATATCTCAGGACTAGTCTTCCGGCCCCAGCAAGGATTCAGTTCTGGCATGCCTGTATGGTTCCAGGCACCAGTGCTTTGGGTAGCGGAAAATCCTACGATCACTCCGACCTTGAGGATACGCAGGGATTCCACCCAGGTGTATGCTAGTATGATACCTAGCACCTGTTTAAAAGCATGACCGAAAAACTCGCATCAGACCAGAGCCCAATCCATACGACAGAGGTTTAGGTTAATTGTTTAGTAGGGGGTCGGTGTTGTTATGGTATAAAATTAGTTAAAGTAGAGAGCGAGAGAGAGAGAGAGAGAAAAGTAAAAAATTGTAAAAAAATAAAAAAGAAAAATAAATTTAAAAAATGACTATCTCAGGACTAGTCTTCTGGCCAGAGCAAGGATTCAGTCCTGGCATGCCCGTATGGTTCCAGGCACCAGTGCTTTGGGTAGCGGAAAATCCTATGATCACTCCGACCTTGAGGATACGCAGGGATTCCACCCAGGTGTATGCTAGTATGATACATAGCACCTGTTTAAAAGCGTGACCGAAAAACTCCCATCAGACCAGAGCCCAATCCGTACGACAGAGGTTTAGGTTAATTGTTTAGTAGGGGGTCGGTGTTGTTATGGTATAAAATTAGTTAAAGTAGAGAGAGAGAGAAAAAAAAATAAAAAAATTGTTGTAAAAAAATAAAAATAAAAATAAATAAAATCAATTTAAAAAATGACTTATCTCAGGACTAGTCTTCTGGCCCCGACAAGCATTCAGTCCTGGCATGCACAAATAAACAAATATAATCACAAACACACATACACATATACATCAATCATACAAGTAAACATCACGCAAACTGAAAGAAGAAAAGAAAGATTAACAAATGAATATGCATAAATGTTAATGGGAAAATGACCTACACAAATACAATCACAAACACACATACACATCAATCATAAAGTAAATATCACGTAAAAATGAAAAAACAAAAGAAAAATTAACAAATAAATATGCATCAATGTAAATGGGAAAATGTAAATAGGTTAATTGTTTAGTAGGGGGTAAGTGTTGTTATGGTATAAAATTACTTAAAGTAGAGAGAGAGAGAGAAAAAAAAAGAATTTGGTATAAAAAATAAAAAAAAAAAAAAAAAAAAAATATGAATATCTCAGGACTAGTCTTCCGGCCCCAGCAAGGATTCAGTTCTGGCATGCCTGTATGGTTCCAGGCACCAGTGCTTTGGGTAGCGGAAAATCCTACGATCACTCCGACCTTGAGGATACGCAGGGATTCCACCCAGGTGTATGCTAGTATGATACCTAGCACCTGTTTAAAAGCGTGACCGAAAAACTCGCATCAGACCAGAGCCCAATCCGTACGACACAGGTTTAGGTTAATTGTTTAGTAGGGGGTCGGTGTTGTTATGGTATAAAATTAGTTAAAGTACAGAGAGAGAGAGAGAGAAAAGTAAAAAATTGTTGTAAAAAAATAAAAATAAAATAAATTAAAAAAATGACTATCTCAGGACTAGTCTTCTGGCCCCAGCAAGGACTCAGTCCTGGCATGCCCATATGGTTCCAGGCACCAGTGCTTTGGGTAGCGGAAAATCCTACGATCACTCCAACCTTGAGGATACGCAGGGATTCCACCCAGGTGTATGCTAGTATGATACCTAGCACCTGTTTAAAAGCGCGACCGAAAAACTCGCATCAGACCAGAGCCCAATCCGTACGACAGAGGTTTAGGTTAATTGTTTAGTAGGGGGTCGGTGTTGTTATGGTATAAAATTAGTTAAAGTAGAGAGAGAGAGAGAGAGAAAAGTAAAAAATTTTTGTAAAAAAATAAAAAAGAAAAATAAGTAAAATAAATTTAAAAAATGACTATCTCAGGACTAGTCTTCTGGCCAGAGCAAGGATTCAGTCCTGGCATGCCCGTATGGTTCCAGGCACCAGTGCTTTGGGTAGCGGAAAATCCTATGATCACTCCGACCTTGAGGATACGCAGGGATTCCACCCAGGTGTATGCTAGTATGATACATAGCACCTGTTTAAAAGCGTGACCGAAAAACTCCCATCAGACCAGAGCCCAATCCGTACGACAGAGGTTTAGGTTAATTGTTTAGTAGGGGGTCGGTGTTGTTATGGTATAAAATTAGTTAAAGTAGAGAGAGAGAGAAAAAAAAATAAAAAAATTTTGGTAAAAAATAATAATAAATAAAATCAATTTAAAAAATGACTTATCTCAGGACTAGTCTTCTGGCCCCGGCAAGCATTCAGTCCTGGCATGCACAAATAAACAAATATAATCACAAACACACATATACATCAATCATACAAGTAAACATCACGCAAACTGAAAGAAGAAAAGAAAGATTAACAAATTAATATGCATAAATGTTAATGGGAAAATGACCTACACAAATACAATCACAAACACACATACACATCAATCATAAAAGTAAATATCACGTAAAAATGAAAAAACAAAAGAAAAATTAACAAATAAATATGCATCAATGTAAATGGGAAAATGTAAATAGGTTAATTGTTTAGTAGGGGGTAAGTGTTGTTATGGTATAAAATTACTTAAAGTAGAGAGAGAGAGAGAAAAAAAAAGAATTTGGTAAAAAAATAAAAATAAAAATAAATAAAATAAATAAAGAAAATGAACATCTCAGGACTAGTCTACCGGCCCCAGCAAGGATTCAGTCCTGGCATGCCCGTATGGTTCCAGGCACCAGTGCTTTGGGTAGCGGAAAATCCTACGATCACTCCGACCTTGAGGATACACAGGGATTCCACCCAGGTGTATGCTAGTATGATACCTAGCACCTGTTTAAAAGCATGACCGAAAAACTCGCATCAGACCAGAGCCCAATCCATACGACAGAGGTTTAGGTTAATTGTTTAGTAGGGGGTAAGTGTTGTTATGGTATAAAATTAGTTAAAGTAGAGAGAGAGAGAGAAAAGTAAAAAATTGTTGTAAAAAAATAAAAATAAAAATAAATAAAATAAATAAAAAAAATGACTATCTCAGGACTAGTCTTCTGGCACCAGCAAGGATTCAGTCCTGGCATGCCGTAAGGTTCCAGGCACAAGTGCTTTGGGTAGCGGAAAATCCTACGATCACTCTGACCTTGAGGATACGCTGGGATTCCACCCAGGTGTATGCTAGTATGATACCTAGCACCTGTTTAAAAGCGTGACCGAAAAACTCGCATCAGACCAGAGCCCAATCCGTACGACAGAGGTTTAGGTTAATTGTTTAGTAGGGGGTCGGTGTTGTTATGGTATAAAATTACTTAAAATAGAGAGAGAGAGAGAGAGAGAGAGAAAAGTAAAAAATTGTTCTAAAAAAATAAAAATAAAAATAAATAAAATAAATAAAGAAAATGAACATCTCAGGACTAGTCTTCCGGCCCCAGCAAGGATTCAGTCCTGGCATGCCCGTATGGTTCCAGGCACCAGTGCTTTGGGTAGCGGAAAATCCTACGATCACTCCGACCTTGAGGATACACAGGGATACCACCCAGGTGTATGCTAGTATGATACCTAGCACCTGTTTAAAAGCGTGACCGAAAAACTCGCATCAGACCAGAGCCCAATCCGTACGACAGAGGTTTAGGTTAATTGTTTAGTAGGGGGTTGGTGTTGTTATGGTATAAAATTAGTTAAAGTAGAGAGAGAGAGAAAAAAAAATAAAAAAAATTGTTGTAAAAAAATAAAAATAAAAATAAATAAAATCAAATTAAAAAATGACTTATCTCAGGACTAGTCTTCTGGCCCCGGCAAGGATTCAGTACTGGCATGCACAAATAAACAAATATAATCACAAACACACATACACATATACATCAATCATACAAGTAAACATCACGCAAACTGAAAGAAGAAAAGAAAGATTAACAAATTAATATGCATAAATGTAAATGGGAAAATGTCATACACAAATACAATCACAAACACACATACACATCAATCATAAAAGTAAATATCACGTAAAAATGAAAAAACAAAAGAAAAATTAACAAATAAATATGCATCAATGTAAATGGGAAAATGTAAATAGGTTAATTGTTTAGTAGGGGGTAAGTGTTGTTATGGTATAAAATTAGTTAAAGTAGAGAGAGAGAGAGAGAAAAGTAAAAAATTGTTGTAAACAAATAAAAATAAAAATAAATAAAATAAATTTAAAAAATGACTATCTCAGGACTAGTCTTCTGGCCCCAGCAAGGATTCAGTCCTGGCATGCCCGTATGGTTCCAGGCACCAGTGCTTCGGGTAGCGGAAAATCCTACGATCACTCCGACCTTGAGGATACGCAGGGATTCCACCCAGGTGTATGCTAGTATGATACCTAGCACCTGTTTAAAAGCATGACCGAAAAACACGCATCAGACCAGAGCCCAATCCGTACGACAGAGGTTTAGGTTAATTGTTTAGTAGGGGGTCGGTGTTGTTATGGTATAAAATTAGTTAAAGTAGAGAGAGAGAGAGAGAGAAATGTAAAAAATTGTTGTAAAAAAATAAAAATAAAAATAAATAAAATCAATTTAAAAAATGACTTATCTCAGGACTAGTCTTCTGGCCCCGGCAAGGATTCAGTCCTGGCATGCACAAATAAACAAATATAATCACAAACACACATACACATATACATCAATCATACAAGTAAACATCACGAAAACTTAAAGAAGAAAAGAAAGATTAACAAATTAATATGCATAAATGTAAATGGGAAAATGTCATACACAAATACAATCACAAACACACATACACATCAATCATAAAAGTAAATATCACGTAAAAATGAAAAAACAAAAGAAAAATTAACAAATAAATATGCATCAATGTAAATGGGAAAATATAAATAGGTTAATTGTTTAGTAGGGGGTAAGTGTTGTTATGGTATAAAATTAGCTAAAGTAGAGAGAGAGAGAGAGAAAAGTAAAAAATTGTTGTAAACAAATAAAAATAAAAATAAATAAAATAAATAAAAAAAAAGACTATCTCAGGACTAGTCTTCGGCCCCAGCAAGGATTCATTCCTGGGATGCCCGTATGGTTCCAGGCACCAGTGCTTTGGGTAGCAGAAAATCCTACGATCACTCCAACCTTGAGGATACGCAGGGATTCCACCCAGGTGTATGCTAGTATGATACCTAGCACCTGTTTAAAAGCGTGACCGAAAAACTCGCATCAGACCAGAGCCCAATCCGTACGACAGAGGTTTAGGTTAATTGTTTAGTAGGGGGTCGGTGTTGTTATGGTATAAAATTAGTTAAAGTAGAGAGAGAGAGAGAGAAAAAAAAAACTAAATAGAAAAAACATTGTGGTAAAAAAATAAAAATAAAAATAAATAAAATAAATTAAAAAAATGACTATCTCAGGACTAGTCTTCTGGCCCCAGCAAGGATTCAGTCCTGGCATGCCCGTATGGTTCCAGGCACCAGTGCTTTGGGTAGCGGAAAATCCTACGATCACTCCGACCTTGAGGATACGCAGGGATTCCACCCAGGTGTATGCTAGTATGATACCTAGCACCTGTTTAAAAGCGTGACCGTAAAAACCGCATCAGATCAGAGCCCAATCCGTGCGACAGAGGTTTAGGTTAATTGTTTAGTAGGGGGGCGGTGTTGTTATGGTATAAAATTAAAGCAGAGAGAGAGAGAGAGAAATGTAAAAAATTGTTGTAAAAAAATAAAAATAAAAATAAATAAAATCAATTTAAAAAATGACTTATCT
Organism: Margaritifera margaritifera; assembly: GCA_029931535.1. Taxonomy (NCBI): domain Eukaryota; kingdom Metazoa; phylum Mollusca; class Bivalvia; order Unionida; family Margaritiferidae; genus Margaritifera; species Margaritifera margaritifera. The sequence continues at coordinate 4,522,399 of JAQPZY010001662.1, read as the reverse complement.
CAGGACTAGTCTTCTGGCCCCGGCAAGGATTCAGTCCTGGCATGCACAAATAAACAAATATAATCACAAACACACATACACATATGCATCAATCATACAAGTAAACATCACGCAAACTGAAAAAAGAAAAGAAAGATTAACAAATTAATATGCATAAATGTAAATGGGAAAAGTCCTACACATATACTCAAATAAACAAATACAATCTCAAACACACATACACATCAATCATACAAGTAAATATCACGAAAAAATGAAAAAAAAAAGAAAGATTAACAAATAAATATGCATCAATGTAAATGGGAAAATGTTAATAGGTTAATTGCTTAGTAGGGGGTCGGTGTTGTTATGGTATAAAATTAGTTAAAGTAGTGAGAGAGAGAAAAAAAATTGTGGTAAAAAAATTAAAATAAAAGTAAATAAAATAAAAAAAAAATAATGACTATCTCAGGACTAGTCTTCGGCCCCAGCAAGGATTCAGTCCTGGCATGCCCGTATGGTTCCAGGCACCAGTGCTTTGGGTAGCAGAAAATCCTACGATCACTCCGACCTTGAGGATGCGCAGGGATTCCACCCAGGTGTATGCTAGTATGATACCTAGCACCTGTTTAAAAGCGTGACCGAAAAACTCGCATCAGACCAGAGCCCAATCCTTACGACAGAGGTTTAAGTTAATTGTTTAGTAGGGGGTCGGTGTTGTAACGGTATAAAATTAGTTAAAGTAGAGAGAGAGAGAGAGAAAAAAAAAAAAAAAATAAAAAAAAAAATGAGGTAACAAAAAAAAAATAAAAATAAATAAAATAAATGAAAAAATGACTATCTCAGGACTAGTCTTCCGGCCCCAGCAAGGATTCAGTCCTGGCATGCCCGTATGGTTCCAGGCACCAGTGCTTTGGGTAGCAGAAAATCCTACGATCACTCCGACCTTGAGGATACGCAGGGATTCCACCCAGGTGTATGCTAGTATGATACCTAGCACCTGTTTAAAAGCGTGACCGAAAAACTCGCATCAGACCAGAGCCCAATCCGTACGACAGAGGTTTAGGTTAATTGTTTAGTAGGGGGGCGGTGTTGTTATGGTATAAAATTAGTTAAAGTAGAGAGAGAGAGAGAGAAAAAAAAATAAAAAATAAAAAAAACATTGTGGTAAAAAAATAAAAATAAAAATAAATCAAATAAATTAAAAAAATGACTATCTCAGGACTAGTCTTCTGGCCCCAGCAAGGATTCAGTCCTGGCATGCCCGTATGGTTCCAGGCACCAGTGCTTTGGGTAGCGGAAAATCCTACGATCACTCCGACCTTGAGGATACGCAGGGATTCCACCCAGGTGTATGCTAGTATGATACCTAGCACCTGTTTAAAAGCGTGACCAAAAAACTCGCATCAGACCAGAGCCCAATCCGTACGACAGAGGTTTAGGTTAATTGTTTAGTAGGGGGTCGGTGTTGTTATGGTATAAAATTAGTTAAAGTAGAGAGAGAGAGAGAGAAATGTAAAAAATTGTTGTAAAAAAATAAAAATAAAAATAAATAAAATCAATTTAAAAAATGACTTATCTCAGGACTAGTCTTCTGGCCCCGGCAAGGATTCAGTCCTGGCATGCACAAATAAACAAATATAATCACAAACACACATACACATATACATCAATCATACAAGTAAACATCACGAAAACTTAAAGAAGAAAAGAAAGATTAACAAATTAATATGCATAAATGTAAATGGGAAAATGTCATACACAAATACAATCACAAACACACATACACATCAATCATAAAAGTAAATATCACGTAAAAATGAAAAAACAAAAGAAAAATTAACAAATAAATATGCATCAATGTAAATGGGAAAATGTAAATAGGTTAATTGTTTAGTAGGGGGTAAGTGTTGTTATGGTATAAAATTAGTTAAAGTAGAGAGAGAGAGAGAGAAAAGTAAAAAATTGTTGTAAACAAATAAAAATAAAAATAAATAAAATAAATAAAAAAAATGACTATCTCAGGACTAGTCTTCTGGCCCCAGCAAGGATTCAGTCCTGGCATGCCCGTATGGTTCCAGGCACCAGTGCTTTGGGTAGCGGAAAATCCTACGATCACTCCGACCTTGAGGATACACAGGGATACCACCCAGGTGTATGCTAGTATGATACCTAGCACCTGTTTAAAAGCGTGACCGAAAAACTCGCATCAGACCAGAGCCCAATCCGTACGACAGAGGTTTAGGTTAATTGTTTAGTAGGGGGTTGGTGTTGTTATGGTATAAAATTAGTTAAAGTAGAGAGAGAGAGAAAAAAAAATAAAAAAAATTGTTGTAAAAAAATAAAAATAAAAATAAATAAAATCAAATTAAAAAATGACTTATCTCAGGACTAGTCTTCTGGCCCCGGCAAGGATTCAGTACTGGCATGCACAAATAAACAAATATAATCACAAACACACATACACATATACATCAATCATACAAGTAAACATCACGCAAACTGAAAGAAGAAAAGAAAGATTAACAAATTAATATGCATAAATGTAAATGGGAAAATGTCATACACAAATACAATCACAAACACACATACACATCAATCATAAAAGTAAATATCACGTAAAAATGAAAAAACAAAAGAAAAATTAACAAATAAATATGCATCAATGTAAATGGGAAAATGTAAATAGGTTAATTGTTTAGTAGGGGGTAAGTGTTGTTATGGTATAAAATTAGTTAAAGTAGAGAGAGAGAGAGAGAAAAGTAAAAAATTGTTGTAAACAAATAAAAATAAAAATAAATCAAATAAATTTAAAAAATGACTATCTCAGGACTAGTCTTCTGGCCCCAGCAAGGATTCAGTCCTGGCATGCCCGTATGGTTCCAGGCACCAGTGCTTTGGGTAGCAGAAAATCCTACGATCACTCCGACCTTGAGGATACGCAGGGATTCCGCCCAGGTGTATGCTAGTATGATACCTAGCACCTGTTTAAAAGCGTGACCAAAAAACTCGCATCAGACCATAGCCCAATATGTACGACAGAGGTTTAGGTTAATTGTTTAGTAGGGGGTCGGTGTTGTTATGGTATAAAATGTTAAAGTAGAGAGAGAGAGAGAGAGAGAGAGAAAAAAATTGTGGTAAAAAAATAAAAATAAAAATAAATAAAATGAATTTAAAAAATGACTTATCTCAGGACTAGTCTTCAGGCCCCAGCAAGGATTCAGTCCTGGCATGCACAAATAAACAAATATAATCACAAACACACATACACATATGCATCAATCATACAAGTAAACATCACGCGAACTGAAAGAAGAAAAGAAAGATTAACAAATTAATATGCATAAATGTAAATGCTAAAAAGTCACACACATATACACAAATAAACAAATACAATCACAAACACATCAATCATACAAGTAAATATCACGTGAAAATGAAAAAACAAAAGAAAGATTAACAAATAAATATGCATCAATGTAAATGGGAAAATGTTAATAGGTTAATTGTTTAGTAGGGACTCAGTGTTGTTATGGTATAAAATTAGTTAAAGTAGAGAGAGAGAGAGAAAAGTAAAAAATTGTTGTAAACAAATAAAAATAAAAATAAATAAAATAAATAAAAAAAATGACTATCTCAGGACTAGTCTTCTGGCCCCAGCAAGGATTCAGTCCTAGCATGCCCGTATGGTTCCAGGCACCAGTGCTTTGGGTAGCGGAAAATCCTACGATCACTCCGACCTTGAGGATACGCAGGGATTCCACCCAGGTGTATGCGAGTATGATACCTAGCACCTGTTTAAAAGCGTGACCGAAAAACTCGCATCAGACCAGAGCCCAATCCTTACGACAGAGGTTTAAGTTAATTGTTTAGTAGGGGGTCGGTGTTGTAACGGTATAAAATTAGTTAAAGTAGAGAGAGAGAGAGAGAAAAAAAAACAAAATAAAAAAAAAACTGAGGTAACAAAATAAAAATAAAAATAAATAAAATAAATTTAAAAAATGACTATCTCAGGACTAGTCTTCCGGCCCCAGCAAGGATTCAGTCCTGGCATGCCCGTATGGTTCCAGGCACCAGTGCTTTGGGTAGCGGAAAATCCTACGATCACTCCGACCTTGAGGATACGCAGGGATTCCACCCAGGTGTATGCTAGTATGATACCTAGCACCTGTTTAAAAGCGTGACCGAAAAACTCGCATCAGACCAGAGCCCAATCCGTACGACAGAGGTTTAGGTTAATTGTTTAGTAGGGGGGCGGTGTTGTTATGGTATAAAATTAAAGTAGAGAGAGAGAGAGAGAAAAAAAAAAACAAAAAAAAAAAAAAAAAACCTTGTGGTAAAAAAATAAAAATAAAAATAAATAAAATAAATTTAAAAAATGACTATCTCAGGACTAGTCTTCCGGCCCCAGCAAGGATTCAGTCCTGGCATGCCCGTATGGTTCCAGGCACCAGTGCTTTGGGTAGCGGAAAATCCTACGATCACTCCGACCTTGAGGATACGCAGGGATTCCACCCAGGTGTATGCTAGTATGATACCTAGCACCTGTTTAAAAGCGTGACCGAAAAACTCGCATCAGACCAGAGCCCAATCCGTACGACAGAGGTTTAGGTTAATTGTTTAGTAGGGGGGCGGTGTTGTTATGGTATAAAATTAGTTAAAGTAGAGAGAGAGAGAGAGAGAAAAAAAAAATTGTGGTAAAAAAATAAAAATAAAAATAAATAAAATCAATTTAAAAAATGACTTATCTCAGGACTAGTCTTCCGGCCCCAGCAAGGATTCAGTACTGGCATGCACAAATAAACAAATATAATCACAAACACACATACACATATGCATCAATCATACAAGTAAACATCACGCAAACTGAAAAAAGAAAAGAAAGATTAACAAATTAATATGCATAAATGTAAATGGGAAAAAGTCATACACATATATAAATACAATCTCAAACACACATACACATCAATCATACAAGTAAATATCACGTAAAAATGAAAAAACAAAAGAAAGATTAACAAATAAATATGCATCAATGTAAATGGGAAAATGTTAATAGGTTAATTGTTTAGTAGGGGGTCGGTGTTGTTATGGTATAAAATAAGTCAAAGTAGAGAGAGAGAGAGAAAAAAAAAATTGTGGTAAAAAAATAAAAATAAAAATAAATAAAATCAAAAAAAAATAATGACTATCTCAGGACTAGTCTTCGGCCCCAGCAAGGATACAGTCCTGGCATGCCCGTATGGTTCCAGGCACCAGTGCTTTGGGTAGCAGAAAATCCTACGATCACTCCGACCTTGAGGATGCACAGGGATTCCACCCAGGTGTATGCTAGTATGATACCTAGCACCTGTTTAAAAGCATGACCGAAAAACTCGCATCAGACCAGAGCCCAATCTGAACGACAGAGGTTTAGGTTAATTGTTTAGTAGGGGGTCGGTGTTGTTATGTATAAAATTAGTTAAAGTAGAGAGAGAGAGAAAAAAAAATTGCAGTAAAAAAATTGTGGTAAAAAAATAAAAATAAAAATAAATAAAATCAATTTAAAAAATGACTTATCTCAGGTCAAATCTTTCGGACCCAGCAAGGATTTAGTCCTGGCATGCACAAATAAACAAATATAATCACAAACACACATACACATATGCATCAATCATACAAGTAAACATCACGCAAACTGAAAGAAGAAAAGAAAGATTAACAAATTAATATGCATAAATGTAAATGGGAAAAAGTCATACACATATACACAAATAAACAAATACAATCACAAACACATCAATCATACAAGTAAATATCACGTAAAAATGAAAAAACAAAAGAAAGATTAACAAATAAATATGCATCAATGTAAATGGGAAAATGTTAATAGGTTAATTGTTTAGTAGGGGGTCGGTGTTGTTATGGTATAAAATTAGTTAAAGTAGAGAGAGAGAGAGAAAAAAAAAATTGTGGTAAAAAAATAAAAATAAAAATAAATAAAATAAAAAAAAAATAATGACTATCTCAGGACTAGTCTTCCGGCCCCAGCAAGGATTCAGTCCTGGCATGCCCGTATGGTTCCAGGCACCAGTGCTTTGGGTAGCAGAAAAGTCCTACGATCACTCCGACCTTGAGGATACGCAGGGATTCCGCCCAGGTGTATGCTAGTATGATACCTAGCACCTGTTTAAAAGCATGACCGAAAAACTCGCATCAGACCAGAGCCCAATCCGTACGACAGAGGTTTAGGTTAATTGTTTAGTAGGGGGTCGGTGTTGTTATGGTATAAAATTAGTTAAAGTAGAGAGAGAGAGAGAGAAAAAAAAAATAAAATTGTGGTAAAAAAATAAAAATAAAAATAAATAAAATCAATTTAAAAAATGACTTATCTCAGGACTAGTCTTCCGGCCCCAGCAAGGATTCAGTCCTGGCATGCACAAATAAACAAATATAATCACAAACGCACATACACATATGCATCAATCATACAAGTAAACATCACGCAAACTGAAAGAAGAAAAGAAAGATTATTATTAATTAATATGCATAAATGTAAATGGGAAAAAGTCACAAACATATACACAAATAAACAAATACAATCACAAACACACATAAACATCAATCATACAAGTAAATATCATGTAAAAATGAAAAAACAAAAGAAAGATTAACAAATAAATATGCATCAATATAAATGGGAAAATGTTAATAGGTTAATTGTTTAGTACGGGGTCGGTGTTGTTATGGTATAAAATTAGTTAAAGTAGAGAGAGAGAGAGAAAAAAAATTGTGGTAAAAAAATAAAAATAAAATTAATAAAATAAAAAAAAAATAATGACTATCTCAGGACTAGTCTTCCGGCCCCAGCAAGGATTCAGTCCTGGCATGCCCGTATGGTTCCAGGCACCAGTGCTTTGGGTAGCAGAAAATCCTACGATCACTCCGACCTTGAGGATATGCAGGGATTCCGCCCAGGTGTATGCTAGTATGATACCTAGCACCTGTTTAAAAGCGTGACCGAAAAACTCGCATCAGACCAGAGCCCAATCCGTACGACAGAGGTTTAGGTTAATTCTTTAGTAGGGGTTAAGTGTTGTTATGCTATAATATTATTTAAAGTAGAGAGAGACAGAGAGAGAAAAAATAAATAAATAAACAAACATTGTGGTAAAAAAATAAAAATAAAAATAAATTTAAAAAATGACTATCTCAGGACTAGTCTTCCGGCCCTAGCAAGGATTCAGTCCTGGCATGCCCGTATGGTTCCAGGCACCAGTGCTTTGGGTAGCAGAAAATCCTACGATCACTCCGACCTTGAGGATACGCAGGGATTCCGCCCAGGTGTATGCTAGTATGATACCTAGCACCTGTTTAAAAGCGTGACCGAAAAACTCGCATCAGACCAGAGCCCAATCCGTACGACAGAGGTTTAGGTTAATTGTTTAGTAGGGGGTCGGTGTTGTTATGGTATAAAATTAGTTAAAGTAGAGAGAGAGAGAGAGAAAAAAAAAATAAAATTGTGGTAAAAAAATAAAAATAAAAATAAATAAAATCAATTTAAAAAATGACTTATCTCAGGACTAGTCTTCCGGCCCCAGCAAGGATTCAGTCCTGGCATGCACAAATAAACAAATATAATCACAAACACACATACACATATGCATCAATCATACAAGTAAACATCACGCAAACTGAAAGAAGAAAAGAAAGATTAACAAATTAATATGCATAAATGTAAATGGGAAAAAGTCATACACATATACTCAAATAAACAAATACAATCTCAAACACACATACACATCAATCATACAAGTAAATATCACGTAAAAATGAAAAAACAAAAGAAAGATTAACAAATAAATATGCATCAATGTAAATGGGAAAATGTTAATAGGTTAATTGTTTAGTAGGGGGTCGGTGTTGTTATGGTATAAAATTAGTTAAAGTAGAGAGAGAGAGAGAAAAAAAAATTGTGGTAAAAAAATAAAAATAAAAATAAATAAAATAAAAAAAAAATAATGACTATCTCAGGACTAGTCTTCGGCCCCAGCAAGGATTCAGTCCTGGCATGCCCGTATGGTTCCAGGCACCAGTGCTTTGGGTAGCAGAAAATCCTACGATCACTCCGACCTTGAGGATACGCAGGGATTCCACCCAGGTGTATGCTAGTATGATACCTAGCACCTGTTTAAAAGCGTGACCGAAAAACTCGCATCAGACCAGAGCCCAATCCGTACGACAGAGGTTTAGGTTAATTGTTTAGTAGGGGGTCGGTGTTGTTATGGTATAAAATTAGTTAAAGTAGAGAGAGAGAGAAAATAAAAACAAAATAGAAAAAAAATTGTGTTAAAAAATATACAAAAAAATAAAAAAAATAAATTAAAAAAATGACTATCTCAGGACTAGTCTTCCGGCCCCAGCAAGGATTCAGTCCTGGCATGCCCGTATGGTTCCAGGCACCAGTGCTTTGGGTAGCAGAAAATCCTACGATCACTCCGACCTTGAGGATACGCAGGGATTCCGCCCAGGTGTATGCTAGTATGATACCTAGCACCTGTTTAAAAGCGTGACCGAAAAACTCGCATCAGACCAGAGCCCAATCCGTACGACAGAGGTTTAGGTTAATTGTTTAGTAGGGGGTCGGTGTTGTTATGGTATAAAATTAGTTAAAGTAGAGAGAGAGAGAGAAAAAAAACAACAAAAAAAAAACATTGTGGTAAAAAAATAAAAATAAAAATAAATAAAATAAATTTAAAAAATGACTATCTCAGGACTAGTCTTCTGGCCCCAGCAAGGATTCAGTCCTGGCATGCCCGTATGGTTCCAGGCACCAGTGCTTTGGGTAGCAGAAAATCCTACGATCACTCCGACCTTGAGGATACGCAGGGATTCCACCCAGGTGTATGCTAGTATGATACCTAGCACCTGTTTAAAAGCGTGACCGAAAAACTCGCATCAGACCAGAGCCCAATCCGTACGACAGAGGTTTAGGTTAATTGTTTAGTAGGGGGTCGGTGTTGTTATGGTATAAAATTAGTTAAAGTAGAGAGAGAGAGAGAGAAAAAAATTGTGGTCAAAAAATAAAAATAAAAATAAATAAAATCAATTTAAAAAATGACTTATCTCAGGACTAGTCTTCCGGCCCCAGCAAGGATTCAGTCCTGGCATGCACAAATAAACAAATATAATCACAAACACACATACACATATGCATCAATCATACAAGTAAACATCACGCGAACTGAAAGAAGAAAAGAAAGATTAACAAATTAATATGCATAAATGTAAATGGGAAAAAGTCATACACATATACACAAATAAACAAATACAATCACAAACACATCAATCATACAAGTAAATATCACGTGAAAATGAAAAAACAAAAGAAAGATTAACAAATAAATATGCATCAATGTAAATGGGAAAATGTTAATAGGTTAATTGTTTAGTAGGGACTCAGTGTTGTTATGGTATAAAATTAGTTAAAGTAGAGAGAGAGAGAAAAAAAAATTGTGGTAAAAAAATAAAAATAAAAATAAATAAAATAAAAAAAGTATAATGACTATCTCAGGACTAGTCTTCTGGCCCCAGCAAGGATTCAGTCCTGGCATGCCCGTATGGTTCCAGGCACCAGTGCTTTGGGTAGCAGAAAATCCTACGATCACTCCGACCTTGAGGATACGCAGGGATTCCGCCCAGGTGTATGCTAGTATGATACCTAGCACCTGTTTAAAAGCGTGACCGAAAAACTCGCATCAGACCAGAGCCCAATATGTACGACAGAGGTTTAAGTTAATTGTTTAGTAGGGGGTCGGTGTTGTTATGGTATAAAATTAGTTAAAGTAGAGAGAGAGAGAGAGAAAAAAAAACAAAATAAAAAAAAAACTGAGGTAACAAAATAAAAATAAAAATAAATAAAATAAATTTAAAAAATGACTATCTCAGGACTAGTCTTCCGGCCCCAGCAAGGATTCAGTCCTGGCATGCCCGTATGGTTCCAGGCACCAGTGCTTTGGGTAGCGGAAAATCTTACGATCACTCCGACCTTGAGGATACGCAGGGATTCCACCCAGGTGTATGCTAGTATGATACCTAGCACCTGTTTAAAAGCGTGACCGAAAAACTCGCATCAGACCAGAGCCCAATCCGTACGACAGAGGTTTAGGTTAATTGTTTAGTAGAGGGTCGGTGTTGTTATGGTATAAAATTAGTTAAAGTAGAGAGAGAGAGAGAGAAAAAAAAATAAAAAATAAAAAAAACATTGTGGTAAAAAAATAAAAATAAAAATAAATCAAATAAATTAAAAAAATGACTATCTCAGGACTAGTCTTCTGGCCCCAGCAAGGATTCAGTCCTGGCATGCCCGTATGGTTCCAGGCACCAGTGCTTTGGGTAGCGGAAAATCCTACGATCACTCCGACCTTGAGGATACGCAGGGATTCCACCCAGGTGTATGCTAGTATGATACCTAGCACCTGTTTAAAAGCGTGACCAAAAAACTCGCATCAGACCAGAGCCCAATCCGTACGACAGAGGTTTAGGTTAATTGTTTAGTAGGGGGTCGGTGTTGTTATGGTATAAAATTAGTTAAAGTAGAGAGAGAGAGAGAGAAATGTAAAAAATTGTTGTAAAAAAATAAAAATAAAAATAAATAAAATCAATTTAAAAAATGACTTATCTCAGGACTAGTCTTCTGGCCCCGGCAAGGATTCAGTCCTGGCATGCACAAATAAACAAATATAATCACAAACACACATACACATATACATCAATCATACAAGTAAACATCATGAAAACTTAAAGAAGAAAAGAAAGATTAACAAATTAATATGCATAAATGTAAATGGGAAAATGTCATACACAAATACAATCACAAACACACATACACATCAATCATAAAAGTAAATATCACGTAAAAATGAAAAAACAAAAGAAAAATTAACAAATAAATATGCATCAATGTAAATGGGAAAATGTAAATAGGTTAATTGTTTAATAGGGGCTAAGTGTTGTTATGGTATAAAATTAGTTAAAGTAGAGAGAGAGAGAGAGAAAAGTAAAAAATTGTTGTAAACAAATAAAAATAAAAATAAATAAAATAAATAAAAAAAATGACTATCTCAGGACTAGTCTTCTGGCCCCAGCAAGGATTCAGTCCTAGCATGCCCGTATGGTTCCAGGCACCAGTGCTTTGGGTAGCGGAAAATCCTACGATCACTCCGACCTTGAGGATACGCAGGGATTCCACCCAGGTGTATGCTAGTATGATACCTAGCACCTGTTTAAAAGCGTGACCGAAAAACTCGCATCAGACCAGAGCCCAGATGCTTTGACATTGTGCCTTAACTACCATTTGAGTAGGCAAACTCCATTGTATTTTACGTTCCCATTTTTTTCTACCTCTGTGAAATAAAACTTCAGATTGCTTGTTTTTCAGCCATTATATTTTTGTCAGCATTCCAAACTTGTTCATGTAATAGGTCAAATGTTTTACAAATTTAAATGGAATATGGATTTTATACATGTTTAAACAACAAATATGAATCAATGTCATTTACCTGAGTAAATGTAATGACCCTATAAACAACACATGTTTTTATGTGTTTTATGCCATTTACACTTGGAAAAATGTACAAATTGAGTTTCTTTGGGGGTTTTTTTTGTTGGTTTTAATGATACTTTTAACACATTATTGGCTATATCATGCCTCTGAAATGGGAACTAAGTGTTTTTTCCAAGGAATCACCAAGGCAGCCAACCTGGGCTGGCCTAGACTGGTATCTAACCCACAACCCTTGAATTACAAGTTTGATGCTGTATGAACAAAGGTACCATGGTTCTGTACAAATTGAGATAAAGGAAAAATTCAACAAAAGATTTGTTAACATTTTTTTCTTCTTTCAAGTTTTAATCTTGAAAAAACTTGTGTGATTACATAGTAACTTCAGATAGTTACCTGAGACCTTCAATCAGCCTTTAATGGCAGCCATTTCCTGTTTAGGTTCTGTGGGTTAACTACCATTAGGAGTATATGTTTGTTGAATTAACTCTCCTGAGCAGTGCATTGGAATATGCAAATACTATTTGCTAAAATCTGACACAACCATGAAATTATTATTTATAAAACCACACTGAAATAGTAATAATTTTACTATAATGTCTTTTAAATAAAATAACTTGCAATTTAAAAGAAAAATATTTTGTAATGGAAGAAAGCTAGAGCACATTTAACATTCATAACATCTATATATAGAACAATTTCATAAGACATCCCTGTCATTCCAAGCACCTTATTATATGAGAGACATGGACAAGTCTTGTTGTATATGCTAATGTAAGCAGTGCAGTCAAAATCAAATGAATATTTATACATGAAAAATAGGAGATTAAGTAGAAACAGATTAGTTTGTTTTTTGCTTTGTTTTTTGGTTTTAACGGCACTTTTAAAACTTATTGGCTATATCAATAAGTGCCTCTCCAAGGACACACCTACATGTAGCAACCGACCAGGCTGGCATGCGAAAGTATCAAATCCGTGACTCGGGTATTACGAGTCTGATGCTCTACCAACTGAGCTACCACAGAAACAGATTAGGAAGACCAATATACCAATTCCAGATTATGAAAACACTTTTCATACTAGGTTCCAATGACTGTCGGAGTGGCCAATCTCTCTTCATGTTATGGGAATCTCTCGCACGACTATCCCATTCACAGAGAAAACAGTAGTACTTTGTGTATCCAGTCTGCCGAGCAAGCAAGAGAGCAAGAACCTTGAAATCGCCATAAGCTGCCATTGATGTTGGTCATAGTTTATGCACCTCAAAAGTTGTTTCATGTTTTCATAGGTTTCCTTCATATGGACTGCATGACCAACTGGAATTGATGGCAAAACACTGCCATTATGCAGCAAAACAGCTTTAAGACTCGTCTTCGATGAATCAATGAACAGTCTCCACTCATCTGGATCATGAACGATGTTGAGGGCTGCCATCACACCATCGATTTTGTTGCAGGCTACAAGATCACCTTCCATGAAGAAGAATGGGACAAGAATTGAATTTAAATCACCAAAAACGTGTTTGGATCACCAAAACAGGCTACAGAAAAACCTAACCGCATTTGCATATTACCAAATCTGAGTCTTAAATTATCAAAACAGACTATGACAAAGTGTGGGGTCAGTTAGTCAATACTGGACACTCATTGAGAAATGAAGGTCCAGTAAAGTCCAGCTCTTGCCAACGAGGAGGCCTCCCCATGTGAAGAGCCACACGTGATGAAGATTTACAAGCATCAATCTAAATATTAACAAATTAAATAATGAACAAAGGTCAAAATTATAAAACAAGCAGTGTACAATACACTAAGATTGATGACTGTCAAAAATACAGTGTACATAATGTGCTATGATGCAGAAAAAAAATATACATACATATAAAACTTACATGCAGTCAAATAAATATGGCATCCTCTGATTCTAGTTTGTGTACACATTTCTATTTAAAGGCCATCTACCTAATAACTATACATTTTTATCAAATACACACAACATACAATCATCACGGTTAATAAATACAAAATTAGAGTGTTCAGACATACATGGTATGATGGGAAAAGAACATACATACATACATTTACTCTTATACACATACATAAAAAACTACAGATCTCTCATGCTGTAGTTTGATCTTTCCTTTCATATGCAATCAACAATAGCATCCTCTGATTTTAGTTTATGTACACACTTCTATTTCAAGTTCATCTACCTAATGAATATATACTTTTATCAAATATACACAATATACAATCATCATGGTTAATAAATACAGAAGGAAACGTGTTAATAACATTTATACATGTAAAACTACAGACCTCTCATGCTGTAGTTTGATCTTTCCTTTTATATGCAATCAAATAAATATAGCATCCACTGATTTAAGTTTATAATAATAATAATAATGATGATGACTTTGTATAGCGCCTAATCTTTAGAAGCTCTAAGTGCTTTACAATATTAGATAACACCTAAAAACATATATAATGATATGATTACAAAAACAAACACCATGAAATTAGAAAACAAAAACATGCTAAAAATAGTTAAGGTAAGTAAACATTATTAAGTCTTTAAGTCTGTTCTTGCAGTTGAAAAAGATGAGTTTTAAGAGCACTCTTGAATGAGATCACAGTGTCTTTGTGTTTAAATTCAGTGGGCAGTTCGTTCAACGTTGCTGGGCCCTGGTATGCAAAAGAACATTGTCCGTATGACTTCATTTTAATAGTGGGAATAATGAGAATACGGGTGTTGGAAGATGAGCGTAAGTATCTTGCTGGTGTGTACACATGGGTGAGGTGAGATAGGTATGGTGGACTGGAGCCAGTCAATGAAACATAGCACAGAGAACAAATTTTTTGTTTGATTCTGGATCGAATGGTTAGCCAGTGTAGGGTACTGAGCAGGGGGTGTGTTTGCTCAGTTTGTGGCACTCTAAGGATGATCCGAGCTGCTGTGTTTTGAACTTTTTGAAGTTTCTGGTAGATACTGAGACGAACCAGATAGAATTGAATTACAATAGTCCAGTCTTGAAAGTACTAAGGAACACACAAGTGTTTAGTGGCATCAACTGAAAGATAATTGCGAATGGAGCTGAAGTGTCTCAGCTCCAGATATGCAGCCTTCATATGTTCATGACATGTTGGTGCAATGAGAGAGTACTGTCAAGAGTAACACCTAGGTTTTGTACTGTGTGAATTTAATGTTGGTGTTGCTGATACTTCTTGTTTGAGGTAAAGGATATGAATGAGAAAGTCTTTGTGTTGTAATCAGAATGGCTTCAGTTTTATCATCATTCATCTGCAGCTTGTTACATGTCATCCATGATTTCACATCGGAAATGCACCTCACTACGCCTTGGATGGTACAGTACCATCAACTTCATTTGGGTGGCTAGATTATTATATTTGGGTGTCATCAGCGTACAAATGGTGAGACACTGGATGACGATCTATGACACTTGAGAGGGGCTGAGTGTATAGAATGAAGAGAACAGGTCCAAGAGCAAAACCCTGTGGAACACCAAAACATAGATCAACTGGGCTGGAGTGTTTTCCATTTGCGGACACAATTTGTGTCCTGTTGACCAAGTAGGACTTGAACCATAGTAAGGCTGTATCATGAACGCCAAATACATGCTGTAGATGATAAAGTAATATATCATGGTCTATTGTGTCAAATGCTGCAGATAAGTCAAGGAGGGTGAGAACTGTCATCTTTACACTATCCAAAGCAGAGAGAAGGTCATTAACTACTACCAGAAGGGTAGTTTCGGCACTGTGGTGAGGGCGATATGCAGACTGTACATTGCTAAAAAGACTATTTGAATTCAGATGAGATACAAGTTGGGATAGAACAACTTTGTTTAAGATTTTGAAACATGAATGGGAGGTTAAAAACTGTGCCGTAGTTCTTTAAATCGTTATGGTCAAGTGTCAGTTTCTTCAGCAGAGGCTTTACAATGGCAGTTTTGAAAAATGATGGGAATTCCCTGGATGAGAGAGAAGTATTAATAACATCAGTTAGTGAAGGCAATATTGGATCTAAGCACTCTAGCAGCAGTGATGTTGGAATCGGATCAAGTTCACATGACTTTGGGGCACTCATCATCACGATTGTACGTACTAAATCCATAGAAACAGGTTCAAATGCTGCTAAAGGTTGCCGCTGAAATTCTGTATCACAACTGTATGATGACGATGAGTCAATTGAAATTGTGTTGTCAAGCTTATCTCTAATGGTTTGTATTTTGTCACGGAGAAGGTAGTTGGAAATGGTGTACATTTGTTCCTTGACATTAGCTTGTTAGTAATCTCGAAGAGCTCTTTGCAGCTGGAACTTTCAGTGATCTTAGTACTGTAGTGGGCTGATTTCACTGCATGGACTATGTTTATGACGTGCATTATTATTTCTTTCTTTTTCAAGAGATTATGATAATGATCGTTTTACATGGATCTGAAATAATTTAAATTTACTGGTTTATCAATGATATCCTTATAAAATGCTTTTATCCGTCCAACTGAGGATACGTGTTCATGTGGTGTAAAGAACGTAAAACACTCCCTTCAGTCACTCTGGACACTTTGTATAAATTGTTTGTTTATTTATTATAACTTTAATGTTTTTCCTAAACAGGATTAAATTATTAACTGATAATAAATAAATTTTTTTTTATCATAAATCGGAAATAGTACTTGGCTTTTTATTCTAACATGATAATTATACATGTACGATATAAATGTAATGGGTGCGAATACATTGCGAAAGCTTTATTTTACATTTTTTTTTTTTTAAATAAAAAATAAAAACATTACTGAAGTCATACTATAGCAGGGGGCCGTTCCATTCTGAATCGTACACCACCTTCGGTCTTCGAAAGTATTTACCTGGGCCAGTTACTATCTAGCTGAGGATTATTTAATCTCTTTATACTTTACAAAATTTCAAACCAAACCTTGTTCCGTCTATGCATACTTTTTTAATTTGGAAAATAAAAGTTGTTAACAGCGAGTGCAATGTTAAAGAAAATGCTATTTATAGTACATGTGCTGCCTAATACATGTCGTAAGATGCACATTGGCGACGCGGATCTTCGCGCAGGTAAAACTAAAAGTCGGTACATTTATACTTGGAAAGTTCTGATTTAATTAATAAACATACCGAACTTTCCAAGAACAGAAAGATTCTGTTATTTTGTCCTATTCTAGCGAAATGTCTACTTGAAGTTTGTGAGGATGTTTGTTCTTTCTCGTAGACCGCAAACAACGTGCTGCAACTTTCACCTGATAATTCTATGTCTACCTGATTTTCGCCATTGAAAATCCTAATTTCATCGATATACAGTATCCTCGTGTTTAATAGTAAAAGCATGTCTTTAACACACGATCTGAAAGATTCTTGCAATCAGGTCGTAAAGTGTCAGAAATATTGTCGGGAATATTTTCCAATGAATCTATGATGCTACTGAATCCGCCATTTTCACGATTGCTTGTGAGCTGGAGCAGTAACTAAGTGCGCGGAGCTTATCGTTCGATACCGGAACTATCCGTTGCAGCTAGATGCAGTGTATGAGTGAGTGCAACTACACTTGCAATTTTCAGTGTATATATTATATTCATCAGGGCCGGATTAAGGCTATGAGGGCCTAAGGCTAATAGGAGGGAAGGGCCTAAGTATGTTCTACATTATTCTACATATTGCAAAAAAAAAATCTTAGTCATAAAACAAATTTATTTATTTAGGTACTTAAGTCCCCTTTTTTGCCCACAAAAATGTAAATTTTCAAACAAGGAATTTAGTTGAGAGTACCATGGCAAAAAAAAAAAAAAAAAAAAAATGAACATTAGACAAACTTCAAATTGCAATTAATTATTTTAAAATATTTAATATGACGTCATACGCACGTGCTCATGGCGATTCGTTTGGCTATGAAATAGCCATTGTGCACTGAAATTGGAGCTATTTTCTAAAATGTCAAGTAGTTCACATGCAACAACCAATTTCATATTTTTTCAGAATACAAAGGCATGCATGAATAATGAATTATTAGAATATCATTTTGGTTGTCGCTCTTTGGTATCTTGCATCACTATAACGATCACGTATAAACTACGTCTTAACTGACGTTTTTACTATAATGAACACATAAAATGATTTTGACATAAAAATTAGTTTTCTGCAATAATCAGCGTTATAGAATAATTTTTTTTTTTTTTATCGACAAAAATTTACCCGACATGTTTAACTATTGCATGAAGACAACAGTTGCTGCATGCATTAGGATATTGGCATCATGGTTTAATTGAGGATTGACTGCAGGAAAAAAAAAAAAAAAAAAAATAGCCGCGAGTATTTGGCTTCAATAATGACCTGTAAAATAATATGAGCATCAGTGGAGAATCTTACACGAGTGCCTATTTCAATTAAAATCTAATAAACGAGCTGAATCATTAAACACTCTCAAAAAACTTAAAATATTCAACGTATTTCATAAATGTCATCTGAAATAATCTTGAATGTAATACCAATGTTACTCAATAAGAACCGCAAAAATAGTATAAAGAATTTACTTTAAATTACATTCGGATGCCTTAGTCATTACGCCTTCACATTATATGTCATCAAGCCATCATTCGTAATGTCATTGGGTGTTATTAAAAGTGTGTAATATTGGAAATATGATATGGGTATATAGATCTAAATTACACAGTAGCCGTGTGATAAATTCATATATATAAATAAGATTATACACATAAATGAAACAGCGAAAATATTTACATAGACTTTGTAATTATTCTTTTCGATGCCAGACGCTTTCTTTGAAACGCCAAGATATGACGTCATGATGTCAAAAATGACGAAACTGATCACAGGTTCAAAGTCACGTCATGACGTGATCGCACTTGTTCTTTTATAAATTTCTAATCGAAGTATGGTGTAAATACCATTATAGAGGTAGCTGATATATCGTAGCATTCGACTGTTGTTAACGATCACGGTAAAGAGTTTGTTGCAGTTAACAAGCCGCTGCTAGTGATTAAATTAAAGTTAAATAACAAAATCTTCAATAAATAACTTTTTAACACTTACCGCTCTTTTTCCTCGAGAAAGTGCTGCCATATTTACTTGAAGAGATTTTCCCCAAATGCTTGCTTTTCAAAAATGTGTAGGAAAATGTTCCCGTCAAAGTCAGGTAGTAGTATTTTCTCCTTTAGTAGTATTATTAACTTATCGCGCCTATCGGCATGTGCGACACACTCAGCAAGGCTACTTATAACGGTTTCATAGCAAGTATATAAATTTTACCCAGAGTTTAAAACTTTAAAAGAAAAATGTTTCATTGACATTTTATATTCACTAATGGCAATTTCTAGAGGGACTTTAATTCAAACTTTACTTATGTTTTTATCTTAAATATATATACTTGTATATACTGTATAGTTATGTAGTTTCACCATAACAGAACAATGTTTAAATACATATATTTTGTTTCAGTTTTTGTGTTTGTAATATTCTTTCTTTGTGTTGTCCACCTTGAAAAAGGGACCCATACATCTCCAAAGTCCCTGGCTAGTGTCTCAGACATACTGCACCGTCCTTTGTCACGTTTGTT
The DNA here is from genome assembly GCA_029931535.1 of Margaritifera margaritifera. Classification (NCBI taxonomy): domain Eukaryota; kingdom Metazoa; phylum Mollusca; class Bivalvia; order Unionida; family Margaritiferidae; genus Margaritifera; species Margaritifera margaritifera. The sequence goes on along the minus strand of JAQPZY010001662.1, from coordinate 4,503,269 downwards.
CCTCCGTCCCCATCTCTTCTTTTCTCATATTTTTGCTCTCATTGTTTATCTTTATTGTAAAGCTAATACGAGGAAATTATGTAGTAGGTGTGGGTGTTAGTGTGTATTCGGATGAATCTGAAGTACGTAATGTCACATATATTATAAATCCATGTATTTAATTAGAGAATTTAGTCGAGGGGGAGGGGGCATATTGATGAATACTCTCGGAACATATACATACTTTCAATGACTGCAGTACTCAAAATATATTTTTTTAATATTTTGGCATAGAAAGTATTTCTTGTACTAAATTCAATAACAGTTGATTTTTGTTGATGGAATGAAAAACGATTACCCGGGAAGTTTTGTTTCGGTTTTGGTCAACAAGCAGAAGGACATGTTATTGTAGGTGGGTAGTCACGTCACTTTTCAATGATAAATCTAGACTTAGTAAAGGAGTGTGTTGAAAGATAGAGCGAAATAGCTGGGATCTTTGGGTATTAAGTAAGGGGCAATAGAAAAACAAAGTGTTCAACATCTTCATTATCATAATCACATCCTTCGTTGTGCAAACCAAACAGTTTCCACATAAAGAGACTATCGAGAAGAATTAATGGGTATAGACCTGTAACGATCCGTGCAGCTTCCATCTGATTTTTTTCTTTCCTATTCTGATCTTTCCGAATCTTCAATAGAGTAATTATCCCAGAGACTTCAGAAGCATATTCTAAAATTGGACGTATGAATAGTGTATATAATTTAGCCGAAGTTGTTCTCTTAAAAAGAGTATTTTATCGCGCTCAACATAGATTAATATTTCGATGCGTTCTGAATAATCATACTAATATAATTAGTCCAATTAGCATCAGAAGATAATGTCAACAATTGGTCTGTAATTAGACGATAGTGTTTTGTCTCCTTTCTTATAAATCGGCATGTCATGCGCTAGCTTCCACTGTGTTGGGAACACGCTGGCTTTGAGTGATTTATTTAAAAATATTTGCAATGGAACATACATTTCTTCAAATATACTTTTTAACAGTTTATAACTTATTTGATCGGTTCCAGCGGTTTTGTTTAGGTCAAGACTAGTTATTACATCTATAATTTCTTGTTTATGTATAATGATGTCAGAAATAAAAGTTTGATTTCTAACTTCAAAGTGCGGTAACTGTTTATCATTATTTTTTAAACGTGTAACAGCGCAAAATTACGAATTCAGCAGCTTGCACTTTTCCTGATCACTTGTTGTTTTCCTGATCACTTGTAAGTCTAAGTGGAGGTAATAGGTTCAATGTCTTTGTAGAATGTACTTGTTATCTCATTATTTTCCAATAAGGTCGAGGATTTAATCCGATGGCAGGGCTTGAACGCGCATCCTTTCTGTCGCAGGTCTGAGACGCTAACCACTGAGCCACGGTGGCTCCTATAGAGATTAATATACCCATATGATATTTTCCAATATTACACATGTTTAATAACACCCAAAAACACCGCAAACGACGGCATGACGACATATAACTTGAAGGCGTAATGACGAATGCATCCGAATGTAATTTAAAGTCAATTCTGTAACCTATTTTTGCGTTTTTTATTGAATATCATTTTTGTCATGTCATACACATAACATAATCTTACATTTGATATTATTTCACATGAAATTTATGAAATACGTTGAATAGTTTCAATCTTTTGCGATTCTCGTGAAAGATCCTACATTGTTGTTCATATAATTTTACATGTCATTATAATCCTTTATTGAGTTACACTTTAGTTACAAAAGAGACAACTTCATTTTGCCGAGCCCTAAAATCTGTGTGCCAATTTAAAACTTATTTCATCCATACTACACTAGAAGGGCTCATGAAATGCAGGCAGTTTACTTGGCCTCTAATTCACCTTTCGGGAATAATACCTGCGGGAGACTGCTCCATCTCATCAGTGCGTAACTATAAAAACTTTAATTCAGTGACCTCTTCTCCAGTATGGAGATGTTAGATTAACACTGAAATCAGCTGTCTTATATAATGTTCTGTTATATTTATCTGCAGTTTAAAGCTGGGAGAATTATACCAAGAGAATAGCAAATAAACCCTTCTGTAGAATTAGCAAACTCGCACTTTTTCATTTTTTTTTAAAGCTAGTTTCTCTTTCATCACTCATTTATGAATAATTAAAAATATCTGAGTAGTAACTAAGAATATATAAATTCTTCAGACCGAGACCCAAATTTCATTTTTAAAGTTTCGTATTTTTTATGCTTACTTTCTACATACATTTTAAATTTTTATCAAGAAAATATGAAATCTAACAAAAAGTAAAGGAAAGTGTTATTATTTTTAAAAGTTTTTTATAAGGCCCAAAGGAAGAAAACAACATTATACGTTCAAAAATATAAATTGTAATAATGCATAATATGTTCATTTGAATTTTAAGATACATTTTATTTTCTTGGCTTTGTTGTTCATGTTGATTAAGTAATAAGGTCATTGCAGTGTCCAATCCTATGAGACGTTAAAGCAGAAATAAATTCTTGTATAGTTAGTTTTAGTTCAATGGCATAAAGTTGACGATTTAAGTTTCGGGTGACTTACATAAAACTAGCTCCAACACGTAGATGTAAACAGCATGATTTATAAGCACGTCATGTTACACAAGGACCGATTTTGGAAATGTGTTTCTTATTGCGTGTATAAATCTCACCGATATGGTATCATGTTTTGGTGAAATAACTTCTAGCTTTAAAAAAATATGAAAAAAAATTAATTGTGAAAATTGTTTTGTGTTCACATGGTCGGCACACTTAGTGTGCATAATCAAAACACTCTTCTGAGCGTATTTGTGGTTCACATTTTAATATCGGAGAGATCATTAACAATTCCCATTATCAAAGGACGACCGCATTATGATTATCCCTTGTCTATGTACTACATTGATTGTTAATTGTTATTCAGACAGCAAGGTGACAGCCTGTTGGTTCCATACATTTACTCAGAAATAGATGATGGCGTGCATAAATAAACTCATGTATCAAAAGATCTGTTTTGATATTTCAGATGTACGTAATTTTCACCATCAGCAAAGTTTCTACATGACGCCTACCTGTTTTACATAATTTGAAACCATTATATCATTCATAAAATCACGAGTTGATGTTTTTTTCTTCTATTGTTATAGCGCGTATCGTCTTTGGACTGTATAATTTTTCCTCATATTTACTACCGATGTTAAATGGACCTAAGAATTAAAACTAATGCATCATATTAAAATATAGGCTTGATAGTTGATGTGTTTCTGACATTTTTGTAACAGATTCAGGCTTAAGAAATGCTACAATATATGGAGAAAAAAATTATTGTGTGTAAACCTTACTTAACAGATACAATAGGATATGAATATCTAATACATTTACGGTATATAGGCTGGTCTCGTAGAACAGTCTGTGTTTTCGCTGTGACTAAAAACGAATTTAAACAATTTGGAAGGCAAAATAAAGTGTAACGATACCTGATTGACACCACTGCACTTGTAGACAGATTGGTGCCTGGTGTATTTATATTTTGTGTATTTTTTAACTCATTAACCCCTGGAGATTCTTTTAATTTACGCTGAAAAGGGGGTAGGAAACGCATTTTTAGGATTACTTCTGAATGTAACCGAACACATCTGCTTCAGAGAGATTTTCCTTTAACCGGATGTTTAGGTGTATAAAAAACGTTGTATTTTTACTTCTTTTTTTTTTTGCGTATTGGACCCACGATTTTCTTGTCCTGGTCACTTTTTACTCCAAATCTCAAACTTATTCTACTTTTTGCAAAGGTTCACCTGTCCGTGTGCAGTTCGTTCGTTCGTTAGTTGGATTAACGACGTGTGCGGCCATTCGGCTATTTACGTCGATCCGTGTGCCGTTCGGACCGGTTTGCTTTATATCTGAGTAAAAAAGTCTCAATCCGGACACAAACTCCGGTTCCGAAACGGGTAACTTTTGGCCTACAAATAATCGGGTCTCAAAAATTAGGTTGTTTCCGCTGTACCTTTTAATGCGAGTAGAAAGTCGACATTATTTGGTATCATTGTAGAGCTACATCTGTCGACTCTTCTGCAATACCATTCACTTTGGTGTATCGTAAATGATGTTGACGTTACAGAGCTCGGAAGTAGCATACAACCTCATGACGCGTAAATGAGTTAATGAGACTTCCTTCACAATAGAACTATGGATACAAGCATGATGCATAATCTGTAAATCAAAGTCACCAAATCGCTAACTGACGAAGGTATATACATATAAAAGTATATTGAATGCATACACCAGTTTATGATTTGCTTGCACATATAGTCGCAAGTCTTAAAGTGTGATGACGAAAGACAGATATTGCTAAAATGAAATGTTTCTTATTGCGACTGATCATCTTAATGATAAATGTTTGACTTCTATCTATATATCTATTGAAGTTATATGTACGTAACTTCCAAATTCAGTTTGTCTTAATTCGATCTCAGTATAACAGGATCTGTGATGAGTTGCACAGCCGTTCTATCCTGTTCTGAAAACTATAGTCCATTGAATAATGCAGATGTTGCATATCAAGAGTTTTTTTTCGATTGCTTTACACGTGTGAAACCTCACGGTAAACAGGGCGTTTTGACCTTACATTCGGGTAGGATAATTACGCAATTTTGGTACAACTCTACTAGGAATCTGTAGGTATTTTCAATAGTAGCTTCATGTACTTCTTTCTTATGACGCGTCACCGATTTATTTGCTTGTATTGGACATGTACATCATGATTGTATCTTGTGTTTCCCGTCGCTGTTGACACACATCTAAGAAATATTAATAAAAATGCACTAGCTTTTCGTCTTCTTGTTTAGCTATGTTACTTGTATTTGATGTTTGGATCTAAAGTGAGATCATAAATTTAGGAAATCTGTATTTTGACTGCACAAATCTCTTTACAAGTTTTCCACCGTGCAATCGAGGACATGGCTTCGGGCGTGTGTATCGCCAGTTTTGGAGGGAAATACACTCCAAAATCAAGAAACAAGCAACAAGTGTGTAAACAGGGACCTACCTAAAAATCATGCTTTTACATTGTTTTTGGGCTAAATTTATTCGTAGGAGCAAGATTTGACCCTTTTTCCAACCGAGAACTTTCTCGGTTGGAGGCGTGTCCTCAGTACGTTGGTGTGTAATCGCATGAATGTTCTCTATTCACACCAAATACAAACGCACCTAAACTTTTACTGTGTAGACTGTAGAAAGAGTCTTGAAGTATGATGTAACTTTAGTTCAAAGAACAGGTTTTTGGAACAAATCGCACTCAGTGGAAAACTAGATCATGAAAATGGGCGAACAATGCTCTCATGTATATTTGTCACCTCGTGATATGAAATTCATCAACACATTTTTCTTTTTTGGGGGTGGTGGGTGGGTTGGGGTTACATTTTTGATAGTTGATTTACCACACACAGGTTGTCGTTCTACGTTTTCAAGATTAATCTAACGTTTACCTCGTGATTTATAGTGATTAAAATTAAATACAGCAGCAACCATTGTCAAGGTAGTGATCATCATTATCATCATCTTAAATGGTGGTGATTGCAATGATAATAAATGGCAGTGGAAATATGAATATCCTCGAGGAGTTAGGAAAGGTCTATGCTTTTTCATATCTATAAACATCTTAACAAAGAATTTCCTATATAGGGTATTGTTGCACCAGGTTTTTCAGGACAACTAATCTTGCAGATATAGCCGATCAAACAAGAATGCACATTATGGAGTCGCTGATATATGTCAAAAAACAAAAAAAGACGGAAAAATATAACGGTTGCACTTCTTTGTGTCTTTGTATTTGACAATGTTTGCTTGTATTTACTTTTATTTTTGTATAAATTCTACAAAATTTGAAAATAAACTTGAAATCTTTCATTGTCTTGAGCCAAGTGAAAACTTTTGGAATAGTTGTACTTGTTCTAAATAAAGGTCATTCATGTTTAGATCGCCCCATTGTTGATCTCTCTCTGTCTCTGTCTGTCTGTCTCTCTCATAAGCTAAAACAAAATCGCTTGACAGATACAGACGCCAGTAATCGATTTGTCAGATCACGATACCGAGGTACAAACTAATTTTTTTATATATATCTACTGAACATCTGAAGGTACGTTAGTTTGAAAAATTGTAGGGCCAACAGTCAGAAGGATTACTGGTGCGACGATTCATTTGCGACCAACCATTAAAATGTCATGGGGGGGGGGGGAGAAGTTTCCTGCTTTCAAATAGCTTGGAAAATAAAAAATATAAATTCCCTGGTTTATGCCGAAAAAAAAAAAAAAAATTCCATTAGATTTTTTAAAAAATTGTCTTGAGGTTATGTCCAGGTTCCAAAGAAAAGGTCGGAAAAATCCCCATCCCAAAAAAAAAAAAAAAAAATTGGTCGGACCCTTAGCTTTAAAGATATTTATCATTGGGATCATTCGTCAGTAGTTCAATAGTCAGAAGCTTTTTCTTTAGTAAAGATTGAAACCCTTTTATATAGGTTACATACACATAAAAAGCCATTTCTTTTAAACCCTTTTATATAGGTTACATACACATAAAAGCCATTTCTTTTAAACCCTTTTATATAGGTTACATAAACATAAAAAGCCATTTCTTTTAAATCCTTTTATATAAGTTACATACACATAAAAAGCCATTTCTTTTAAATCCTTTTATATAGGTTACATACACATAAAAAGCCATTTCTTTTAAACCCTTTTTTATAGGTTACATACACATAAAAAGCCATTTCTTTTAAACCCTTTTTTATAGGTTACATACACATAAAAAGCCATTTCTTTTAAACCCTTTTTTATAGGTTACATACACATAAAAAGCCATTTCTTTTAAATCCTTTTATATAGGTTACATAACCATAAAAAGCCATTTCTTTTAAACCCTTTTTTATAGGTTACATACACATAAAAAGCCATTTCTTTTAAATCCTTTTATATAGGTTACATACACATAAAAAGCCATTTCTTTTAAATCCTTTTATATAGGTTACATAACCATAAAAAGCCATTTCTTTTAAACCCTTTTTTATAGGTTACATACACATAAAAAGCCATTTCTTGTAAACCCTTTTATATAGGTTACATACACATAAAAAGCCATTTCTTTTAAACCCTTTTTTATAGGTTACATACACATAAAAAGCCATTTCTTTTAAACCCTTTTATATAGGTTACATACACATAAAAAGCCATTTCTTTTAAACCCTTTTTTATATAGGTTACAAACACATATAAAGTCATTTCTTTGGTCTTTAAAAGCCTTCTGAATATTAAAATTCCTGACTAAGGAACCCTGTGACAAATATCTTTAAAACTAAGGGACAGACCATTTAATTAAGACCAAAGAATAGACTTGTTTTGTGTTTGTAACTTATATAAATGGGTTGAAATCTTTAATAAAAAGCTTCGTGAAAAGTTTTGTGAATCATACGTTATGTCGCTTTTCTCCCTTTATATTTCGATGCACAATTGGAAACTTTACTAATACTAAGCATACAGTACCGTTACTGACGTCCCAAAAGTATATATCAGAATGATTGAACGATGACGGTAGAATGCATATATTGAATAAGACTGCTTGATAAATACATATACAATCAGCAATGAGGCAGATTCATAGATCAATGTATGAAAGATAGTTAGGTAGATTGTTATATCGATACTTAGCTAAACTGGTAGAGATCAGAGATGGGTTGGTTGGTAGGTAGATACTAAGGCTGTTAGGATAGAACGAGTCCAATTGATCGATTGATATGGTTTGCTTGTAACATAACTAAAGTGTTCGACAGTTTAGTGACCAACTTTATCATCATTGTTTCTCCATTACAAAATTACGTTACGGTTTCCACGGCTTGCAGAACAACCTTCCAGCCTAGTACTTTCTGAGATCAAAGTTGTTCCAAAAGTTTAGAGAGAAACATTCTCGTATTCATCTTTCCATAGCAAAATTTCTAGAGAAAAGGGTATACAGCATGCACAACCCCAGCCCAGTAACATGGAATGGCTCAATTCCCACTGGTGTATGCCGAGAAATATGTCTCATCTATTCTTGTAAAACGCCCCCACTTCATTTCTAATTCATTGCTCTTCGGTTTATTCTTCATTTGTCATATGAATTGCCATAGGATCTTGTCCGACGGACTTTTCCACTTGTGAAATTTTTTGATGTGCTTGATTGTTCTAAATGTCGCTATTCCTTTAGAATTTTTCATATGGAATTGCCCGTTAAAGTAATGTACTTGAGGAAATCCCTAAGCGCAGAGTATATAAGTGCAAGGCGGGGGGTGGAACCCGAGTTTGCTAGGACTTGAAGGTTTTGACGGACAAGAGCCACAAGAAGATACCCATGGGTCATCCCAAAATTTAAATTCACAGGGTTTTATAACCCGTGGGTTTCTTACTCTTGGTAATTAAATCTGGAAGTGTTTCAGGAGAATTCATATTGGGGTATTTTTTTTTTTTTAAATTAAAAGTAATGCAAAATATAAATTAAAATAATCTGTGTGTACTGGCATTTAAAGTATGATAACAAATGCACAACATATGTGACAACATATAATGACAAATGTTTCAGGCACTTTAACATAGCACTACTAGCAACTGTCATACATTTTTTCACCAAACATTAAACTGGCTTCCAAATATTAAAGAAATTTTAACGTGGCAAAGTTTTTTTTAGAAATAATAGTCTGCAAATAAATTTATAAACTTAGACATGGCTTTACATGAAATAAAATTTGCAACTACATTCTGATCCTTCATTACCACATTACACATAGCTTATGCTAGCCTGCAATTGTACATTTCCTCTAACAGTATTTATATTTCATAATTTTTCTTCAGTTATAAATTACAAATTATTCATTTGAATCTCTAAGGTGGATTAGTTTGCTAATGTTTATAAATTGTTCTATTGACACGTATGCATCTTGTATTCTAAAATTCATTTTGTATATCTGGTTTTCATCATTCTTGCAAGAGGAGGAATTATGTAACCACAAACCTGTAAGGTTATGCTTTATTGGTATTATATACTTCTTAAACCCGGACTGGTATAAGGTGAAGTGTGCATTTGCAACAAGCAGAATGGAGAGAATGTTGACACCTCTATGCTGCTTTCATGTACTGTGGCTGAAAATGGCTTTATATGTGGTACGAGGGAAACTGCATGCTGCCGAAAGCATACAGCGGATCAAAAAATGGCTGCACACATGTGCTCGAGAAATGAACTTGAAATACCGGTAGTCCAATGTACACCAACTTTAGCAGTTATTAAAATAGGGAAAATTAATTTTGCCACAGTAGACAATAATAACTTCTAAAAGTGCAAGAAATGAATTATAAAATATAACCAGAGTCCCTCAATGGGACTTACACTCTACTGGGTGAAATGAATTTATAGGAGTTAAAGATAAGACAATTTCTTCCTTTTAACTGTCGAGTATTAAAACCATCTCTGATATCCTTCTGCAGTAACAAGATTTTCAAATTCGTGGCTGTGGTACTCATATTGGATGTCAACTTGGCACCAATTTCATTTAGGACAAAGTAGACATCATTAAAAGTGTTTTGGTGAAAACCACATGTCATAATGATCATTCATTCAGGGGGAGTAGTGACAACAAGATAGTCAGTCATCATGGCAGCCATATTTGATGTAATACTGACACCAGTTTCATTTAGGACTTGATGAAAAACCGGTCATAATGATCATCCATTCAACATGGGGTTTTCACTAAAAGACTTCTTATGATTTTTAAGACAGTTGTCGTGGCAGCCATATTGGATATACGACTGGCACCATTTTCATTTAGGACCAACAAGGTATTATAAGAAGTCTATTGGTGAAAACCCCATATTGATATAGCCATCCATTTGGAGAGGAGTAGAGATAACAATATTTTCAAGATATGACTTTCCATTCAGGAGAAGTAGCAATAACAATATTTTCAAGAAGGCTGCTGTGGCGGCCATATTGGACATCAGATCGGCACCATTTTCATTTAAGACCAACTGGACATCATAAGAAGTCTTTTGATGAAAACCCCATGTCAATATGACTTTCTGTTCAAGTAGACTTGTGATTAACAAGATTTTTAAGATGGCTGTCATGGTGGCCATATTGGATGTCAGATAGACACCATTTCTATTTAGGACCAGCTAGACTTCGTAAGAAATCATTTAGTGAAAACCCCATGTTGATACAACCATCCATTCAGATGGCCATATTGGATGTCGGATTGGCACCATTTTCGTTTAGGACCAACTAGACATCATAAGAAGTCTTTTAGTGAAAACCCCATGATGATATGACCATCCATTCAGGAGGAGTAGCAATGACAAGATTTTCAAGATGAATGCCATGGTGGTCATATTGGACATCAGATCAGCACCATTTTCATTCAGGACCAAATAGACAGCATAAGAAGTCTTTTTGTGAAAACCCTATTGATATGACCATCCATTCAACAGGAGTTGCAATAACAAGATTTTCAAGATAGCTGCCATGCTGCCATGGTGACCATATTGGACATCAGATTGGCACGATTTTCAATCAGGACCAACTAGACAGCATAAGAAGTTTTTTTTAGTGAAAACCCCATGTTGATATAACCATCCATCTAGGAACAGTATCTGCCATGGTGGCCATATTGGATGTCAGATCAGCACCATTTTCATTCAGGACGAACCAGACATCATAAGAAGTCTTTTAGTGAAAACCCCATGTTGATATGACCATCCATGTAGGAGCAGTAACGATAAGATTTTCAAGATATCCACTGTGGCAGCCATATTGGATGTCAGTTAAGCGCGATTTTCATTCAGGACCAACTAGACAACATAAGAAGTCTTTTCGTGAAAACCCAATGTTCATATGACCATCCATTCAGGAGGAGTAGTGATAACAAGACTTTCAAGATGGCCACTGCGGCAGTCATATTGGATGTCCGAGCAGAACCATTTTCATTTAGGACCAAGTAGACCATGGAATGAATGTGCGTGTAAAGTTTCAAGGCTATCCTCCAAGTAGTTTAGAAGAAGTAGTGATAACAAATATGCTAACAGACAGACAGATGATGAATGGATGATGGACAACAGACCATCCCATAAGCTCCTCTGGTCTATGACCAGTACAGCTAAAAAAAAATAAAATTAGTAATGTTAGTTTTTTTCTTCAATTTACCTGTTAAGTCCAGGAAGTGAAAATGACCAATCGGAGATAAAAGTCTTTTGAGGGGTGCATATCTGAAGTAAGGCTAAACGGTATACTTTATAACCCTATTTACACACAACAATCATACACCAAAATAATGGAAATTAAAAATTATTTTAATGATACCTAATGCATAAAAGGTCTTTTTTAAATAGCCAGTATAACCAGTGAGGAAAACCTGGGAAATTCTTTTCCTTTAAAAATCAAACCCTGTGCAAGCTATGAAACTGTAGAGTGGAACTTTAAAACAAAGACGAACATTTGTGCAACTGCTTTTCTCTTTTTCATATCATCATGTATGATTTTCTCAATAAACTGGTACCTTAATATTGATGTTATGAATAAAAAATAAGCCAATTAGCCTATCTTGCTCTTGCTGATACAATATGTTTTGTGGCAGTATTGTGTCTGAAATGTTTTTAATCGTGGGGAAATTAAATGTTTTAGAACACAGAAGTAACATAAACTTGGGCTAGGTGAAAGAAAAATGTAGCAAAAATGTTTTTCATTCATTTGTAACAAAATTCAGGAAAATTGAAAAGGCAGATTCACTTGCTTTTTATACTACTGTTAGAAGAATTAGCAAACTTTGTACCATTTGACCTCTATGAACCTGATCTGTTCCATCCCTATTCAACCTGTAAACTTTATCAATGACATCTCAGGAATAATTGTGGTAAGTCTTGTGTTTCTGTCTTTAGCATAATATTGGTTGCTATGTTGAGAAAATACAATATGCATTTTTAAAATAGCTCACATTCCCATTCATGACCGATTAAGATAAATTTTGATTTGTTCAATTACTGATAAATGCACTGAGACTGCTACTTGAAAATAAAACAACAGTTCTCTTTAGATTGTGTCTGAAAACATAAGTTCATGAAAAATTGTTTTGTATGATCTCAAAATTATACTGCATTAAAAATTATTTTGGCAAACGATTTTTGGTGTCTGAAAACAAACAGCCTCTAAAGACACAGAGAAAATAGAGTATTTTGTTTTAATGGTCTGATAGGTACTGCCACTGCCACACAATCTAGTTAAAAAGTGCATGGTGTATGGCTTGGATGTGTAATGTCAATATTTTACCTTGCACAATTGTTGAAGTATAGGTATTTGGCAAGTCCATGAAAAAAGCTTTCATGCCTCTTTTATCTTCTGGTTTGTGGCTGTATGGTGTTTAAACGATTTCTTAAAATATGATGGCCAAAATAACTGCATGGGATAATTATGGACACCTCATGTCTGATGACTGACATATCGAGTTGGCAAATAGTCATTTGGACCCATTTGTTGGTCAAGTATAGCAAACATTGCCATTTGAGGACCTTGTGTATGTATGTATGTGTGTCTGTGTGTATGCCATGTCTGATAGATATTTTTTATTGGTAGGTAGGTATATGAGCAAAATATGATAGATTAAAAACAGACAGACAGGTAGATTAATAGCAATTTTTAAAAATTATATCTAAGTTTTTCTATTATTGAACATACTTAATTATTATTTTATGATTATTATTATTATTATATTATTATTATGATTATTAAATAGAATTTGGAAATCACAGAATATATCATAACAGTTATTAATATAATCTATCTATCTTTATTTAACATCCATAGCACCCAATTTCCTGAGAGGCTGTTTCAATATGATAATATTTGGAAAGGGACAAATTGCCATGGGGATGAATGGCCCAAGGGGATGAATTCCTAAGGAACAAACTATCTGGGGACAAATTGGCTGAGGATGAGTTGTTCTTGAATACTAATCATTCTCTAAAACAACTTCCAAAAGGTGATGTCATGGATGTGACATTTATGGCCAATAAACAATCTCAATGACATGATATTTTACCAACAGACAACCCATCAACAACAAACACAAAAACTGACACCTGCCAACAATTTGTTGCATTGTATAACAATAATGAAGAAAAGTCACCAAGTTATTAACAGCATGAATAGATTTTACTTTAAATATAAGTATACTTGGATTAAATATATTACAAACATAAAAAAGTAAACAACATTCAAGCTGCACTGAAAAGCATGTTTATTCTAAGGTATAGTTTTGATGATGGTAAATGTACATTATCAAGCTATAGTAATTGCAGGCAAATGTATCAGAGTTTATTAGTGTTGTGTGACATATCAACACATGAAGGTTATATTGTGCTTAGGCAATGGGAGTTATATACCTTGACCAAGGATACAGCGAGGAAGACACAAAGCAAACATCTTGGTGACCAAGACTAGGGAAGTATGTGATGTCATTCATTAGTACCAAATTTTTGATCTTTTGATAAAACAGTAAATTGTTAGAAGTAGATGAAATTGGTAAAGTGCTAGGTTACTTTATTAAAATAGTGATTGACTGTTAAACTTAATGAGTGGAACAGAGAATTAAATTACATGATGCACCAAGAGGGCCCCTGAACATAAAAACAGATGTGCCAAAGAAAGAAATTATGTGGTAATGGCATGGTTGCACTGTCAATATAAAGTTCTGAACAGGATAAAAATATTCAAATTATCACAGTCCAGAATGGGAGGATATTCTAAAATAAAAAAAAAAACAGCATTTGCAACCTGGCAACTCTACCAGTTATAAAAACAAGTATCATAAGATCTTTAGAAGTTTTTTTTACACAAGAACAAGAATCAAGTTAAAAAAGAAAAAACATGGCCTTTCTTGGTCTAATGACTTGGCAAAATCTATTTTTATTGGTCAGACCTTGTTCTAACTAATACTACTAATATTAATCCTTCTTAAACTGCCATGAATTAAGGGCCTAAATTACACAAATCGATTGGCTGGCAATGGTGGTTAAAGGCGCATCATCACATTTTGACTGTTCAGTGCTAAGGCTAGGGGAGTCAAGTTCTTTGCTCAGAGACCCACAGCAGGCAACCCAATTAATCGGTGCAGGATTCAAACTGGCGACCCAATGACCATGCATCCAGTATACTAGTCCACTAAGTCACTACCCAAGTAACAGGGAGGGAATGGTGTCATTTTAAAACTTGTTGAAAGTGCAAAATAATCTTATACTGTACTGGCATTTTTTTAAAAATTCTTATCAAAAACTATAATTCAGTTTGAAAACAATTTGTACAAACCTAACATTTTAGTATATTCCAATAAAATGACCATAATTTGGATTAGTCCATTCTGCAAAATTATTATGGTATATGAAGATTTTCAATGGAATCTGGCACAAAAATGCTGGACAGTTAACATATTAATTTCCAGTTGCATGGGTTGTCCCAGTAGGTAGCAAAATTATAGCATATGTGATGCAACTGTAACACCCCTTGCTGTCCAACTACGATGCAATATATAAATTGTTTTTCCTTGACTAAAATAAATGTTGTGTAGTCCTATCAAGACAGTAGCATTTCCAAATAATTACTTTGCAAATTGATTGTACAGCTGGTGTTATTCAGGTGTCAAGTTTATTACCTAAAAGAGATGCTCAAATACATAACTAAGGCAGAAAAACGTTGGTATTGGATTAATTACCACCAACCATCATTGTTTTCCTATTATCCTTTTTAATACGTGTGTGCACGAGTTCCTCTTCCCTCCACCCCAACTCCAACTCCAAGTGTTGGAGCAATTCACTCTGCTGTATCTGTACCTGCGTGATACTCTAAACCCCCTTGACAGAGTATTATTTGGAGAGTGCAGTCAACAGTATATGGAGTGAACATATTGTTTTCTTTTTTCATAAAATAATTAGTACAGTGAAAGACGAAACTGTCGTGGCTAGAGGCCAGTTATCACAATATTTTAAAAGATATCCCTCAAAATGCGTTATGTTGAGAGTTCTAACTGCTGAATACTTCTTCTATAATAACAAATATTGCATGGTAACTATATATATATATATATGTATATATATATATATATATATATATATATATATATATATATATATATATATATATATATATATAGATAGATAGATAGATAGATAGATAGATAGATAGATAGATAGATAGATATGTGCTCGTACTCTTTATATATATTTTTGCGTACTTTATATTTTGTTTTAATTACTTTTTGGGGGGTATATTTTATAGTTTTTAAAATATCTGGTATAATTTTTTTAATATTTTGTTTTAATATTATTTCTTGCAATTTTTTTTACAAATATATTTTTTAAATGGCTTAAATATTTTGCTGTAAAATTATTTTTAATAGCAGTAATACAATACCTACTACAACTGCATTGCTTTTCCTTTTCAGGGACTAATAGTCCCCAGTCCAAGCTAATTATTCCCTCCTCCAATTAGTATTGGAAGGCCAGAATTGAAAGAACATGATGTCAGTATGACTTCTTAGCCACAGCCAACATATGGAATACCATCGTATTTTTTCATTTGACGACGTACGCGTTATACGCGTGTTTTATCGCTCATCAAAATTTGCCTTCGTTTTCAGTTTTAAAGGATTTTTTTTTTGGGAGGGGGGCATTTTACCAACCCATTTGTATCGATTAAGTGTTTGCCTCCACAGTCCTTACTTTATCTGAGTGTTACCTGTGTTCTTTTTGTAAATTGTATGCGGTTTTCTTGAGCCTTGATTAGCAAGTGGTGTTTCATTAAATTATAGCCCCTTTATTGTTCTGTTACTAGGATAAGTATTGTTTACCATTTTTAGTCCCGAACTTTTGTTTTACGTGAATTTTAACTTTCAGAGTTTATACTGTCCCAAGGTGTGGGCACAAAAAAGACCCCATGGGATACTCGCCCCATCTGTTTAAAGTGAACATGATGTGTACGCACGGACCATTTTTGTTTTTGTTGTTTTGTTGTCTTTAACCTGACCAGGTGTGGGACTTCGCTGAAAGTGACCGCACATACAGGAGGAAGGAAAAGGGCCTATCTTCCTCCTCATATTCAGTGGACTATCCCCTCCGTTCCGAGGGGGGGGGGTCTGGATCTCTGCCCGAATCATGGAAGACTATTGCCCATGTGGGGCAAGAACCTTCTGCGACCGACGTGGTTCGGAGATCACCTAGGGACCAAGGATCCCTGATGCACATTACGATGCCATCAGTGCAAATAAGGAATTGATCCATGGCCCCTCTCAAGGGAGGAAAAACACCTGAGAGCGAGTTGTTCTTCCCACTTAGGGGCTAGGAGCACCCTCTCAAAGTCGGTGATCCAGTGAATTAGATTAGCGAATCGCATCTTTCTGTGAGAGAACAGCAGCGATCTCGTTCGGATAAATCTTAAGTGGACTCATGCATCAGATCTTCCTCACTGAACCGGTCTTTGTCTGGTGAACTATCACCGGGCAATGGGGTTTGATTATCAGTCTGGGCACAGAGATCGGGTCAATACCGCCCTGTTTCTATGCCATCGTTTATTCCCGATGGGGTTGAGGGGACGGGCTGTTCTCGCCCGACTAGGGAGGTCAATCGGATTGGCATTCCCCCTCCGTATGTTCCGTTTTACTCCTTACGAGGTGTGGGAACCCCACCATTCGGGAAGTGAGTCTTATTCCCCCTCCTCTTCTATCATGCCATTGATGTTCCTCCCTTCGTTTCAAGGTAGGGCGGACGTAACAGAGCGTGGACCTACTCCGTCCCTTCAGGCCTGGGACAAGAAAATGGAGGGGACCGCCAGTCACCCTTTAGATGATCTAGAAGAGATTTACGTTCCCATTTGTTGAGGAGGTCCACTATTAGGGTTAGTTCCATTACCCGCAATTGGCGGCTTCAGGATGAGGACTACCCCATTTCGACGTCTCCCTCTCTGGGGAGAAACGCTTGGAAGGACAGTCTTGTCTCGCCTCTGAAGCGGGCTGAGGACTATGATGTTATTTTCGTCATGGTAGACTAAGATGAGTTCTCAGCCGAACCGGTGGCAGCTCCTTCCCACCAGTCCGGCCAGGTGTTGGAGGAGTAGGATGTCTGGGCGTTCGGTAGAGTGGTGAAAGGAGTTTAGCGCCTCCTTCCCACAGACTTGTGTTCAAAGTATTCTGGCACTGAGGACCAAAATATTCTCTCCAGACTGAAGAGTCTCTTTGGGCAGCATCTCGTTTAGACCTTCTGTTGCTTCCGCTCTCAGCGATGGTCCGGGAGTTTGCACAGAAGTTCTCCCGAGAATAAGAGTTCGCCAGGCAGCAGAAAGGATAGTCTGTTCCCTCTTCGTCACTTTGGCCGCTGGCTTCTGGCTCCAGCTATAGAGTTCATTCGCCGATTTGACCACTTAAGCCGCCGTAGGGATATAGGCTAGGGCCTGAGCTCGCCTCCCGGTGATTGCCTCGCATGCCTTCTTCTGTCTCTTGAAAGAGAAACAATTGCCTCTAGACGTCACGGCATGCGCTCTCCATGTCGATGGTACTCTCTACAGCGCTTCTTCACCTCCGCAGGGATGCTGCCTTGGAGTTTTCCTCGACCACAACAAAAACCTGGTCGGTACTTCTTGAGGCGGAGACGCTATTCCGAGGTCTCATCTTTTCCGTGGCGTCACAGGATTTGAGGGACCAATAACACAGGTCCCTGGCAGCAGCTTCGGGTTCTTCGAAGCGCGCCCACCCTGACCACAATATGGGACCTTCTTCCACGTTCTTCAACCAGGCGCATCCTCAACAGTCTCAAAAGCAGCCTCAAGAAGAGAGGGGTCCGATCCTAGGAAATTGCCTCCTCTCGTAGTGTTTTCCTCTTCGCAGCGCCCTGGTAGAAGCTCGTCAGTAGTTTGGTAGAGCATCACGGAAATTATGTAGGTCCATTCCACCTTAACTGATGCCTACTGGCTTCGGTTCCGACCACATCTTCTCCTATCATGGATCCCCGTCTTTTCCATCAGTCAAATCTGGCTCAATTAAGGGAACATGTACACACTCTTCTTCAGAACTGCCTAGTTAAACAGGTGAAAAACAACCAGACTTCGGCTTTCTATTCCTGGATCTTTCTGGTGTCAAAAGATGGCGAAAACATTCGGCTTATAATCGACCTTTCCGCCTTAAACATATTTCTTCGGGAAGAACGCTTCAAGATGGAGAGTACTGCCTCAGTCAGGAACGCCATAAGGCCAAGCGAGTGGGCGGTCTCCAATGATATTCAAAATGTGTACCTTCACATCCCCATCTTCCCCCCGCACAGAAAATACCTTCGGTTTTGTCTCGACCAGGAGGTATTTCAATTTCAAACTATTCCGTTCGGCCTCGCTTCCGCTCCCAAGAGCTTTTGTCAGGGAGGTGGAGGTCGTTAGGAATCCTCCTCCTCCAGTGTTTCGACCACTGGTTGATGCACAAAGTCCTCGTCGATTCTTTTCTGAAGGACCTGTCCATCTGTTGGTCGACGGTGATCCATCTCGGTCTAAACACGCACCTAGAAAAATTGGATTTCGCCCCTTCTCAGGACTTAGTATATGTGGTGATGAATTTCCTTACCAGCTTAGGGAGAGTTCGTGTTCTTCCGGACCGGATCTACCAAATCCTATCCCTCATAATGAATCTTCTGGCCAGGATCTCGTTGTCGGCTCCCCTTTACCTCTCTCTCTCTCTCTCTCCTGGAAACTCTGAACTCGCATTCAGACTTGGATCCCCTATGGACAATTTACTTGCGCCCTCTCCAGTTCCTGTTTTATCAAACTGGAGACCGCACAAGGACCATCTATAAGCTAGATTTCCCCTGGGGTACGATTTTTACCACACCTGTATTGGTGGCTTAATCGGGACCGGTTTTTGACCGGAGTCCCAGTTCACACCTTCAAAACCCACTATTTTCTGTATACCGATGCCCTAGATTCGGGATGGGTTGCTCACCTGGAGCCAGAGGGTGTAGTTCTTCATGGATTTTGGTCCCTGGAAGAAGAGACCCTTCATATAAACAACTTGGAAATGCGAGCAGTGTTTCTAGCCTTACAGGAGTGTGCCAATCTCATAAAGTGTCATTGGGTTATGGTCGTCTCAAAGAACATGTCAGTAGTAGCGTGCCACACGCATTAGGGAAGTGCACATGCTTCTTGTATTTGCCTGTAATTCGGGAACCTCCTCCGATGGGTAGCCTCGGAGAAGCTAACTCTCTGAGTCCGTCATGTTCCAGGCAAGAGGAACATACTGGTAGAGTCGTGCAGTCCTCACGGAATAGTCTCTCCATCAGTCAGAAGCAGAATCCCTTTTTCATTTGTAAGGGAGACTCTTGGCGGACTTGTTTGCGACGAGACTGAACAACATGCTCAACTTTTATGTCTCCCCGGTACCTGATCAGACGGCCTGGGCAGTGGACGCTTTCAGTCTATAATGGGATCGTTAGTATGCGTACGCCTTCCCACCATTCAAAATAAATTCGCAAATGCTCAACCTTCTCCACTGCTCGGCTCATCCTGGTAGCCATCGTGTGGCTCCAATGGTCGTGATTGAACGACCTTATCGACTGTCTGTAGACGAGCCCAGGAGATTACTACGGAGAAGTGACCTGCTGGGTTTCTCTTCCACAATAGTCCACAGATTCTCCACCTTGACGCTTGGTTCACCTCAAGCGATCAATCAGTCAGGATCAGTTTTCAAGCAAGGTTGCCAACTGTATCGTCCAGGCTAGGAGGCAATCCACTTCCAGGCTTTACGATGAAAAGTGGAGAATCTTTTGTGATTGTTGCCGTAGGAAACGCGTTGATCCTAGCTTTTCCCTTCTGAGCGCAGTTGCAAATTTTATTCTCTTCCTTTTCAAATAGAGAGAATGTTCGGCGTCCACAATTAAGGGCTATGGCGAAGCCCTTTCTAACACCCTCAAATTATCTAGGGGTTCCGCCATTGGGTCAGACCCACATCTTTCTTATCTGATCAGGTATTTAGAGATTCTTAGACTGATATCGTGCTCACTAATGCCTAGATGGAATCTTTTGTGTGTTCTTTGGGCGCTGTCAGAATCCCCTTATGAACCCTTGAGTGAAGCTTTCTTTGAGAGCCTTACCCCTAAGAAGGAGCCGGCTTTATGCCTTGGCAGTGGGAAAGGATTGTTTACGGTTCAATGGTAATTA
Source organism: Margaritifera margaritifera (assembly GCA_029931535.1). NCBI lineage: Eukaryota > Metazoa > Mollusca > Bivalvia > Unionida > Margaritiferidae > Margaritifera > Margaritifera margaritifera. The sequence continues at coordinate 4,483,012 of JAQPZY010001662.1, read as the reverse complement.
TGATTCGTTTTCTCTTCTTTGCCAATCTGGGTTTCTGGCTGAGAATGATCTACCTTCAGTAGCTCCACTTACTATAGAGATCCCCAGTCTCAGTCGTATCTGTCCTGGGGATGATCAAGATAGACTCCTTTGCCTAGTTAGGGCCTTATGGTTTTATTAGACTTCTTCTAAAGGAAGGAGGAAGAGTCAGAAGCGTCTCTACCTACATATTAAGGGTTCCTCTGATATTTTGGCGGCAACCATTTACAGGTGGATTGTTAGGACAATCCATCACTGAGAGCGACCTTTCTTTCGTGAGAATTAAAACCCGTGAAGTTAGGGCTATTGCTACATCTTGGGACTATATGAATCACGCCTCTTTGCATGATGTTATGAGAGCCGCCTTCTGGCGGTTTCACGCAACCTTCTACTCCGTTTATCTTCCATCTTTGGCGTATCAGAGTGAAAGGATTTTTTTTTTTTTTTGGCGGGGGGGGGGGGGCTTTAGTGATGGCACAATTCGTGGCCCAACCTCGTACAAATTTACCGTGGTGAACACTAACGTAAGGGTAAGTCTTTTTCTGTACCAGATTTGTTGCGGCCATCAGCCTTGCTACTAACTGACAAAGTCAGCAAAACAATGCTGGCAGGTATTTTTTTTACAGCTATGATTTTTTTTTTTTTTTTTTTTTTTTTTTTGGGGGGGGGGGTAAACTAATTTTAAGTATGTAATACTTATCTCTAATTATGTAATACTTATCTGCTACTATTGCAAAGATGTGCTCCTCTCACACTTCTCTGATGCCCTGTAATCTAGGTCGAAGTCAAAAGAGGATGTTCTTCCATATATTGGCTGTGACTGGGATCATGTTCTTTTCAATTCTGGCACTCAGGAGAGAATAATTAGCTTGGACTGGGGACTATGAGTACGGGAAAAGGAAAATCAATGCAATAGTAGCAGGGAAGTATTAGAAAATTATTTTGAATATGCTTTTTGCGTAAACGTATATAATTTTGTAATGGCCAAAAGAATAATGATTTACACCATCAATAGTATACATTTAGACTACCAGGGACCTGTGTTGTTGGTCCCGCAAATCCTGTGACGCCACGGAGAAGATGAGGCCTCTGAAGAGCGTCTCCGCCTCAAGAGGCGCAGACCTTAAAAGGTTGTTGCTATGGTCCAGCAAAACTTTTCACGTCTCAAGGTGGCAACTCTGCGGAGGCGAAGAAGCTCCGCAGAGAACGCCATTGACATGGAGAGCGCATGAAAGAGAGTCCATGCATTATTAACTAATGATATTGTATCATTAGCACCATTATTGGCTACAATTTGTCGCAATAAAACGCATAGCTGCTAGTAAATGCATATATTTATCCATTGTTTCTATATATTGGCCATCATTATTCATATTATTACTATCATGTAGAAGATATTCAACATATTCAAATTTCCTAATTGATTTACGAATTGTCTCATCTTCAAAACTATTAAAATATATCGATATAACTTTGGTCATATATATATATATATATATATATATATATATATATATATATATATATATATACATATAACTTATCATTCCATTGCCGTACAGCTGATTACTAAAGAATCGATTTTGTCAGGAGCTCTCTTTGTTGAATGAATAATTTCTTTGATGTATCTTATAAGACATATTGTGGTTGGATATTTCCAGTTGATAATTCTTGTATTGTTTCCCTTATTTCTGGTGTTATTTCTCCGGCAATTATTTTGTCATCTTTTGATTTAATTTGCAATTATTGTTTTCAACAGCATTTCCTTTAAGATATTTTGCTTGTGTCTGCAGTTGGTTTTTTATACCATCTAATACCATGGTTTAACCATATCTTTAATTATCGTTGGTAACTTGCTTGCTAAACTTTTGTTCCACTTTTTAAAATAATTGGACCACCAATAATTTTTCTTTTTTGATAACGTGTATTTCTCAATATATATATATAGAACCCTTAGTGCATCAAGGTGCTATCTGCAGTTTTTAGATTTGTGAGAAAAAGCTGTTTAAAGATTTGCACTCTTTATGTAAATGATATAAGTAATTTCTATATATGTTTCTTGTAGCATACATCAGTGTAATAAAAACGGTGCAATACTTATATTGAGACACTCATATATTTATAAGTTATGCCCCTTTTTGTCAAATAGCACCTTGATGCATACACAGAATATTTGGAACCTTTTGAGCATCAAGGTGCTATTTGGCATATGGTACCTTGATACTTGCAGACAACTTGCAATTAAAAGTATGTTATTGTTAAATAGACCCTTTTGCAATAAAATAAATCACCGACTATGAACGTTTGATGTGCAATATTGTTGATTTATTTTCTTTGTATTGTACATCAATTAATATGCAATCTTTAAAACAACTTCTAAGCTTTAAACTACTGTTTCTTTTAAACATGAGCACAATAATAAAGTGAAAAAGAATGCTACTGTTTGTATTCAGGATAATATCATATTGTATATTTTACACTACTTATCATGCACTTCTAAAACAGATATTTACAAGAGTAACTATTTGTATTATTACTTCCTTTGAAAGCTACTGATGCACTTCAGTCACAGTTCACTTATTCATCGTCAGTTTCATATTCACTTTCTGTTACATCTGGAAGGCAATCTTTTTATGCTTTGCTGTTGGTGTTCCTTCATAATATGGATAAAATTCCTCGAGAATGAACTCACTGTTACAAAGAGATAGTAGATATGTTTTCTTATTGATCGATATAGGTATTTTCTTGGTGTAGCGTGCTTCGAATTCACTTGGTACGTGTAGGTTTGGCAGTTGATTTCTTGACCTTGTACTTGACGAAACGTAAATTTCCATAAAGGCATTTTAATCAAATGTTTCATTAAGAAATACAGTTCCTGGGGATGTTTTCTCTAACTTTATCCAGACAATTTTCAATCAGTTTATTACTGTATTTCTGGTGCTGACTTTCATGTTTGGACAACAATTCTTTGGAAATGACTTCAGATTCAAGAAATCTGTATACTTCGCTGGCATAACTATGTAAGTTTTTTTTTTCTTCAAGCAAGAGATATGACAGTATGCCACTGAGATGGAACACAGACCACCGTTTTCTTTTTAGTACCTTCATTGACAGCATGCATGCCATCTAATTTCATTTGAGATTGGCCTGGCTCACAGAATTTTTGGTTGATGAATATGCGTGTGCTTGCTTTGCTTATGGCATAGAAATATGCAGAGGCCACATACTGGTTCCCTGTTCTGTCCTCCGCAACTAGGTCTTTCACTAAATGGTTACTTGCAATGGAATTAATGTAATTTAGTAAGCAAGTTCCAATCTCGCATGAACTTCTTCCACTTTGGATTTTGTCACAGAGGATACAAGTGCCATTTGAATCTACTAATGAGTAAAATTATAGATTGTAACAAGAGAGTTTTCGTTTGTAGTAAAGTTCTCCAACAAGTGTACATGGCATATTCAATACTGTCTCCAAGTCAAAAGTTGCAGCATAGAATGAATTGTCAATCTGTGCTCTAATTTTATCATTAGATTTTTGCTCTCGTGAATTCTCATTTCGCCTCAAATGGGAATCATGCATTTCTTTTAGAGTATTGTCAACATTTCCTTCAGCCATTTTGATATTGAACTTTGTACACTGGGAACGCTGGTGTTTCTTTGGTTTGAAAAATACATAATTGTATTCATTACAGAATATTTCTCTATACTTTGCTTGGCTAACTGGTTTATCTTCCATTGATTTGCATTGACTTACATACAAGTGCCACATTTTTGTTATGTTCAGGTCCTGTGATAAATATTTTCTTCTCGATTGTTTATGTACATAATGTGCTTCCATTGTTGGAAATGATTTGATATGTGCACGCACAAACTGAATAGATACAGGTGGTGTTTTGTTACAGGGCGAACATTTTCCTCTCCTGTCAGAACCTGAAAAGACACCGCTAGATTTTCTATTCATAGCAATTGTAACTGTCTTTTTACCAATACCAAGAGTATTGATAAAGAACATTTGCACACTCTCACTCTTGTATTATTTACTTCAAAAGCATATTGAAGGCTGGTCTTCCTGCTTCCTATGTTAACTCGTTTGGATTACAGTCCTTGATATTCTGGCAAATAAACTGCCGCTGCCTGTGGTTATCTTGTTGGCCCCAGAATGTATCAAATATTTGTTTTCTGTACTCTTCCGTAATCATTTCATTGCATTTAAAGTTGTATTTAGAACCAGTCTTGCAATTCCATGCTACAGTGCTCAAAGTGTTTGTTAATTTCCCCTTTTCCCTATAATCACCCATCATGTTAAACATATGAACATTTCTAACATAGGATTTCCGTTAGACGCCAGATAGACCCATCAGAATGTTACATTTATCGGCCAAATAGACCATCAAATTACAATGTTACATTTTTCCCCGTGTTTAATCCCCTTGTCCTTATAACTTCTTTTACCATGTTTAACGTAGGATGCCCCTTGTCCCTCAAGTGTCGCACTATATTAGTCATACAGAACAAAAACTATTTTGTTGTAAACAAACAACTTTGAAAAAGAAAATCAACCAATTGTAACATAAATATTTTCGATAGCACAAGAATATTTTTAAGAAAAGAAAAATACATAGTTTGGAACTTTCTTGGGCATGGGAAGTCGAAGAGGGAGAGGGAGGCTTTTTGGTGTTTTTGGTTATTGGAGCATGAAAAAATTTAAAATGAGTAAACAGTGTGGGACGACCATCGATCAATACACTAATCCAGGGGTGCCAAACTCATTTGCTATGGGGGACCAGATTTGATTATAAATAATAATAATAAAAAATAATAATAATAAATAAGGAGTCTGGCGGGCCGTATGTTTGACACCCCTGCACTAATCAATACACTCATATTTTCGCGGGCAAAGAAACAAAGAAACGTGGTAGCCATGACTCCGGTACGACCTTGTGAAAGGCGCGTGGCTCCTATATATACTTGGAAGTGTCTATTGTTTTCTTTTATTTTTAGCGTATGCTTTGTCGTCTTGAATTAAGAAAGAACTGATTTACTGTACGAATGTACATTTTAAGTGTATGCTTTGTTATCTTGAATTAAGAAAGAACTGATTTACTGTACGAATGTACATTTTAAGTGTATGCTTTGTTATCTTGAATTAAGAAAAAACTCAGATTTACTGTACGAATGTACATTTTAAGTGTATGCTTTGTTACATTAAATTAAGAAAGAACTCAGATACATTTTATGTGTTTGCTTTGTTACCTTGAATTAAAACAGAACTCATATTTACTGTACGAATGTACATTTTAAGTGTATGCTTTGTTACCTCAGATACAATTTATGTGTATGCTTTGTTACCTTGAATTAAAAAAGAACTCAGATTTACTGTACGAATGTACATTTTAAGTGTATGCTTTGTTACCTTGAATTAAGACTCAGATTTACTGTACGAATGTATATTTTAAGTGTATGCTGCGAATGTACATTTTAAGTGTATGCTGCGAATGTACATTTTAAGTGTATGCTTTATCTTGAATTAAGAACTCAGATTTACTGTACGAATGTACATTTTAAGTGTATGCTTTGTTACCTTGAATTAAGAAAGAACTCAGATTTACTGTACGAATGTACATTTTAAGTACATGCTTTGTTACCTTCAATGAAGAAAGAGTTATGTTACTCAGATTTACTGTGCGAATGTACGCAAAACACTGCAGAACATAAACGGTAAACAGCCGACATTACATAAGAAATCTGCTACTTTCAAGCTCTTAATACACTTTCGCTGGCCAACTTGTTTGAGCATAAAAGAAAGAAGAAGAAAATTTGTTTGTTTTGAGTGAATAATGGAAAAAGTTCATTGATTGGGTGACAGTACTGGAGTTTTAAACCCACGAAATTCATTCACTCAATATGTATTCGAAACTTTCGATTTCTTTCGGAGGTGAAGGACTATAGCATTGTAGAAGTTTTAACAATAATGACTTGCAAATATGGAATCAGTTGCAAAAATGAATTTATTTCGCAGATTAGGTACACGGCAGCCGTACGAATAGCTTTACGTAAATTATACGTAAATTATATACACGGCGGTGGTGCGAATAGTCTTTTCAGATAAGGAACATGGCGGCCGTGCGAATAGACTTTCCCAGTCAAGGTGCACAGCGGCCGTGCGAATAGCCTCGACGCGCGCTATATCGAAATAAAGTACCGGTACTAAAATACCGTAAAAGCCAATCAACCATATAGCGGCAAAAACATGATAAATCATCAAGCTTTATGCACAATCTTCTCCATGTTTATAAAGTAAAAAAAAAAGTTAGCTGCTGTGCAGTAATTTATGAAAATACAAAAAGCAAGTCCGTGTTTATCATTCTTTGCATGGTTCTGTATGTGTCGGTATAGTTCTATCACCTGCTAATAACAATAAAAGGCAATCGCTGAAAAAAGTAAGAAATTTAAACAAATAAATAAATTTCAAATAAAGCAAGAAAAGCGAAAATAAAACAAGCATACAAGATACAAGAGAGAGTGATGCAAGAAATTGTACTTAATGTCGGGGGTCTCGTTAAAAATACATAAACACTCCCTCTGTACGATCTATTTTACTGACATGATTGTAAAATAAGAAGATACAGCTCAGACAAAAAAATTAGTACTCAAATTAAAACAAATGAAACAGACAAAAGATGTATGATGTAAAATAGCGTAATAGCTAACGTTAACTAAATGCCGAAATGTGTTTAGACTGTTGTGAACTGAAGAAAACGATTGCCACAATCATATTAACATCAGATCTCCACTGTCCTTCACCTAGAACAGTGAAGATCTGATTTTAATCAGATTGACGATTGCCGCACACTTCGATTTACTGCCTCTGCAACGCTACGTATAATTTTACTGTGAGGTAAATGTGGCAGATAGGTACCTATAAATAAATTCCAACATTTTCTACGTACTTCGTTCATTACTGTGGAAACAAACTCACGTTGCAAAACACACGTTCAATGCAACAAAAACAGACTATCGACCTAGCGGAAGGACGCCAGTACTTGATGGACTGCGAATAAATTTCTGAGCATGATTTTGTGGATTTAAAATTCGCCATAAATGGATACATATCGTAAGTTTTAAATGAGTACATGCTGGTAATAGTATATTTTTTATAACCTTTCTGAATTGCTATGAGTGCAACGTTTTGGCTCTGTCACATGTAAGAACACTGGTTGTGTCTAAAAATAGGTTTGTTTACAAGTGTATTAAAAGGAGGGGAGGGGTACGCAAGTTGTAGCTGAATGTGTAGTTCATTACGATTTTTTCAATATATATTTAATATATTTACTAAATGCTTAATTCTTTCCTTGTAATATTTACGAAATGTGTGTAATAATGCAGGGCTTGCTTTGCGTAGTCGACTTCATGACGGCGTAGCCTTGATGTCATCTCAAGGGTTAATTAAATTGTAATGGAGGTTCGTTTATTTTATTTTTTTTTAGTATATACACACATATCAGGGCTTTACACATTTTTATAAAAGTAAGCTGGCCCAGTGACTTGAACACTGGACTTGCCGTAGGGGGATTTGAGCTTGCCCCAAAATGACAACAAAATAACACTACTAAACCTTAGTGGCGATGTTTTGTTGTCATTTAAAGTAAAACAAATTAAAAAACAAATACAGGAAAATAAAGTATAGGATGTTTTAAGGAAATCGCATTGTATTTATTTTGCAAATATAGAATGTTCGTATTATAATTTTGTTTGCACCTTGAAACAATATGTCAATAATTAAAGTTAGCAAAAAAGATATAGGTTAATAGTACATGTAGATATATATGTAGATGAAGAAAGAAAGGAAGGGTTAGAATGCAGATATAGTTAGAAGAGCAAAGACAGACATATACATGTATACAAATAGACAGATAAAGGGATGGATAGGTAAGATTTTGGAAATGACTAGATTTTTTAGAGAGAGATGTTTAGGTAAAAGACATTAAACTGAAAAATTAAACAGCCAAGAACAGAACTATGTTAACTTAATTTTAGTCATGTTGTAATATGTCATAACACTTTCTTTATATACCTTTCCATTTAATTTTCAATTGATCATGCCTATTTTAGGTCAAACTGAGTCATTCGCTGAAATATTCCAATGTCAGTGAATTCACTCTTTGCTTTTCTCAGGAGAGTGTTGCCCAATGAGACATGTTTGCTTCCAATTCCATGTCATCCAGTTTTCACCTTGAAATCAGCAACATGCATCGAAACAATTTTTGACAAGCCAATTTTAAGAACGATTTGACAACACTTATTTTGATTAATTTAATTATTTGCCAAACAGTTATAGATGATAAACACTGATTGTGGGTGCTAGATTTTCAGGTGGCTAATTGTTAGAGACAGATGCCTTTTATTTCCAATATCTGTCAAAGAATATTTCATGAGTTATATTATCACCTAGTCATCTTGAATCAGAGACATGCCATCTGTTACGTATTTTAAGGAATTGTTTGCATATTAAATAGTGAAATGTATTGTTGTAACAGGGGTTGAACATGTTGAAAGTAACACTAATCTGCTATCCTGCAGTTATTGATTTTGATGGATCATTAAAACCCAGCCACACTAATCCATTGGAATAGTGCAGATTACTGCAGGTAAGAAGTGTTCTCGAGTCAGCATTTCCTTTAATGGTTAATTGATCTGTTTATTGTGTTAACTGAATACCTACAAACATCCTGCACTTGACGAGGTACAATAAATGCTCATGGCACAAATGGGCTGATGTTAAACCACTCACCCACTCACAAGTAAATTAGTGTGATTATTGTCATAACAGTCTTCGCGCTCGTGGAACTAGCCTTGTATACTTCCCCCAAGCACTGATTTAATTACTGACGACAACAAGAGGTATAGGATCTTGAGCTGGTCTTCTCTCTTTCTTTGCTGCTTTAGCCTTTCTTCTTCTATTTTTTTTTTCCTTTTATTTTTCCTGTCGTGGCTTATAATTGAACAGAAATTTTTCCATGGTTAGTAATTAGTTAGTGTTTAGTGATTTAAGGCTGCTGCCATTTTGCTTCATGAGCCGATTCAGAAATGTATCACATATTTCAGTTGGTTAAAAACTTCATGGCGAATATATTCAGGCACACTGTCTCTTTATACTACCATTTATAATTTAGTGTAAGAGACAATACAGAACCAGACTATATAAGATGTGATGTTATTTACATTCAGATGTTAGACAAACAATTGAACATACTTACCATCAGAAAATATTGTCATATTAAAATTCATAATTTAACAGAATTTATTTAATAATGACTTTAGAAAATGTAACTGGCCCAGTGGGCCAGCGGCTATCAGTATTAACTGGCCTTCCTCAAAACTCACAGGCCATGGGCTGGCAGGCCAGCTGCTAAATGACCCCTGTGCATGATTGACACTTTCAGACAGGCATCAAGTCTTTAGTAAACATTAACACCCGACATAAATAACAACTTGCAGACCCACAGGTTGCCAATACAAATTGATTTTTCATCCTAGTTATTAAACTCATTATAAGTCATAGCCATCTGAATCTAGTTGCCCACCAGGCTGCGACTGAGATACACTTGGTTGCCTGGAGATAACATTTGGTTGTCATGCTGCCAGGCAATCAATATACTATAAGCACACAAAATAAACATATCTTGTCATAGTTGTTATGTATAGACCATATTTATACAATGTAAGATGTCGACCCTGATAGGCATGATGGGGAGGATCATATTTAACAGCTCCAATTATAACCCAGCAATTAACAGTAGAAGTTTGTAGATTGTCCGCAATTAAACTGAATTTATTGTTGAAATGAACAGTGTTGTTGGAAAATTGTTATGATTCCAAGATTAATCCCTCTCTCCCTCTCAGTGACACTTAAGTTGCAATCAAAGATTTTCAGATTTTATTTCCCAACAATGGAGAAACACCTTGCACCATCAATTATAGTTTGTTCACTTCCATTTTCTTGTTTTATCTTAAATTATACAACATTCAAGACTACGAGATCTCAGTATCCAAAATCTCACGCTCTGTCTTTAGTGTTAAATTAGTAAATCCAGTTTATTTAGTTTACGTAATTATAGGAAGATGTGTGGCTATTCTACTGTACTGTGGATCATTGTCGATATTAATAATTTGAATTTGTTCATGTTTCTTATGCAAAGAAATATGTGAAGTGCCTTGTGCATGGACACACCATAGTAGGCGAACCATCTCTAATTGCCTTGGTACTTGAAATTGTCAGCAATTTCAGAGAAAGGGGCTACACTACCAGTCCAGCATTGCCTTGAATTCATGTGTTGCTGTGCTGTACAACCTCAAACCAAATCAAACATAGGTCAAATCATGTGTACTTTACTCTTCTGCAAGGAAAAAAAATCCAGTCTGATATCTCAGATTGTTTTATGTACCTTTTATCCAGTTTTTGTGAAAAAAATCGAGTCTGATATTTCTGATTGTTTTATGTACCTTTCCAGTTCTAGTGAAAAAAAGCACAGTCATGTAGTCATTAGTCTTCAGAAACTCTGCATACAGCTATCTCTTTCTTGCAAAGAAATTTGAGGATTCGGTAAATGGTATTTTCAGTTGACTTTTAGCTGATAATGAAACAGAGTTTGTAATATTCTATTTTCATGATGTTAAGACAATGCACACCCAGTCCTTTAGCTCTGACTTTAATCCTTTCAGTCACTTTTTGTTCTCTCCTTCTGTTATTCTTGAGGTTTTATTTTACATATTTTCCCAATCATGGTTAATTTAAAATTATGGCATTCACTTTTAGATGTAACTTGGCATCCTGCAGAGCATTTTTCAGCGACCGCTCACAACCTACTCACTCTTGTTTTTTCCATGTTGTGAATTTATATCACAGTTTATTTGTTTGAAAAAAAAGATATCCAAGTAAATATATTAATATACATGTACAGTGATCTCCCCGGACATTTTCGATAGCATCGGGGTAAGCGCATTAGGGTAATAAAATGTTTTAAAAAGCGCGCATCAACGTCATAAAAGTGAAACAAATTAATATCAATGAAATAAAAAAGAAGTGTATATATTTACATAGTAATATTTATTTACCTAGGTTATAACAAGGCTTAATGTCTATCTTATTTGTCTCTTAATTTAAATAAATGATATTCTTCTTTTCGCCATATATACTGACCGCCACATCAAAATTAAAGTCTTTTAAGGATTGTCATCAGTATCCTCTGTGTCGACCTGTTCCTTTAAATGCTCCTAATTTTATTCATTGACGAGAATGACCTTTCACAATCTGAAAAAAATGGAACATACAGTTTGTTAATAGATGTACAAAAAAGAGACAAAACTACCTGAATCCTAATTAAGGGAATTACCTAGGACAAATTCTTCAAGAGTCAAGACAGTGATGTGTTTTCAAATAATCATCACAGAATAAGATAATACATATTCCTTTCCATTAAGAATATATCAAAGTGTTTACTATTGTTTAATTTCTTCACTGAATCAAAGTCAGAGAGCTTAAATATTGTTCAAAAGTTTAAATTGAATTAAAACTTATTTTATTGAATAATTATTAAGCATATGGATGAAACTATTTAAGTTATATTGATGAAGGAATACTTTTTATTTATATCTTTTCAAAAGAGTTAAAACTGGAAGATAAAGATTGTTCCATTTATTACTTGGATAGACAGAAGAGAGAAATGAGAAATTATTAGGGCAGCACCCACTTAAGTTAAGGTTTACTGACCAAACTATATTTCTCTTGCTCAGAGTAAACTATGTAAACATAATAAGAACTTGTAAATAAAATGCAACTTTCATTCCTTGTCACAACTTCATAAGAATGACAATAATTGCAACTACAACTACTGGTTACTACTATAAAAAAATATATATTTCAACCCCCCCAGTAGATCTGAACCAAAATTTAGCAATATGGAAAACTTACCATCTGATCCAGCAATTTCCACCCAAGGATATAACGTCTTCCATTCATTGTTAAATCCCGTCCTTCTTTTCTTGATCTCTTTCTTTGTGGGAATCATGCTGACTCTATCGGAATCGGAATCACAATTTTCATAACCATGGTTATTACAACTCAGTGGAGAGTATATACATTGCCCATTCAGATTAACTATGGTATTTGTCTCTGCACTGTCTAGGCAAAAAGCAATATGTTTCTATAGCATTGATAGTGTACTCATATGCTATAGTCTATTTTGATAAACTAGCTACAACAAATGAGCTGCATTGAGGAACTCTTTCTATTGGAGAAATTCTTCACCATCTTCACAGGTGGGTTATTCGTGGTGATGCAAAGAAACCTGATGATTTTGCAATCAGTATCTCACACAGTCCCCCCCCCCAAAAAAAAAAAAAGAAAAAAGAAAAGACCAGAGGCACATATGTTATGTACCGCCTGTGGCACTCTTTTTTGATATTGTGATTGCACCATCATCCAGGTATTATGCATCCACTTACTTCCTTTTCAGTGATGCAGATTATTTTGCAAGATAAATCAATATTACTTGTACACAGCACATTATTCTTACATGTACTGCTAGTATAATAATCAATTTTAGCATTGCACTCATGTTGCTGAGAAATTATGTATTCTTTATATTTTTTCTTTTTTTTTTTTCTTTATTTTTGCCATGTATTAGAAGCTCACAAGATTATTATAGGTGAAAGAGTAAACAGTTTTGACTTTATTCATTATGGTTGATTGAAAATAAAGTTAATTAAAGTTTATTTTATGCTGATTGTATAAGAAGTTCTAACAACTTATTTTATTAGCCTTGAGAACCTTGGGAATTCTCAGGAAAGGGGCTTTTAATAGCAAGTTGAGGAACTCGAGAATTTGGAGGAAACCATGTGCCTTTAATAGGTAACCACTAACCATTGTATACACCCACACTGGGCAACCACGAACCATTGCATATACCCACACTGGGCAACCTCTAACCATTGCATATATTTACACTGGGCAACCACTAACCATTGCATATACTGACACTGGGCTACCACTGATCATTGTATATACTCACACTGGACTACCACTAACCATAGCATATTCTCATACTGGGCAACCACCAAACATTGCATATACTCACACTGGGCAACTGCTAATCATTGTATATACCCACACTGGGTAACCACTAATCATTGTATATACCCACGCTGGGCATCCATTAGTCATTGCATATACGAATCACTGGGCTACCACTAACCATTGCATATACTTACACTGGGCAACCACTAACCATTGCATATATTCAGACTGGGCAACCACTAACCATTGCATATATTCAGACTGGGCAACCACTAACCATTGCATATACCCTCACTGGGCATCCATTAATCATTGCATATACTCACACTGGGCTACCACTAACCATTGCATATACTTACACTTAGCAACCACTAACCATTGCATATATTCAGACTGGGCAACCACTAACCATTGCATATCATTGCATATACTCACACTGGGCAACCACTAACCATTGTTTATACCCACACTGGGCAACCACTAATCATTGCATATATTCACACTGGGTTTTGCTTTGTTTTGTGTTTTATGGAGCAGCACAATTAGGTTATTTAGTGCTGATGCAAGTGCAATAATGTGCATTGCTCAAGGACGCTCCATGGTAGCCGATCCAGGCTGATCTGATGGTAGGATTTGAACCCTCATTCTTTCAGTCATGAGTTCAAAACACTTACCACTGTGGCTCCTGCCTCCATTAGTCACCACTTACAGTATGCAAGAGAGTGTACCGTGCTTGTTCTACATCACCAAGCCTACATGGGTACCCACACTGGGAACCAAACCATTGACTTAAGGTCAAATGAGGCTTTACCATCTAACACTGCTACTACTGTCCATGGTTTGTTAGTTATATTCTCAGGAAATGTTCTAGGGTGATTGGAAATGGGACATGGATAGAAATGATTAAAATTTTGTTTGTTATGGATGCCACTATGACAAGTTCCTATACCATTCTATTTGCTCACACAAATTATAATAACAATGTGCCATATATACTCACATATAAGTGAAGTCTAACTGCTAACTGCGCAGACCCAGATCTCCTGTCGCATAATGTACTGTCAGATCTGGGTCTATGTAGTTTGTTAGCAGTAATCAGTAGAACAAATAACATCAACCCTGATCTGCTGGTGCATTATGTGATGACAGATCAGTTTGTGTCATTTGCAGTTGGACACGACTAATAAGTGAGTATATACGGTACATAGAGACTGTACGCTTTGGTTTTCCTAATGAAGGTGAAAAGTTTGGATGTCAAGTTTGTGATTTTCAACATTCGTAACTCTTAAAGCAGTGTACCAGATAATTTTTAGACCAATAGGAGTATGATACTCCTCAATTTTTAAAATAACTACCATATATACTAACATATAAGTTGAGTCCAACTGCAAACAACATAGACCCTGATGTGCCGTCGCATAATTTTCCAACAGATCAGGGTCTGTGTTGTTTGTTCTACTGATTACTCATAACAAACTGCATAGACCTCAAATCTGCAGGTGCATTATGTGCTGGCAGATCTGGGTCTATGCAGTTTGTTGTTGGATCTAACTTATACATGAGTATATATGGTACTTTGAAGACAAAACATTTTTTCCATAATTTGACTGTTTTATAAAAGGTTTTAATATTCATTTCTCGTGCATTTGTATGCTTTATAAAATAGTTTTTTCTGTTACAATTCCACTCAGTCTCTAACCAGGGGAATGATCTTACCCCTCCAACTCTGTGGTTTCCAGTACCTTATTACTGTTGACACTCTGCCTTTTTCATTTTCATACTTTTAAATACTTTGATATTTCATTTGAAATTGGTCTGACAGTATTAGAGTCCAATGTCAGCTCTGAAACTGAGAAACTTTGCATCAAAAGGAAGCGTGTAATCAGATTTTGTTCTTCACGTTCAGCCACCATTGCTTTACAAATGAACACTGATTCTCAGAGCAGATGAACGTCTTAGCAACGGTGAATCCTAGCATTTGATTCATTAGCACTTACAGCAACATTAACTGTACACATTGTAAGATTAGATACACCATTAAGAGTGGGTACTGCTATTAAGAGTGGGTGGGTACTGTGATCAAGAGTGTGCACTGCTATTAAGATAGGGTACTGCTATTAAGAGTGGGTGGGTACTGTGATCAAGAGTGTGCACTGCTATTAAGAGTGGGTACTGCTATTAAGAGTGGGTACTGCTATTAAGAGTGGATGGGTACTGTGATCAAGAGTGGGTACTGCTATTAAGAGTGGGTGGGTACTGTGATCAAGAGTGGGTACTGCTATTAAGAGTGGGTGGGTACTGTGATCAAGAGTGGGCACTGCTATTAAGAGACGAAAAGGCATAATGTAATTTTTAGAAGCATATATAGTATGTTTCTGAATTCAAAGTTTGGCATATCTTGATTTTTATTAGGTGTAATTTATATCAATATGCCCCTTCTCTGGAGCACTGTTAAAGGCAAAAGTTATTTTTTCTTTAAGAACCAAGTGATAGGTACATAAGTACAGAGTTTAAAAAGTTCAGATGAGTCTCAACACATGTTGCTCTTTCAAGTCTCAATGACAGCATTTGCAAATAAGGTATAATAATCTAATATGGTCATGAATGTTATGCTCTTGATACTTGCGAAAATTTAAATTAAAGAAATTAATTGTTTAATACCAGATTATGTGACAGGATATTCATATTTTTTCAGTCACTACGATTTAACAAAAGGATTCTTCACATCGTGCTCTTCGAGTGGACTAGAGTGGAAGAATTTAACTCCCAATGAAAATTTAGGATTTCAAGTTATTTTTTTTAAATTTTAATTTTTCAGGTTGTCAATCATTTAATCAAGGACAATATGGCACATAGACCAAGGCAATTGGAGTCTAACACTTCTTCAATATTGAACGAGTGAGTACTGACAAGAATATACTGTACTGTCATTTTGTTATATGCCCGTCATAAGGGCGAGCATAATTATGTTATGATGTTGTCCTTCTGTTACCAATTTTGTTTCTGCACAATAACTCAAGTCCTCCACCATCTGTTGTTACCAGACTTTGTGGATGGCTTGCACTTGGGGTAATTGAAGACCCATATTGATTTTGGAGTGAATAGGTTAAAGATCAAGGTCACTGTGACTAAAGAAGAAAAATGGATTATGCACAAAAATCTCAGTTCTCGACCATGTACCTTTACCAAAGTTTGTGGATTGCATACATGTTGGGTGAGAAAGAAGCCTATTGATTTTGACCTGGACCAAATTTTGTCGATCAATTTACTTGGGGTAAGGAAGAAACCTATTGATTTGGGGGTCAAAAGGTTAAAGGTCAAGGTCATTAACTGAAAGAAGACACATAGTTTATGCACGAAAATCGCAGTTCTTGACCATGTACCTTCACCAAGTTTGTAGATTGGTTACATATTGGGTAAGAAAGAAGTCTGATGATTTTGGGACCAAAAGGTCAAAGGGAAAGGTAACTGTGACTGAAATAAAAATGGTTTTTGTGTAATTAACTTTAATTCTAGATGATGTACCTTCACCAAAGTTGTTGGAGGGCTTGCACTTAGGATATGGAAGAGGCATATTGATTTTGGGGTCACTAGGTCAAAGGTTAAGGTCATTGTGGCTGAAAGAAAATGGATTTTGCAGAATAACTTTTGTTCTAAGTACTTGAACAAACTTTGAGGATGGCTTGAAGTTAGGGTAATTAAAAAAACCTTTATATTCTGAGGTCTTATGCCAGAGGTCATAGTCATGGCAAGTTTAATAAGAAAATTAAGGTTTCTTCACAGTAAGTTTAGTTAAAGACTGTATACCTTGATGAAAGGTCTGGTCATTGAGACTTTGTAAGTAATCTGCAGATTCAACCATACCCTACTAGTGCTTACATAGAAGACTATTAAACATGGGGTAGACGAATAATGTGCCATTTACAGTACTCAGGTTTTGTAAGCTTCTGCAAGTGAGATACAGGGAGTATACATCATTGCATTATCCCAGGTGAAACATCAGGTTCTGCAGAACACTCGTTATCTCACCTGGCTGTAACTAATTCCTGCCATCACTAAAAATAGAAAAACTTGAAATGACTTATGCTCAGAAGAAACTGACCAAATTTTACAGAACACATTCTGGTAATAAGAGCTTTCAAATTTATACAAGTGATGCTGATTTGCCATCAGATATGGCCACTGTTACTAAAAGTAGACAAACATTTAATGAACTTCTTCTAAAAAACCAGCCAACAAAATTTGACAAAATTTACAGAAAGCATTTTGCCAAGTCTGTACAAATGATGCCATTTTGCCAACAGATATGGCTGCTTTTTGCTAAAAATAGAAAATCCTTTAATAACTTCTGAAAAATCACTTAAGAGACTTTGATCAAATTTGACAGAAAATGTCCTAACTTGAATGTCTTTCAGATTTATAAAATTGATGCTGTTCTGCCATCAAATATGGTGGATGTTACGTAAATTAGACATATGTCAGCCAGGTTTGGTTTTTGGTTTTGTGGGGTTTAATGTCATTTTTCAGCACATAATAGGCTATACATGGCGGCCAGTATATTTGGTGGAGGAAGAAGCAGGAAGAACCACTGACCTATGGAAAGCATGGCGATATAAATACACTTATACAGGTCCTTTTCCAACTGGACATACATAGATTCTGTGTTACGATCAATCAAGATTCCCTCAACTCATACACCCACTGTTTCAAGTCTTTTTCCAACTCGACATATGCAGATTCTGTAAATCTGATACATTTAGCTCTGGGCAAATTTTGCTTCTTTCTGTTCTGCCAGTCTTGACCCAGTTTTTCTGACACACCAAATCCTCTTTCAGCACCCTTATTTCTATAAACTCCTGTGTATTCTATGATACATAACTTACAGACAGCATGGTAACTGACATGTTTACTTTGGTGTTCATGTATATCTCATAAATGAATCTATCAACTTACATTGGAATCAATACAGTAAACTAATTTGATTGTTAATTGCAAAAGTGAATTTGTTATATATCTGAATCAATACAGTAAACTAATTTGATTGCTAATTGCAAAAGTGCATTTTTTTATATATCTGAACAACATATCTGGCACTAATTTCTCAAGCAATTACCATTACAACACAGAGTTAAAACAAAACCCAAGCACCGACTTGTTGGATATCAGTGGAGGGTTTGACCCACAGCAGTCCAAGCATAGAGGTCTGACCTTTGATCTCAATATTGATGGCAGTGTAATTGCTGAGTGTTTATACACATGAAAGAATAACACCTTGGAAAATAATAGTGTTTCAGCTTGCTAAGACTCTTTCTTGTTCAAAGATTGAACATTTTTTAAATTTTTTATCCTGAAATAAAGGACAACAGATTAGCAATTTAGAACAAAATGTAAGATGATTAAAACCACCTAACTGCATTCAGCATGATTTAGAGAAAAAAGATTGTTTTGTTATGGTCTGATATTTGGAAATCATATTTCTAAGCATCATTTATTATATCCTTTATAGTATTGATAAAGACACAATAAACTCAGAGATGAACACAGTTTATGATACAAATGTGTTTTTAGCTCTACTGGTCATAGACCAGAAGAGCTTATGGGATGGTCTGTTGTCTGTAATACGTCAGCTGTCCATCGTCCATTGCCTGTTGTCAATCGATCTGTTAGTACAAGTTAACACTACTCCACTTAAACTGCTTGGAAGATTGCCATGAAACTTTACACACACATTCATCCCATGGTCTAACTGGTCCTAAATGAAAATGGTGCTGCTTAGACATCCAGTATGGCTGCCACAGTAACCATCTTGAAAATCTTCTCATTACTACTCCTCCTGAATGGATGGTCATATCAACATGAGGCTTTCACTAAAAGGCTCCTTATGATGTCCAGTTGGTCTTGAATGAAAATAGTGCCAATCTGACATCCAGTATAGCCGCCACACAGCGGCCAGCTTGAAAATCTTGTTATCACTACCCCTGAATGGATGGTAGTACAGCATGAGGTTTTTCACAAGAAGACTTCTTATGATGTCCAGTTTGTCTTAAATGAAAATTGTGCCAATCTGAGATCCATTATGGCCACCACAGCAGCCATCATCAAAATCTTGTTATTGCTACTCCTCCTGAATGGAAAGTCGTGTCTTGAAAATATTGTTATCTCTGCTCCTCCCAAATGGGATGGATATATCAACATGGAGTTTTCACCAGTAGACTTCTTATGATACCTAGTTGGTCCTAAGTAAAAATGGTGCCAGTCGTAGATCCATTATGGCTGCCATGTCGGCTGTCTTAAAAATCTTGTCACTATTCCCCCAGAATGAATGGTCATATTAACATGGGGTATTCACCAAAAGGCTTCTAATGATGTCTGCTTTGGTGCTTTGGTCCTAAGTGAAAGTGGTGCCAATCTGACATCTTTTATGTGCAGCACAGCAGCTAATTTGAAAATCTTGATATCGCTGAAGAATATCAGAGATGGTTTCAACACTAGACAGTTAAAAGGAAGAAATGGTCTTATTTTGAATTCCAGGAAATTCTTTTCACCCAGTAGAGCATCAGTCCCTTCGAGGGACTCTTGTTTAAAATTGTATATTGGGGATTGTGTACAGTTAGCATTGTGATAACCAACTTTGACATTTTTTTTAAATGTCACTATTAAAGCTTTATAATTCAAGGTTTATTCTAAATAGAGTTATAGACTGTGAAAGTTTTTGGACCTTGAGCTTGACTTTCTTGTTCAAAAGTTTCAAAAATATGGGCCTGGGTACATAAAGGAGTCATCTCCCCAGATGATTTTTAGTAGCATCAGGGTAAGTGTATGATAGTGTCATGTTTTCACAAATGTGCGTTATCACATAAAAGTGACAAAATTAATATCGATGAAAGATAAAAGTACATATATTTACATAGTATTCTTTATTTCCCTAAGTTATATATATAACATGATTTAATGTCAAAACTTATTAAATAAACAATTAAGTTATCCAAGTTGTATTTATTCCAAATGTGAAAGACATAATGTCGTTTTAAGTTCATATGCGGCAATTATGAAGATTTTAGAAATAGCTCACTTATTGAGGTTTTAATGTTTTTATCGGCAATTCTGACAAATAAAACGATGATGCGTATTAATGCAGCAATATACTGAGTAAAAAGTATTACCACTTAATTCATAATGTAATACATTCCAGTTGCAAACTAGTTGTTTATTGTTGGAGAAATATTTCATATATAATGAAGGAATAATCCAACACTTTTTATTTGCATTTTTTCAAAGCATGTAAAATTGGAAAGATAAAAATTGCTTCTTTCCGTACTTGGATAGATAGAAAAGAGAAAATCATAAGGCAGCACCCACTTAATTGAAAGTTTACTGATCAAACTATTTTATTTTCTTGCTTATAGTATACTATGTAAATATAAGAGCAACTCATGAGTAAGATGCAATTTTCATTCATTGTTTTCATATACACGTTCTGGAAAATAACAGGAACGACAGCAGTCACAACTACAGTAGAGTATACAGTACATGTATAATGGCACATACATGTGTCATGTCACCAAACTCTTGCAGCAGGGATTAAAGCTAGCTTGAAACATGGGTTAGTGATAATTCTCTGGATGTAGATTGGAATTTTAAGGTCTGTTAGTGGCACTAACAGGCAAAATTGTCAATACTTTTAAATTAGTTTTCTTATTTCAGACACAGTAGTATCAGTAGTAGCAGCCAATGTCTATCAGCTACAGAGAAAGGCAAAATTTGTATTTGAGAATTCGGTTTTTTAAAACAAAGTATCAAAGTATTTATTATTGCTGGTTCAGAATGTCTTTCAGTGGACAAAATTGTGAATATTGTAGTTTTCTTGTTTCAGTCAAAGTAGCAGCAGTAGTAGCAGCTTCAGCATGTCTTTCAGTGGCAGTGATGACCTTGTTGAAGATATGCCATCTACCAGTGGATGCAGGTAAGAGCAAATCATTCAAGTCCCATTAAAACATCTCAGCCAATGCAGGCATAGATCTAAATCATGCTTCGAATGCCATGCATATTACAGTAGGATTCCATCTTTAGGACTAATTTTCTTCATCAGTGGAATACCTCAACACATTTGTTGCAGATTTAACCCCACTTCTATGTACATTAGCCTTCCAGAGAACATTATATTAGATTTGCAAGGGATTTTTGTTGAGTCCACATTAGTGGAAGCGCAAGACATAGCAGTCAGTTTTTCAATGCCAGCAATGTTAATAGTTTTGTTTGAGTTTTTTTATTAACTGTACTGGTCATAGATTAGAAGAGCTTATTGGATTGTCTGTTGTTTATCATCTGTTCATTAACACAAGTTTGTTATCGCTACTCCTCCATAATGGCTGGTCATGTCAACATGGGGTTTTAACTAAAAGACTTCTTATAATGTCTGTCTTAAATGAAAATGGTGCTGATCTAATATCCAATATAGCCACCACAGCAGCCATCTTGAAAATCATGTTATTGCTATTCCTCCTGAACAAAAAGTCATATTGACATTGGGTTTTCACCAGAAGACTTCTTGTGATATCTAGCTGTTCCTAAATGAAAATGGTGTTGCTTGCACATCCATTATGGCTGCCACAGAGGTCATCTTGAGAGTCTTGTTATTGCTACTCCTCTTGAATGGATGGATGGTCTTATCAACATTGGGTTTTTACTAAAAGACTTCTTATGATGTCTAGTTGGTTGTAAAGGAAAATGGTGCCGCTCAGACATCCAATATGGTTCTCACAGTGACCACCTTGAAAATCTTGTTATCAAAGATGATTTCAACACTCAGCAGTTAAAAGGAAGAAATGGTCTTATCTTGAATTCCAGGATTTTTTTTTTGCCCAGTAGAGTGTCAGTCACTTCCAGAGACTCTTGTTTACTTATATATTTCCTTAGCACCTTCATGGATTCATTTCTTACCGGAGTTTTGCATTATGGAACAAGGACAACTCATACTGTGACACACTTGCTCACCCCTTCAACATCTGTGGCCTTCTTGTTGGCTCTATTGGTAAAAGACCAGAAAAACTTATGCTATGGACTGTTGTCCTTTGTCTGTCTTGTTATTGCTACTCCTTTTGAATGGCTGGTCATATTGACATTGAGTTTCACAAAAACACTTCTTACTATATGTAGTTGGCCCACTTAAAAAAACAATCCCAATCTAACCTCCCAAAATGGCTGCCTTGGTTGACATTTTTAAAGTCTTGTATGGCAAATCCCCTGAATGATGGTTGTATTAACATGGGGTGTCCACCAAAACATTTGTAGGCCAATTGAGCTTATGATATGGTCCTTTGTCCATCATGCATGTGTCATACGTCGTGCATTATCCATTCACAGGTGCTGTTTCCACTTAAAAACCACTTGACCAAGTTGCACCAAACTATACAGGCGGTACTCTGGCACTAAGGCCTTTCAGATTTGTTTAGTGGATGGAGATCCATCATTCAGTATAGCCACCATAAAGTATGGACACTGTTACTAAAAATATAAAAACCTTTCAATGACTTCATCACAAAAACTGCTCTGCCATTAAGAATGACCACCATTACAAAAAATAGAAGAAAAAAAAGTAAACAACTCCTCAGAATCGGCTCAGCAGAACTTGACCTAATTTTACAGAAATCATCCCAGCATTAAGGGTTTTTAAGTTTGTACAAATGGTACCAATCTGCCATCAAATATGGCTGATGTTACTAAAAATATAAAAACTTGTAATAACTTTTTCTAAAGTCCACTTGACAGAATTGATCGAATTTGACAGAAAGCATCCTATCTTGAAGGCTGTCACATTTGTACAAATGATGCCCATCTGTTATCAGATATAGCCACCATTACTAAAAGAAACAAAAAAGCATTTATACAACTTTGTCTCGAAAAACCACTTAATAGAATTTGAGCAACTTTGACAGAAATCATCCTGGCATAAAGGCCTTTCAATATTGGACAAATTATGCTGATGTAGCATTAGAGATGGACAGAGATACTAGAGAAACCTTGAAACAGTTGCTTTCATAACCTATGCAGACAACAGCATTTGAAGAAATTTCTACAGAAAGCATCCTTCTAACCCAGATATCTTGACTAAATGATCTTGCATTTGGCTATAAATCAGATGTTGGCAAGGTGTGTGTTCACAAACCCACTTGTGCCTCTTGTTCAAAATAAAGCAGCTCTGACCTCACAAAATGGATGCCATCATGGCCATCTTTAAAACTTATTGCTTCTCTTCCTGAACAAATAGTTGTATCAGCATGGAGTTTTCACTAAAACATGTCTTGCAGTATATAGTTGCAGTGAAATGAAAATGGTTCTGATCTGGTCTTCCAGTATGGCTGCCACAGTGGCCATCATGAAAATCTTGCACGGCTACTCCTCTTGAATGCTATTTCAAAAATATGATATTATTTGCTTTTATTTTTTGTATCTTTTATAGTTTTAACATCTTTGCCTTTTTTATTTATCTTGTTGTACTACATGTTTATGTTTATTTGTAAGGGTTTATCGTCTGAAATTTTGTTGTTGTTGCAATTCTTTATATTTACATTTTTAGAGCTTACCTGAACACAAGGTCCTTAAACCCTGTACATACATACCTCCTGAACACAAGGTCCTACCAGCATGGGGGTTTCACTAAAACATTTCTTGCAATGTGTAGTTAGTCTTATATTTAAATAATGCAAATCATACCTGAATAGCCCACATTTAGATGATGTTTTCACTAAAACACTTACAACAGATATGTAGCTGGTCCTGAATGGAAATGATGCTGATTTGACCTCCAACATGGCAACCATAGTGGTAATTAAAAAAAGACTTGTAACTACTCCTCATCAATTAATGGTGGCATTATCATGGGGTTTTCACTAAAACACTTCTTTCAGTATAACAATGGTCCCAAGTGAAAATCATGCTGTTGTGAACGACTTAAAAAACCAGACCTACTTGACATTGAGTTCATGTCAAAGGTCACTGCTTGGATTTTTGTACTTCATTGAGCTTATCAACACAGTGACTTCTACATATAGAAATGAATTTTGATCAGACTTTGTATTTGTATTTAGTTGTTTTTCAATAAACAAGCTGATGGCACACTAACATAGAATGGAAGGTCAAGGGTGTTTGACTCAGGTTTTTATCTGTAATGGCTTGTGAAAATGATGATACAAAACAAGAATGAACACAATTTTATTAAACCCAGTTTGTAGATATGTCTGAAGAATATATTGAATGATGCCAGTTCAATAAATAAAAAAAATTCAAAAATTTTAAATACGGATTTAATCAAACTTACCATGTGGATATATCTTGACACTATCTAAGACAAATTAAGTGATCTTGATACTATCTGAGACAAGTTAAGTGATCTTGATACTGTCTGAGACAAGTTAATTGATCTTGATACTATCTGAGACAAGTTAATTGATCTTGTTACTATCTGAGACAAGTTAAGTGATCTTGATACTATCTGAGACAAGTTAATTGATCTTGATACTATCAGAGACAAGTGATCTTGATACTGAGACAAGTTAAGTGATCTATCCATGATATCCGGGCCAAGATCAAGGGCTATGTTGCCAAATTTGGTTTATTAAGAGTTCCTGAAGAATATTTGAGATGATTCAATACCCAGCAGTTAAAAAGAATTAAAGGAGGGAAGAAACAGGCTTGTTGTGGACTCCTTTATTTTCTTTTCGGCCAGTAGAGTCTCAGTTCTGTGAGGGACTACTGGAGCTCCTTAGGGGTCAGTAATGGTCCCCAAACTTAATGGAAAAAAAATATGATGAATTAATTTATTATTGTGGGTATACATTTTTGAGGTTTTGTAAATATTCAATTTCTTATGTTACCCACAATTTTTGGCGATTTAGTGAGGAAACAGAATTTGCTTCTTTGGTTACTTCTCAAGGTAAAGACTGAAGATGAGAAGAAGTATGCATTACTGTATATACTCACGTATAAGCCGATACCAACTGCAAACTGCATAGACCCAGATCTGCCATCGCATAATGTGCGGGCAGATCTGGGTCTATGCAGTTTGTAAGGATCAATCAGTAGAACAAACAACATAGACCCTGATCTGCTGGCGCATTATGCAATGGCAGATCAGGGTCTATGTTGTTTGCATTTGGACCTGTATATGTGAGTATATACAGTAGTTAATTATAAATATGAAAACATTTGTGTCACAAATATGGTGCATTTGGTGTTTTTTTGCAAAAATGTAACAGTGTTTATATGTTAAGATTTGCAGTATCCAGACTGATTTTACCGATTCATTTATTTTACAGTAGCGACATGGCCCATTCAAAGAAGATGGGTGACAAGGAGAAGAAAGAGAAGATGAAACGCTACTTGCGTGAGTTGCGAACAATCATAAAGCCATATCGTCAAAAAGGGGGCAAAATTGGGACCCTATCAGCCCTGGAGCATGTGCTCAGCAGCTTGAGAAAGCAAAATGGTGAGAGGTTTCTTAAATCACATTTTTTCTTGCCTGCTTTGACAATTAGTGTGATACCCTTTGTCTGTAAAATCTACAACCCCAACCTGAACTTGAGGAAAAAGGAAGTCAAAAGGAAATGAGGTGATGATTCTGTTTGCTTTTAGTTAGGTATATTAAAAGGTAATTAAAGAACATTTGCACCAGTTCAGAACCTAGTGGTAAACAGAACTGAAATTTGTATTTTCATGTCAGAAAGATCATTAGCCTCATGTCTGCATTATTATCAGTGTGACCTTCATCCAATATTCAAGGTCACATCATAACATTCTCTCCAGGGGGATATGTTTTGAGCTGACTGGTCACAGACCAGAACAGCTTATGGCATTGCCTGTTGTCTGTCATCTCTTGTCCATTGTCCTGTCTGTCTGTTATCACTACTTCTCTGAAACTGCTCGGATGATTGCTATAGAACTTGACACACACATTCATTCCAAGGTCTGGTTGGTCCTAAATGAAAATGGTGCTGGGCAGACATCCATCATGGACACCACATCAGCCATCTTGAAAATCTTTTCACTAAATTCTACTGATGGATAGAAGTATCAACATGGGGTTTCACTTAGAGTATCTAGTTGGTCTTAATAATAATGGTGCCAATCTGATGTCCAACATGGCAGCTATCTTGAAAATCTCATTATCACCACTCCCCTTGAAAGGAAAGTCATATAAACATGGGCTTTCACTGAAAGACTTCTTATGATGTCAGATTGATCCTAGATGAAAGTGGTGTCGATCTGATGTCCAATATGGCTGCCACAGCCACCATCTTGAAAATGTTGTTGTTGATTCTTCTGAATAGAAAGTCATATCAACATGGGGTTTTTCACCAGATGACTTCTTATGACGTCTAGTTGGTCCTAAATGAAAATGGTTCTGCTCAGACATCCAATATGGTGGCCATCTTGAAAATCTTGTTTTCACGACTTCTTCTGAATGGATGGTCATATCAACATGGGCTTTTCAGCAAAGGACTTGTTATAATATCTAGTTGGTGGCCATCTTGAAAATCGTGTTATCGCTACTCTTCCTGAATGGAAAGTCATTAACATGCAGTTTTCACCAGAAGACTTTCTTATGATGTCTAGTTGGTTCTAAATGAAAATGGTTCTGCCTGGATATCCAATATGGCCACAATAGTGGCCATCATGAAAATCTTATTATTGCTACTCCACCTGAATGGATGTCATATCAAAATGGGGTTTTCACTAAAAGACTTATGATGTTTAGTTAGTTCTAAATGTAAATGGTGCTGATCTGACAATCCATATGGCCATCACAGCAGCCATCATGAAGATGTTGTTATTACTACTCCTCCTGAATGGAAAGTCATATCAGCATGGGGTTTTCACTGTAAGACTTCTTATGGTGTCGAGTTGATCTTAAATAAAAACATTTTTGATTAGATAACCAATAGGGCCACCACAGTGGCCATCTTGAAAATCTTATTGCTACCCCTCCTAGATGGAAAGTCATATCAGCACTAGTTTTTCACCAGAAGACTTCTTATGATGTCTACTTGGTACTAAATATGAATGGTGCTGATCTGACATCCAGTGTGGCCATCATGTCAGCTATCTTGAAAATCTTGTTATTGCTATTCCTCCTGAATTGAAAGTCAAATTGTCATGGGGTTTTCACCAGAAGATTAATTATAATACCTAGTTGGTCCTGAATGCCATAGTGCTGATCTGACCTCAAATATGGCTGCCAAAATGAACATATTGAAAATCTTGTCTCCGGTTCTCCTGAATGGATGGTTACCAAAAGTTTTCTAATGATGTCTAGTTTGTCCTAAATGAAAATGAAAATAATGCCATACTTATGTTCCACAGTGGCCACTTTGAAAATCTCATAGCTCAAGAATATCAGAGATGCTTTCAAAACTCAGCAGTTAAATGGAATACATGGTCTTATCTTGAATTCCTTTAAATTCTTTTTGGACATAGAGCATCAGTCTCTTTGAGGGACTATTGTTAGTTTTTCTTTAAAAAGGCATTGTCTAGTTGATGTATAGAATAATATGAGCATTTCTTAGTTTGATTGACTTAACCATTCCATGAATTACTTTTGAAATGTTTTATCAGATTGGTATTGACTCTTATGAAGTCACTCACTTTTTGTGTGTTTGTTTCAGAGAAGAAAACAAAGAACATTGGAGAACCAGTAGAAGGATGTGAGGAAGGGGGAAATATCATAACAAGCTTTCCAAAGTGTGTGTCCTCTGATACAGAGCAACAGGAGATCAAGGTAAATCTTTATTGGGGATTCAATAAAATAAAGCACTAAATCAGTTATAACTAGAATTGTGTCTGTGGAACATTGATGCCCCACCACAGTGTCTCAAATGACCTAAATTAAAACCCTAACCAAGATGTCATGGATGGAGGGATGAACAGACAGATGGACAGACAGAAAAGGACAACACAGTTTGTCCCTGCCACTAATGGTGTGATGATTAATAAAAAAAAATTGAAGATTGGTTGGAAAAGTTAAACGACCAAGCATTTAATGATGATGATCATGAGTTTTGAGAATCAAATATAAACATTTCAAGTTTTCTTTTTTAAACTTATCTTTCAGGAAAATTAGATATATGTAGAACAGCTTCCAGGTAATATAGCCTTCCATTGTTTAGTACAACCCAATCACCAACAACTTGGCAAATTACATATTTGCAGGTAAACCATTTGACTTGATGGGATACAAGCAACTTAATCATTACAAAGTATGCAAAAATGACATTGTCCATGACAAAAATATAGAAGATGGCTCTGACTGATTAAAACCTAATGTTGATCCATAATGGTGAATCAATCATCGATCATAAATTTCAGCCAATTCCCAACACTACCTACCACTGCCAGAATAGTATATTTTAACCATTTTGACCCCCTCAAAAGAGGACACCCCTTTTATGACGCCAGCTCATCAGTGCAGAAGTGGTGGCCTCATAAAATGGGGACCACTGTATAGGATACTGACCTGCAGAAGATATAGCTGCAAATATAATACTAGTTTAGCCACCTATTTTCCAGGCAGATTTCATGGCAGTAAATAACCCAAACTATAAAATTATCTCAGAGCAGTTATCATTTTTGTAGACTTGATAATGGGGAGGAGAGGAGAGGGTATGTTTCAGTTTACAAGCAAGACAACTTATGAATGAATATACAAGTACAAGTATGATAATAATGTTTATCAAACATTGTACAATGAGATGTCATACAGGAGGTAACCTTTGTAATTAGCATCTTTTCAGTGTGTGGGGTTGCCATTGGAAGCTTGGGGTAAAGAGCTCTTTTCAGCAGACAACAGCTAATGTGGAAATTCCTGTTCAGTTTTTGCAAAATCAGTAACCTAATACCAGTCACGTATATAATACCTTGAGAAAATTACCCACAGGGACTTGTAAAGATGGCACTGACTTGTACTATAATAGGCTGTCATGAGCTAAAAATTATACTTATAACTGAAATTGAAATTCATTTACCTACTCAAAACAACTGAACTCTTGTGATGGTTTGATGTTATTGTCTTTAGCTTAGTGAAGTATTTTTCAGAGAACTTGAAAGGTATTACCAACTTGACTGTGTTGACACAGTCTTTAGTACTCTTCATCCTGATAATTTATTATTAGCATTAGACATTAGTCAAATTTTACTGTAAACATTCACCATGAATATAATATGTCGTCTGTGAAAGACACAGTTGAGTGGAAATGTGTTAGTGCCAGGTCCGAAATTAATGGAATCCCCATCTCTTTTGGTTTGAAGAATACAGTGTTGCCTTTTGTTTTGGTAACATTAAGCTTCTGTTGTCAAGATTAGGCAAACTTTAGTTCTGAATTCAGTGTAAAAGAGTCAATTTCATGGTGGGAAATTTTTGTATTGATAATCATTTCTAACACATATATTGATCAATTAACCAATTATCCAATTGATCTCGCCAGACCTGCCCTCCAGATACCTCTTCATTCCCCAGCCAGTTTTAACAAATTTATAGTAAGTTGTTAGATGTTTTATATATTTTTCTATAGCATTTTGTACCACATTTTTTGACAGAATGAACTGAGAATCATACTGAATGTGAAGGGTCTGACCATCAATTATGTGTCACAGAATGTTAAAGAAATACTTGGCCATCCAAAGGTAAGTAATAGATCCTTCTGCACCTTGTAATTGCAAAAAAACATGATGTAAATCATCTCTGCAAAGGATCAACATTATTTCAGATATAGTTATAATTTAACTTTGCTTGCTTTAACATGGCTAACTCTAACAAACAGGATTGCTCTAACTACAATAACAACCTTTTGTGCCATGTGTAGAAATGTATGTAAATCTATGGATGCAGGGCAGTGTAAGTTGAAATTTCAAGCTGTTGCATCTTGTTACCAGAGCTGAAATTTCCAATGTACATCATGCCTTCTTAAGGTGCCTAAATATATGACCTGTTCTATATTTTAATGTATTCACAAACTGTAGCCAGGTCCTCGAAGTAGAGTGAATCCAAGACATTAAATATATTCATTTTGATAATCAATTATTCCATGGATTTTTACAAATTTTCAGAGGTTAAAAGAAGACAATCTTATTTCATTGGTTTGACATTACATTTATTCACACATCTAAGATCACCATGTTACAGATCATCCCCATTATAATGCTATCCATGGAAGTCATGGAGTATACCACCTTATAGTGAGATTGTCTTATAATAAAGTACATGATACAGTACTCCCTCATTATAATGCTGTCCATTGGAGCCATAGAGTATATGGCCTTATAGTGGGACCACCTACTAATGAATTACATGATACAGTAATCCCTCATTATAATGCTGTTAATGGGAGACATGTAGTATACCACCTTATAGTGAGACCATCTTATAATGAAGTACATGATACAGTACTCCGTCATTATAATGCTGTTCATGGCCCCCATGAAGTGTGCTGCCTTATAATGCATAATTTCACTGCTATGAAATGGGATCCATGACCATACCCACCTTATAACAGGAACAGTGTTATAATGAAGTGCCTTAAAACAGGAAGTGTTATAATGAAGTGCCTTATAACAGAAACAGTATTATAATGAAGTGCCTTATAACAGGAACAGTGTTATAATGAAGGGCCTTAGTGAGAGAGTGCTGTATCTACCAAAGTGTGTCTCAAGTGTCCAGAGTTCTACTGTGTTTTCTGCATACAAAACTGATCTGGATTAATGCCAACAGAAATGTTTCTTTATAAATATGGGAAATATTGCCAGTAAAAATTGAGTTTGCAAATTTCTTTTGGCTCACCTGGGTGTAAGGTCAAGTGAGCTTCTGGTATGGCCATGCATCCAGTGTGCATCATTCATTGTCAGTCATCCATCACCTGATGTGTGTCATCTAATGACATTGCTACATGCAAGTCCTTCTTAATTGTGCCCAAGGTGATTCCCCTAGTAACCATTGCAACCATATGGAAAACCTGTTTTCAGCTTCTCAAGAACAGCTATGCCAGTGTTGATAAAACTTACTAGGAGTGCTTCTTATGACATGCTTTATCAAATTTTGTCTGGGGTGGCTCCCTTAGCAACAGTATGGATTCCTTAGCAATCATATGAAAAATCTATTTTTGACTTCTCCAGTAGGGCTGAGGTAATTTTGGTTAAACTTAGTAGGAATGTTTGTTAGAACATTCTCTGTCAAAATTTAGTCTTGAGTCTCTCCCATAACTAGTATGGCTGTGAACCATGTGAAAAAAATTATTTTCAGCTCCTTTTCCAGAATGACTGAGAAAATATTAATAAGATTTGTTAGTAATGATTCTTAGGAAATGCTCTTTCAAAATTATGTTGTTGTTGGCTTCTCTAGCAACAGTGTGGCTTTCTTAGCAACCAGTGGAAAACCTATTTTCATTTTCTTATCTTGAATGGCGAAACCAGTTTCGATCAAACTTGGTATGAGTGTTTGTTAGGACATGCATTATCATGTTTATCTGGGGTGGGGTGGAAGACATATATGATCAGTAAATATTAGAAAAATTGATTTTGACCGTGGTGAGGTGGGGTGAGCTTCAGGCTGGGCCCCTCTAATGGGACATAGCCCCTGGACTACAGTGAGGGCCTCCCAACCCATATTCTGATTATTTGCTTTCAAAGGTTTGCACGTATGGCAGCAGTGTGGCTTCTATAGCAGTCAAGTGAAAAACTTACAAATGATTCTCATCTCCCATCAAGTGTGGTTTTTGTGACTAATATATAAAAAAAAACATCATAGAATGATGTTCTCTCCAAAATGCTTTTCCATATCAGACCAGATGTGATGGGTAGAACGCTAGCATGAACACCCTTGACATTCATACAAAGATGCCAATACACCATCTAGTCCAGCTAAAGTTGCTTAAAGTAGAAGCACAGTTAAACATGTCAAATACCATCAGTTTCTACCAAATAATCCTGACATGGATATTTTTCAATGCACCTGCCATATTACTAGTAGAAACACACTTAAATGTGTCAAATACCATCAGTTTCATTGTTAGTGATCCAAAGCAGTACCAATTGACTGCAGACACAACACTTGGTTAGATAGCAAGAACTACTTCCAGTCAAAATTGACAGCTTAATGAGTATTCAAGGCCACATAATGACTTAATACAGGGAATTCTGGAAAATTAAAAACTAGGGGGATACAAATTTAAATAGGGGTGCTATGTAGATACGGGGATGAGAAAAGTACTTCAACACCAATATGACAGACTGGTACATAGAATATAGTTTCTTAAAGGAAAATGCAGAATGTAAATAACAAGAAAACAGTCGATTGGCCTGTAAATGAGTAAAAAAAAATTAGGCAGAGATGAAGAGAAAAGAAAGATACAGACAATACATGGGCAACAGTAATGTTTATGGTTATTATTGTTCCCAAATATGTTAAAGGCTTTCATGGTTCTGGAAATGGAAGGATGGATATACCATTTATTCTCAATGAAGATGCAATATGTTTAGATAGAAGTTTCATACTTTTAATGAATGTGTTATCCATCCTGGACTGGCTGCCTAGATTCCCAAAAATCAACGCAAGGGTTCCAATAAACATGCTAAAGGGTTGGCATCTGTGCTTAATATTAAACTTGGTTTCTTGTTAATTGAATGTAAAGAATCAGTGCTAGCCGATTGCATTCGATGAACATAGTCTATAGCATGGTACTTGGATACTCATGTTGTATTTTCTATTTAGAAATTTAGGATGATTAAATGCAAACATTTCTTTGAGCAGAGACAAACTTAGGTGATTTTTTTTACTAAACTATATTGTCATGGTCGACTTAAGAGGTTTAAGGAACAAAAGCACAGCTTGAATTTGCTGATCGTGGATGTAATTTTGTCAAATGTTAATTAAATATAACACTATGGATGGATCTCCTGGCTAAAGTAACATAAATACCCTAGTTAATCTTAGGTTGCTACAGATAAAACATTCCAGGCTTTAAGATTACACATTATTATTGCCAGAGGTAAGATCATTTGTTGAAGATAATTATTTAAGTGTTCATTTTGATAGAGGTGAATAGACCCTTTTGACATTATTACCTCCCTTTGCTGCTACTCAGCTTCTTGTGAGATAAAGTTAGTTTCACAGCGAGGGGATATTAATTGTCCGAATAAATCACATAGAGAGAAGAAACAAATGAACAATTGAATGAATAAATGAACAAAATGAATGATGAATGAATAATTACTAAAATAATGAATATAAAAAAATCTTTATATGATACATTGAAAGTAAACATGCAAATGAATATAAAAAAGCACAGAGGTATAAGCAGTTGAAGAAAAATTTTAAGTTAACCTGCAGCTTCAAACGTGATCAGAATGATATTTTATCACTTTCAGAAAATTATCTTTTCTGCTTGAAATTCGGTACATGTAGTTTCAGTGAAATAAAAGTTGGTAAAATTTTTCATCTATCAAAGTTTTGAAAAGACTTTCATGATTCATCTGATGAAATTAATAACTCATCAAGAAGAGTTGTAAAGGAAACTGCTATCATTGTCATCACTATTATTTCATGTTGACTACCTACTCAAAAATTTTACTATGTTAAAATGTTAAAGCATTCATAACATCACTTCACCGGTATATTGACAGTATATTTTAATATGGCACAGTTCTTCATGAAGAAAATTCAGGCTATGTTTATTCCTTGGATTAAAAAAAATGAACAAAATGTAAAATTTGAACAAAATTTATGAATTTGTCAAACAAACTTTGAGCATAAAGATTGCATGACATTCTATAAAATCTTAAAATTTTTACCAGAATTCATTGTCAATTAGTACTTTTGCAAAAAAAGAATTCTTCATGGGAAATGGTCCAGA
Source organism: Margaritifera margaritifera (assembly GCA_029931535.1). NCBI lineage: Eukaryota > Metazoa > Mollusca > Bivalvia > Unionida > Margaritiferidae > Margaritifera > Margaritifera margaritifera. The sequence continues at coordinate 4,449,028 of JAQPZY010001662.1, read as the reverse complement.
GAAAATGAAAATTTGTGTAGCAGATGTATATACCATTTTTTCCATGACAACATATGTTACACATGGTTGGCCATTACTTTCTTAATAATAAGCATTTTTTTGCCAAAAAAATTATTTTGAGAAAAAAATAAACAGTTTGAGATTCTCCCACTACCGGTGCATATTTTGAACAAATTCATAGCTGTAGTTATTTTCTTTCCAGGGCTCGAGAATCTTTTTTATAACTCCATTTTAAGATTTGTATGAGAATTTTTGTATCTTTTTTATTACTCCATTTTAAGATTTGTATGGCAATTTTTGTATCTTTTTTATTACTCCATTTTAAGATTTGTATGACAATTTTTGTATCTTTTTTATTACTCCATTTTAAGATTTGTATGACAATTTTTGTATCTCTTTTATTACTCCATTATAAGATTTGTATGACAATTTTTGTATCTTTTTTATTACTCCATTTTAAGATTTGTATGACAATTTTTGTATCTTTTTCTATGAGTCTTCGGTATCAATATGAGTTAAAATAAGCCATGATTAAGATGTCCATTTAATGATGGAAAAAATATAATTGGTGAATTTACCATTCAGCCTTTAAGTTTCAAAGAATGTACAAGGGTATGAATATATATATGAATGAACAAATAAACAGATTGGGGAAAGTGCAAGGTGTAAATGGGAGAGCAAATGACTAACTGACTTGACGGACTGACTAAATGAATGGATGAAATGTACAGAAAAGAGACAAATTTGAGAATTATCTACCGTATATAATGGCATATACACCAGGTCCAAATGCAAACAACATATAACCTGATCTGCCATCGCATAATGCGCCGGCAGATCAGGTTCTATGTTGTTTGTTCTAATGATTAGTCATTACAAACTGCATAGACCCAGATCTGCCGTCGCAAAATGCGCTGGCAGATCTGGGTCTATGCAGTTTGCAGTTGGTATCGGCTTATACACAAGTATAGATGGTTATATATGAATGCAGAAATAAGGGAAAAGAAATGAGAGGTAATTTGCAAAACAAAGGGTAATATCAGATGATAAAATAGACATAATTATTCATATAGTATAACATGCAGTCATTTAGCTTTTATGAATCCAGGAGGTAAAATACAATTGTTGGGAGTAAAATGAAATAATAGCAGATGTTCCTTTTCTATAGGAGTTGTAGTGTTCTTATTTGACTAAACAATAAAACAATTATCTTTTGAGCCAGTCACCCTTCAGCATGCACAATAAGCTTTTAAAGTTGCTGACAAGCTCCTAATCTTTCCTAATTAGAGGACCTTTGGCAATCAAGTCGAGTAAAACTTATTTATAGTTGGATTTCACAACATTAGCATAAGGTCTATTCAGCATTCATGCCAACATTGTTAAAAGACTGATACATATGACATGAAGGAATTTAAAATGCAAACATTAAAACATGTATCATAAGCTAAGACTCATACATATGACATGCAGGAATTTAAAATGAAAACCATGTATACAAACATTAAAACACATATCATAAGCTAAGACTTGAACATATGACATGCAGGAATTTAAAATGAAAACCATTTATACAAACATTAAAACACATATCACAAGCTAAGACTTGTACATATGACATGCAGGAATTTAAAATGAAAACCATTTATACAAACATTAAAACACATATCATAAGCTAAGACTTGAACATATGACATGCAGGAATTTAAAATGAAAACCATTTATACAAACATTAAAACACATATCACAAGCTAAGACTTGTACATGTTAAGAACGTACAAATTATATACTCTATATACTAGGTTATATGTAGAGTCCAACTGCAAACAACATTGATCCTGATATCTGCCGTTGCATAATGTTCTGGCAGATCAGGGTCTGTGTTGTTTCTTCTACTTATTACTCCTAACAAACTGCATAGACCAAGACCTGCTGGTGCATTGGATCCAACTGATACATGAGTATATACGGTATACGCTGACATAAAATTTACTTGCTACAAAAGCTTCTTTGGCATAGTTATTTATATATAAAGAAAACACAATTTATAATTAATTGAGGCAGTTAGTTTTTAACTTAGAAAGCTTATAAACATTGTATATCATTGATATCAAATCTATTGAAAGCATATTATAGTATAGAATAGCATGCATATAGCATACTATAGCATATAGGATACTATAGCATGCATATAGCATACTATAACATACATAAAGGATAATATAGCATACATATTGCATACTATAACATACATATAGGATACTATAGCATTCATATAGCATATTATAACATACATATAGGATACCATAGCATGCATGTAGCATACTGTAACATACATAAAGGATACTATAGCATGCATATAGCATATTATAACATACATATAGGATACCATAGCATGCATATAGCATATTATAACATACATATAGGATACTATAGCATGCATATAGCATACTATAACATACATAAAAGATAATATAGCATGCATATAGCATACTATAACATACATATAGGATACTATAGCATGCATATAGCATATTATAACATACATATAGGATACTATAACATGCATATAGCATACTATACCATACATATAGGACACTATAACATGCATATAGCATACTATACCATACATATAGGATACTATAACATGCATATAGCATACTATACCATACATATAGGACACTATAACATGCATATAGCATACTATACCATACATATAGGATACAACAACATGCATATAGCATACTGTAACATAAATATAGGATACTATAACATGCATATAGCACACTGTAACATACATATAGGATACTATAACATGCATATAGCATACTATAACATACATATAGCATACTATAGTATGCATATAGCATAATAAAATTTACTTGAATGAGGAAACATGTAATTAAAGAAGGGTGCACAAGCAAACTGCAGGCATGCACAGCAGCTACAATCAATGAAGACAATAAAATGAGCCTTCAGTTTATTTATCTGCTACATCTGGTATATGTGTTATTATTGTGTATACTTTAACTCTCTTGTCCAAAGATCCCATCAGTAAAATTAAAGCTTGCTATTTATAATATATTGTAGGCCCCTCCCTATCTGTGGTTATTATTTTCTTGCAGGAAATGTAAGTCTTGATACATACAATAAAAGTTGAAGACATTGCTGAGTGTGATTTAGTTTTTACTAATTTCTCATTGACCTTGAATAGGTTTGATAGGTTTGCCCTTCAAACAAAATGTCAATTCTTGTGGGATTTTACAGTTACTTTAACAACCTTGGGAATGCACTCAGATTGTGAAAAGGGTCTGTTGATCCCAAAACCTTTAAAAATGGTCTCCCAAGGTAAGTTGGGGTTATTCAGCATTGATTTTGATCTCTTCAGCACAATTTTGGTACATGGGAACTGATCCATTGTTTGCTGAATGTTACAATACTAATTTTACTACATGCAAGTTGATAAAAAAATCAGGATTAAGATAGCCCCATGCTCAATGGAAATTAATCATTGCAGTGTAATAACATAAATTATGATCTGTAAAGTGTATAGATTTCTTAACCCTTTATCTCACATAAGCACTTTGGATGCCTCTACTGCATTCCATTGTAAGTGCTTTTTGACGCCATGGTCTGATTTGCATACAAGCGTATTTGGACACCTGTGTACAATCTGCATAGAAGTTCATTTCGAGGTAGTTTTCATAGTTCCACCTTTGGGGAAAACTCCCTATTATTAACCATAGGCAATGAGGAAAAATCACCATGATGTCACATCATGTAGTTGCTTTTTAAGATATAGTCATAATCTGCCATTTAAAGTAAGTGGGCGGGATTCTCCCTCATCCATGGGGGCCATGGATTTTGTTCAGCACTTTCTTGAGTTTGGATGATTAGAATTTTGACTATGAAGGCTTCAATAAGTAAGATATAGGCCCTGATATTGATGTAGACAATACTGATTTTGATAATTTATCAAATTTGAATGATTTAATGACAAAGATGTCGACAATAAACCTGTAGATTTAGAGGTTGAGAAAGGTCAGCTATGGTTGGTCACACAGCTTCACTGACTTGACGGTGAATGAATTCTCTCAGGATTTTAAAACATATAAAAAATTCTTCTGTGAAAAATAATTATCCAGTTTCAGCTAAAAAGATCAGATTTTACTCTTAAACCTGTATATAGAGATAACAGATATGTACAAAAAAAGTAAAATAATTAAAATTTATGTTTAACTTAAAATATACTACACTGCTCTAAGTTTTCCTGGCAGATCTATTCATATAGAATCATTTAGGTAACAAGCATTTTGTTCATAGCACACTGCACTCTGTGGTTTTGGCATATGTATAGTGACAGCCTACACAACAACATATGCTATGAGGTAAAGGGTTAAACATTACTAAATTATACTTATCTGTCAGTTTAGCTATTGTTGTGATTTTTATCAGGTAAAAAGATCATCTGCAACCAAAGTCAGGAGACAGGATGTGACTGTGTTATATCTGAGTTCATGTTATAGTGAAGTGGGTTTCCCTGTATGTTAACTTTACATTTGCAATGGCTATGGATAGTTGGGGGATCAACCATTCTTCTGATGGCTTTTTTTGTCTCTTATAGGACAGCTGGTTTGGAAGGTTGTTGACAGAGTTTGTGCACAAGAGTGACTTGTTCACATTCCAGAGCTGTATTCATGTTGAGGCATTTGATTCATTTCTGAAAGGTGAGTATTTAGTAGAACCTGCTGTAATGGACACCTCATATAATGGATACCTGGTAATTAAAGTTACACTGAATAACCCCATTGCTTTATTCCCTATACAGAATTAACTTTAATATACTGAACATGTCTCCCTAAAAGACACAACATTTTTGATTCATTGTGTGTCAGTTATAGACAGGTTTCACTGTAAATGGTTTACATGAGATATAATGAACTTGAATTCAAGGTACTGCAAATCAGCAAATATTTAGTATCATTCAGTTTTTTAAAGTTATTTACTGGAATGTGCTAGCAATATAAAAATTGTGTATAAATGATAGACTACATGTACATGTAGTTAATCTTGCATCATACACAAGAATAATTTTGCAAATTCAGTATCCTTGCTAAATTCACAAAAATGAATGCTTGCAAATTTTTTATTTATTTATGGTACCATCCTTGAAATAACAGCTTGCCATCTTATCATCATCCTGTAAGGTAGCATTAACTTCATCAGAGATGCTGCCAGGGCACACAAGTACGTAAATCATGCAAACATTTTACGAATTTGCACACTTGGAAAGCAGTGATGGATGAAAACTTGCGCAAATTAGTTAAAAGTTGCACATATAAAAATGCACTCTGTGCAATATAACATTTTTATTTAACTTAAGACAAACCGAATAAATAAGAATCTAAAACAAAGTTAAAAAGTAAAGATATTTATTTGACCAGGAGTTCACCAGGCAGCAGATGGGGTGGTCATTCCCTCCTTCGACATTCTGGCCATCGATCTCTGCCTCTGGTTATCAGGTGCATTCCTGGGTTTGGCCCCTCAGGCTTCCCCCATTGGACTCAGGTGCATTTCAAGTGGGGATATTCGCTGCGACCTGGGCTCTTGTCCCAGTCAAAGCCTTGAAGGCCTTGAAGCTTAAGGCTATCACCCTGGTAACAATAGCCTTTCTTGCTGATCTCTTTATAGCTGCCTCCTTCAGTCTCTTTAAGGAGGAATTATTGTTTCCATCAGGGCTTCAGCAGCTAGAGGCTGTGGCTAAGACATCCGGACATGCACTGTCCATGTTGATGGCACTCTCTTCAGAGCTTCACCTCCGCTGAGATGCAGCCTTGGAAATATGCAAGGTCTTTCTGGACCACAGCAAGAATTGTTAAGGACTGTACTTCTTGAAGCAAATACGCTTGGTGGGCTCATCCCCTTCATAGCATCTCAGGATTTGAGAGACCAGCAACATCTGTCCTTGGCTGTGACTCTAGGCCCATCAAAACTGGCCAAAAGAGCAGCCACCCTGATCAACCTATGAAACCTCCTTCCAAAATTGTCTAGCAGGTTGAGCCTCAACAGCTTTATAAGTAGGTCAAGTTTAAAAACTCCCTCCCACCCATCTTTTCCTAGATGAGGAGGTCATAGAGGCCAGGGAATAAAGTCATTGGCTATTTCCCTTTCCATAAGGAGGGAGGTAAATCACCCTAAAGAGTTGTGCTGTTTCAGGCAGCCCCTTCCTTTTCTAATTGTCCCAGTGTGTGCCTGACAGGCCCTCTTTTTAGAGTCTTGGTTGGGCATCGCAGATGACATGAGTCAGTTGTACTTTAAGAGATGGTTACCGGTTTCGTTTCCAGGAACATCCTCCTCTATCATTGACCCCCATTCTGGTTTACCAGTTCAAATGGATTCATCTTAGGGAAGAGGTACACACCCTTCTACGGAAGGCACAGTTGAGACAGTGGAAAACAACCAAACCTTGGGTTTCTACTCACTGATCTTTTTGATGTCCAAAAAATGCAGAAAGTTTCAACTCACAATTGATCTTTCTGTATCCTTGGTTGAGAACACCAAAAGTCCCTATGACTAGGCAGTCTACATAGATCTCTATGATGCATAACTTCATATCCCCATCTTGACGCCTTACAGGAAATACCTCAAGTTTTGTCTTGGCTGGTAGGTATTAAAAACCTGAGCTCTCCTGTTTGGCCTTGCCTCTGCCAACTAGGAGCTTTACCAGGATGATGGGGTTAATAGCCTTTGCACTGGAGATTTTCAGCGGTCCCCATCCTCCAGTATTTCAACAACTGGTTGATGCACAAAGTCCTCAGAGATTTTTGTTGAAGGACCTTTCCCTATGTTGGTCGATGGTGGCATGTCTTGGTCTAATTCCCAACCTAGTGAAGTTTGATCTCATCCCTTCGCAGGATTTTGTGTATATGTGGATTAATTTCTTCCCCAATCAATTGAGGGTTTGCATTCCCATCAAACAGGATTGCGCAGATTCTGGCACTCATAGCAGGTCTTATGGGTAAGACTTCGTTGTCAACCTGTCTTTCTCTCCTGTGAACTTTGAATGTGACTGCAGAATTAGTTCCCCTAGGGAGACTTCACTTATGCCCTCTCCAGTTCTTGCTCCTATCAAACTGGAGACCACACAGGGACCCATTGTCAGCTTGGATTCCCCTGGGGACTGAATTTTGCCACCACTTGAGTGGGTGGCTAGATCATGACCAGTTTCTGACTAAAGTCCCAATTCATGCTCCTGAACCCGACTCCTTTCTGTACACAGATGCGTCAGTTTCAGAATGGGGTGTATGAGTGGAGCTAGAATGGGTAGTCTATCAGGGATTGTGGTCTCAGAAAGAGGCGATTGCAAGTAGTGTTTCTGTCCCGCCATTGGTGCATCAACCTCATAAGGCATCTCCGACAACACATTAGTAGAAGCATACCTCCGGTGTCAAGGATGTTCATCATGCTCCTTCTTTGCATGGAAGTCTGGAACATTCTCCACTGGCCGACTCAGAGGAGCTCACTGTGCAAAAGGAATATTCTGACAGACAGCGTGTATAGACTGGTTCATGTGGTCCTCACAAAATGGTCCCTGCACCAGTTGGATCCAGAGGCCCTTTTTTTCTCTTCTAAACTGGGGGAGGCCAATAGTGAACTTGTTTGCTATGAGATGAAACAACAAGCTCTCCCTTTATTTCTACCCAGTACCAGATCAGAGAGCCTGGGTGGATGCTTTCAGTTTGAAGTGGGATCATAGGTACTCTTACATCTTTCAACCTTTCAAGTAATTCTGTAGATTCTCCACCAAGTCAGGATCTCCACATCTCAGCTCATCCTGGTAGCCCTTCTGTGGCCCCAGCAGTAGTAGTTCAGTGATCTACTTGACCTGTTGATAGATTACCACAGATGAGGGACCTACTGTTACAGCACATTGGGTCTCTCCTACACAACAACCCTCAGGTTCTCCACCTTCACACCTGGCTCATCTCAAACAATCAATCTGCCAAGTCCAGTTTTCGAGCAGGGTTGCTGACTGCATCACTTAGGCAGAAAGGCAATTAACTTTCAAGGTTTACAATGCCAAATGGAGACTCTTCTGTAATTGGTGCAGGGAAATGGGTTGATCCTAGCTGTCCCCCTTTAGATGCAGTAGCAGACTTTCTTCTCTTCAAGGAAAGAGAAATGTTCTGTTTCTACCATTAAGGGCAATAGGGCAACCCTTCTCTACACTCTCAAGTTCTCTAGGGGTTCTGCCATTGGGTTGAACTCTCACCTTTCTGATCTCTTCAGGTATTTTGAGCTTCAGAGACTGGTGTCTCACTCATTAATGCCAAAATGGAACCTTTCTTTGGGCATAATCAAAACCTCTTTATGAACCTTTGAGTGAAACTTCCTTTGAGAACCTTGCTCCTAAGATTGTCTTCCTGCTCTCCTTAGTGTCTGCAAGGAGAAGGAGTGAGATTCATGTCTTGTTAGTGGAAAAGGCTGTTTACAGTTTAATGGAAATGATGATTTGGTTTCTCTTCTTTGCGAGCCTGGATTTATGCCGAAGAATCATCTACCTTCAGTAGCTCCAGTTCCTATTGAGATTCCCAGTCTCAGTTGTATCTGAGCTAGGCAGTGTTGCACCTAGGATCCCATTGGCAGGGGACACTGTGTCCCCCACCGTCTAAATTTGGGGGACATACAGCATTTTAAAGGGACAAAGGAAAAGTGTAGTACATAATGCACTACTGGTGCTAAAAAATGGAATAGTCATATTTCGTTTGATGGTTTTGCTACCTCTACTTTGCCATCTGCACTGTACTATGATCATATTTTCCTTGGACACTACGTAATTGCAATAAATATTTTATCATGTGCTCAAGAAATTCATGAAAATGTTAACATGTTTGAATATCTGGTTAACCTGAAATGAGCTGCACCATGGAATTGTCCATTCCGGATCTTGCTTTCATTTAACTTCAGTGTTCAGTCATTGCAATCAGCATTTATTATAATAAATCCCATGTTTCTTAATTACTTTTCTTTTCAAATTAATAAATCAATAATTAAATGACAAATTGTGTATTTGCACACATTTAGTCTCTTTTGTCACTAATTCAGCCTCAGCAGGTGTGACTTTAACCACGCAAATATGTTACAGTAGCGGCCATCAAAGACTTTACTTTGCAACTCGGTCGACTACCACAAACCTTGAATGTTTCTGTTGCCATATACATTATTTTAAAATGGATATTCATTGCCATCTTAAAATTTTTATCATCTTTAGCAACTTTGGCCATTGCTACCTCCAACATAGATGTGGATGGACATCCACTAATGAAAAGTTGTAGGCGTTATTTTTTTTATTCTGGCGAAGATTTGGGGGACATAGGACAAAAAAGTTTGAGAAATCTGCAATCCTGTGCTCAAGGTTCAACACTGCTGGGGATGATCAAGTTAGGTTCCTTTGCCCAGTTAGGGCCTTAAGGTTTTATTTGGCTTCCACTAAAGGGTGAAGGAAGGTCAGAATTGGCTCTTTCTTCCTCTCAAGGATTCCTTTTATATTTCAGCGGCCTCCATTTCAGTGGATTGTCCTCACTATATAGAGATCTTATTAGTCTCTCACGGAGGGGACCTTTCATGAGAATTAGGCCCAGTTATTGGGCTATTGCTGTATATTGTGCCAATTTAAATCACTTCTCATTGGATGACATTATGAGAGCGGTCTTTGGGCACTCTCACACTATTTTTTCATCATTTCATCTTCACTCTTGGCACATCAGAGCAAAGGTATGTATTCATTGGGTATTGTTGTGGCAGCAGAACAGGTAGCAATAAGCCATCTACCAGCTGACAGTAGTCAGCATACCTACTGTAAGGGTAAATGCATTTGTTTCTTATACCAGTTTTTGTTGAGGCCATGAGCCTCCCTCCTAACTGGTAAAGTCAACAATGCAATAGTAGTAGGCAATGTATTACTGCTTTTTATACGTAGATTTCTTTTGTAAAACTAATTTTAACTATGTAATATTTACCTGTTACTACTGCAAAGATTCCTGCCTCCCACCTTGCTCTGGTGTAATGTAGTTTTGGTCCAAGTTGAAAGAGGAAGAATAATCCGTATGTTAATTATGACTAAGGAGTCAGACTGGGATCATGTTCTTTTCTGTTCTGGGCCTTCAATTACTAATGGGAGGAGGAGGGAATATTAGCTTGGACTGGGGATTTAGTGTCCCGTGTTTGGGTGGGAGGGGGTGGAGGTGGTGGTGAGGGGCTTAGGAACATCCCTAGAGATTGAATAGCTAAAAGGGACAAAAATGAAAGTCACTTAGGTCAGTAGCATAATGATTATCTGTTTTCATGAACAAATTATATTTCAATTTATGGATTTTTATAATTATGGTGTAGATGGTTGATCATAGGCTGTAGGTAAAATAAAGTAATTAAAAGAGTTTGGTAATGTACTTTCAATGTTACAACAAGATTCATGGAAACTAAAATAAAATTGGTTATTTTGGTGGTCTACTAAGTAAAATAATGGGTTTATTGGTGGTGAATAATATAGCCATTTGTTGTGGTAGGTTGGTTGGTTTTTAAATGTACTTTTAATACATTATTGGCTATATCATACCAAGAAAATGGGAACTGAGTGCCATTCCCAAGGACACATTGAGGCAGTTGATCCAGACATGCCTGAGCAGGTGTTGAACCCATGATGCTTAATTACAAGTCTGATACTCTACTAACTGAGCCATTTAAATCAGAAGCATATGCTATCACAGAGTTGTGATTTATAGATTTTTAGCTCATCTGCACTAAGTACAGGAGAGCTTACACTATGCCCCCATGTCATACCCGACATTGGTGGCATTGACTTTTACAAAGGTACTGCTTTTATCTTTAAGTTAATGTATATGCAGGCACTTTGCTGGCTTCAGACAGCTCTATTTCTTGTTTGTTATTCCAGATTCTGACTTGGATAGCAAGGTTCCTAAGGAGACCCCAGAGAGGACAGTGTTCTTCAGGCTAAAGTAAGTATCTGTGATTTTGAGTACTTTGTTACTGGCAGAATATTGGGGGAAGGGGGTTACAAAGAAGATAAAAAGTTTAACAAAGCAGATCCTTAACAAATACAGTTAATACACATTTATTTGTTGGGTACCAGTTTTCCAGGATTTGATGGTCGCCAGAACCATAAGTTTAAAGACCTAATGAACAATAATCCATCTGTGAAGATAGTGGAATGTTGTCCCCATCAGAGGGCATATCTTTGAATTGATGTACCAACATAAATATCATTTTTATCTTGCCTGCGATGAATGTCAGAGAAAGAGAGACATAGTGGACACATTGTCTGTCCATCCAGCTGATGTCAACTTTTTAAGGGCAAAACCTCTTGTTTTCATCAGGGGATTATCATAGGATTTTTTCCACAAATGTAAGGGGAGAAAAGGAATATTCCTTGAGATTAATGGCCAAGGAGGTCGAAGGTCAAGGTCATGGAGCAGTTGTTTCAATTTTAGGTGGACGGTCATTGGTTTAACTTTTTGGATCTGGCAGTACCGTCTATTATTGCCATGAATGAATTGATTTCAGATAAAGTAAAGATGTTTAATTGGGATATAAATATTGCCCCTGGTGTGGAGATTAAAAGGTCAAAAGGCAAGGTCACATTGATCAGTGTCTTATATTTTTGGGTAAAGACATGAAATCATGTCTATATCATAGGCAAGATGATAAATTTATGGATCTTTTTTCAATCTGCAAAACCACCAAAAGAGACACATGTGAAATTAAATGATTTCACAGTAATAGCTCTCAGTAGAATTTTAGAAAATGGAAGTCAGGGTCATATGTCTTATAAGACAGGGAGTCCTGCATATAGAAATCTGGACCCAGTTTTGAAAATGGAGAGGCCACGATTACAGATTGGAGATACTGGAAGCAGGGTTTTCACTGGTTATAGCTGTGAACAAATTTAAGTATTTACAGGATAGAGGATGGACTGAAAATTAGAAGAATGAATAAGATGAAAATGTTTCACTTAAATAAAATGCAGTCTTGCACAATGGAATATCAAAGTTAATTGGTCTGGCCATGTTCACTTTTATATGTGGTTCATAATTCTGGTATGTCAAAGATCATGTATGGTCACTTTAACAAGCTATAGCATTTAGGTTGATGCACCTCAAATCTTAGGAAGAGTAAATCAGCCATGCCAAAAATTGGTCTCTGACACATTTTTCACACTTGAGCATACCTGTCAACCTCCCGGGACAAAAACCTGTACACCAGATCAAAAAAAAAACCTTACAAAAAACCAGAAAAACCTTACGCCAAAGACAGGGCTGAGAGCAAATTTTTTTTTCATCCACTTGTTCAGGACAAGTGGTTTCAGAAAATTCACTTGTCCCACCTTACTTTTAACTTCTCCCACCTTACTTTTCACTTGTCCCAAAATGGTAATCACTTGCAGAGATTTGATGAGATGTATGTACTTAATCTATAGAAAGAACAAATGAAATAATATACAACCTAATTATTTCTTAAAAGAATTTAATTTTTCTAAAACAGTTGTTGATATATGTTTGGCTACTTCAGGTACATGTATATATGTTTCAGCTGCTGGAATCTGAAAAAAATCTCCATGTACATGTCTGCCACCTGCACCAGAACTAAGCCAGCAGCTGATAGCTGTTTCTGAGTTAAAGTCCTCAAGCTCTGGTCCATTTGGTGAAATGTTCATTAGAATTTGTACACTCTCTTGGTTTAAGGAATTCTCACACTCAGTAGCAGTCTTACGTTTTATCCCTCCACTTTCAAAAGAATTTTACTTCTTCAAATCGTCCTTATTACCTTCCTTGTGAAAATAATTAGCAAAACTCATTTTATCCACATAGTAAATATCAGCTTGCTTGACAGCTACTTCTAAAGTGATCATAACAAACATTTTCTCTTTTAAATATGAACAGAGATTAATTAGCATAATTGTTTCGCTTAAAACGCAATATCGCACATGAAAGTTGATCGTCTGTATAATCAATTATAAATGAAAGAATTATTACTGTCATTTAATTAGTTCATAAAGGAAACCAACACTGATGTTGGTAAAGTACCTTTCATTAATTTAATTACGCTGACTCGCTGGATTAAAATCAAAGTGAGCCACTCATGAGGATCTGGTTTGAGTAAACACAGTGCAACAAAGCCGCTTAAAACATTGCTAATTAATCATAATACAGCTTTGTTTTGTTTGAGGTGTTTTGATTTGTTGATAATTTGGTCGCTTAGCCCAATATGCAGTCAAGCGGTAACAGAATGTGCACATATGCGATAGTTATCACTGACCACCTGTAGGTGTTATACAGGATGTAAATGTATACATGGAGAGTGGTAGAATCAAATATTCAGTACGCCCAGAGGGCATGAATGGCTAAATAAAGGTAGATGTAGTGATTAAAGCACGAAAATAAGGACTTTTTTTAAAAAAATATAAAAAAACTGTACAAAATGGTTGTACGGCCATACACTGCACCCCCCCCCCCCCAACGTACAAATTACGGGATTCCTGTACAAGTTGACAGGTATGCTTGAGTGACAGTATTTGTAGCCATTCATTTGTTACACCCTCAATATCTTGGACTCTATTTCATGTAAACTAATGAAAATTGGTATGTAGATACATTTTAAAGTGTGTAACCCAGCCACACCAAAGATAGGTTGATATAATGACATAATTTTCATGCTTGAGTGACTTCTGTATTTTCAGCCATTTGTTTAATATCACCTCATTTGATTGGGCCCTAGATCATCTTAAGTCATGAAAATTGCTATGTGGTTGCATCTGAAGATGATAAACCAAACCGATCACTGTCTTCTTATTTTCACACATGTGTGAGTTTTGTATTTTCAGCTATTCATTTCTTAACCGTCAGTATCATGGAACCTATTCAACCAATATTCATGAAAATTGGTTTGTGGATGCATATCAAGAAGAGTGATTCAATCATACCAAAACTAGGTCATGGTGACGAAAGTTTCACACTTGAATGACTTGCTAATTTGAAGCTATTTGTTCATTGCACTCTCAATATCTTCGAACCTATTACATCTACACTCATGGAAAATGATGGTGTGTGGATGCATCTCAGGTATAATAACTCAACCATACAAAAACTAGGTCACTGTGACCTCATTTATAGGCTCGGTTAACTTTTGAACTTTCAGCTATCTGTTTTATACACCCTCAATATCTTTGACCCTATTTCACCTACACATGAAAATTGGTACGTTGATGCATCTCATGGAGAGCAACTCAACCATACAAAAATAGGTCACTGTGACCTAATTTTCTTGCTTGAATGACAAACATTTTCAGCTTATCATTTGCTAAACCCTCAGTATCTTGGATCCTATTGCAACTCAACCAGATCAAAACTTGGTCACTGTGACCTAATGTTCATGCTTGAGTGACTTTCTTACTTTCAGCTATCCCACATCTGTTGTAATCCTTAGGCCCAAATACCAACCCTTGTACGATCAGAAACCATTTTTTATTCCACCTTTTGGCATATGAAAATTCAACCTAAAAAATGAATGTTGCAAATACTGCGAAATTCTATGTTCCCAAATCACCACCTTGGTTATCAAAACCACCTAAAATATGCTCATTTTTAAGAGTAAATTCAATGAAATCAGAGCTTGCTATCATGGTCATATGTCCCTATATACAGGTGGTTCACTAATGGAGACAGGTTGGAACTGCTGTTGTAACACCCCATTGCACCATCTAGAGCCGGATACCAAACAAAGCCTCCATTTTTACTGCTGAAATTACAGTCATACTAAAATCTTTGAACTTCATCGAAACCTCTCAAAACTAATTTCATCATCTTCTCACATTCCCTGCAAACTTTAAACCTTGCAAAACCTTCAGTTTGACAACATGTTAATATCCCGAATCTTACAGAACATGATTAGCTCATACAATCTTGAAAAAAAAGTATTCTGTCCTGTTGGCTGCCCAGTCACATTGGTATTAAGGGTAGTGAAACGGCAGATAAAGCAGCCAAAGCTGCCCTGCAGTCACTCGTTTCTGAACGGAAGATTCCATTTTCCATATCAGCATGTTCTATAGACTTGGCAAAATATGTGGAATGAAAACTTCACAAACAAGCTTCATAATATCAGGCACATCATTAGAGAGTGGTATCCCTCAGATCAATTTGCAAAGATAAGGTTAGATTGTGCTGATGCGTATAGGACACACATACCTGACTTGTGCATACCTCCAGAAGGGTAAACCTTGACCAGAGTGTGTGCCCTGCCAGTGTCTACTGACAGTGGAACAGATTCTTGTAGAGTGTATTGACTTTCACCCTGTGGAACAGAAGTATTTTTGTATGTGAACTCAGTTAAAGAACTTTGTGATGATGTACCACCAGAGAATGGCCACTTGGAAAATCTTATTATGGCTACTTCTAGATGTATGGTCATATCAACATTGTGCTTTCACCAGAAGACTTCTTATGATGCCTATTTGGTTGTAAATGGAAATGGTGAACATCTGATATCCAATATGGCCACCATGGCAGATGTCTTGAAAATCTTGTTATTTTTACTCCTCCAAAATGGAAAGTCATATCAGCATGGGGTTTTCACCAGACAACTTCTTATAATGTCTTGTTGATCCTAAATTAAAATGATGCTGATCTGACATCCAGTATATGTCCACCATAGTGGCCATCTTGAAAATCTTGTTATTGCTACTCCTTTTAAATGTAAAGTCAATTTGACATGAGGTTTTCATCAGAAGAGTTCTCATGGTGTCTAGTTGGTCCTAAAAGAAAATGATGCAAATTGACCCTCAATATGGCCATAATGGTGGCCATCTTGAAAATACTGTTATCTCTACTCTTCCCAAATGGATGGCTATATCAACATGGAGTTATCACCAATAGACTTCTTATGATACCTTATCAGTCCTAAATGAAAATGGTGCCAATCATACATCCAGTATGGCTGCCACAAAAGCTGTCATGAATATTTTGCTGTTGCTACTCCCCATGAATGGATGATCATATTGACATGGAGTTTTTGCCAAAAAACTTCTAATGATATCTACTTGGTCCTAAATGAAAATGGTGCCAATCTGACACCCAATATGTCCACCACTAAACCTAATTTGAAACTCTTGTTATTGCTAAAGAATATCAGAGTGGTTTTAACACTCGACAGTTAAAAATAAGAAATGGTCTTATCTTGAATTCCTGGAAATTCTTATTGCCCAGTAAAGCATCAGTCCCTTCAAGGGACTCTTGTTTTATTTTACTTTAAGGCTTACTAAGACGACTCTTAAATTATGGACTGTGTAAAAATAGCAAAAGATATGAAAATATGGTCCCTGCTGTCAAATCTGGATATTGGTTTGTCTGCATTTGATCCAGATCTGTGTTTAGATTCAGTGGAGTTTGTCAGGGAACCATACTAACATAACAGAGGTACCTCAGAAGCTTGTTTAGAGCTCTATCAAAGCATGAAGTAACCTCCACCAGTTAGAAGCTTGCCACATCACCTGAGTGCTAAAATCATGCATTTTTATGACTTATTCGATTTGCTTAATAGTTTGGATTCAGAGCACAAGATAGCAAACTGTATATATGGCTATTTTAGTGTGCCTTTTATGTCACAATAACAATGTTTACATGCACCCTTTCAAATTTCACTGTGGGGAAAAGACTTAAGACCGCAGCCTGGAGAAAACACTGGCCCTGCTGACTTTATTACTACTCTAATTTTCTTTCCAGAAGATCTGGAATTTTTTGGTTATTATAGTGTACAAGATGAAAAGAGACAAGCCTCTTTGGACTATTTTAGTTGGATAGTATCATTCTGATATATTATTTTTGATATATTAATTAATCTGCCAAAGAATTTCATGTTTGTGAATTACATCATGTGGAGACATGTTTGCATGTAGTGTGACTTTTTATTGTTTTGTTGCTTTATAAAATATGATGTTGCTAGCAGAAGCAGTGTGACCAGTCTGGCTAAACCCATCAGTCTCTGACAGTCAAACATTCATCTAGGTAATGCATATCATGGGTAAAGTGCTGAATTTATAACCAGGAACATGACAGGTATGGAGATGTGCAAAATTTGCATCAATTATTTTGACACCATGCTGTGTTGATTCATATCTCATTTTTGAGAAGGGCCATCCATAATTTGTTGTCTTGTCTTGGGTTGTGTCAGGTCAGTTGTCTTGGGTTGCCTCAGGTCAGTTGTCTTGGGTTGTCTCAGGTCAGTTGTCTTGGGTTGTCTCAGGTCAGTTGTCTTGGGTCGTCTCAGGTCAGTTGTCTTGGGTTTTCTCAGGTCAGTTATCTTGTGTTGTCTCAGGTCAGTTTTCTTGGGTTGTCTCAGGTAGGTTGTCTTGTGTTGTCTCAGGTCAGTTGTCTTGGGTTGTCTCAGGTCGATTGTCTTGGGTTGTCTCAGGTAGGTTGTCTTGGGTTGTGTCAGGTCACTTGTCTTGGGTTGTCTCAGGTCAATTGTCTTGGGTTGTCTCAGGTCAGTTGTCTTCGGTTGTCTCAGGTCAGTTGTCTTGGGTTGTCTCAGGTAGGTTGTCTTGGGTTGTCTCAGGTCAGTTGTCTTGGGTTGTCTCAGATCAGTTGTCTTGGGTTGTCTCAGGTAGGTTGTCATGGATTGTCTCAGTTCAGTTGTCTTGGGTTGTCTCAGGTCAATTGTCTTGGGTTGTCTCAGGTCAGTTGTCTTGGGTTGTCTCAGTTCAGTTGTCCTGGGTTGTCTCAGGTCAGTTGTCATGGGTTGTCTCAGGTCGATTGTCTTGGGTTGTCTCAGGTAGCCTGTCTTGGGTTGTCTCAGGTCAGTTGTCTTGGGTTGTCTCAGGTCAGTTGTCTTGGGTTGTCTCAGGTCAGTTGTCTTGGGTTGTCTCAGGTCAGTTGTCTTGGGTTGTCTCGGGTCAGTTGTCTTTGGTTGTCTTAGATTGGTTGAATTGGGTTGTCACTTTACATTTTGATCATTGATACAGTGAGGCACACATACACAGCATCATAATGTTAAACATAACTCGTGTTTGTTCTTTTTATCCTCATTAGAAAACAAATGAGTTAACAAAAAATAATGTAACTCCAGGACTGGGATTTCCTTGTTTCGTTGCCACATCCAGTATAGATTCTGTTTGTCACATATATGCTTGAGTATGTCGCTGGAGAAATATAAACATATGCTTTTTATTCTGTTTATCAATACATTGTGTTTTCATAAGTAGCAATTTAATGTCACAGCATACTAGCTTAATCATAGCAATATAATTTCTTTCAGGGCAATATTTATATTTCTGCTCTGTATTTAGATTTCATATGTCATTTTCTAAAAGTCACAGGAAGAATTCTTAAAATACCATTCTTAAATGTTTGCTGCCTATACATGTATCTTATTCTGAATTCAGGTGCTTCATAACATTAAATACTACATTTAGCCTGGATATTTGCAGCCAGTGCATGTATCTTCATTCTGAATTCAGGTGCTTCAAAAGGTTGCTTGCTGGGTTTAGCCTGGATAAAGAGGATATATACAAGCCTTTTAAGGTGTTGGTTAGGTATAAGTACCTCTACCTGTCTACCATTGAGAACTACATGTCACGGAGTTATAGATCTTCACCATCAGAAACCTCTAGAGAAAAGACAGAGCTTGGTTCACCTTCATTGATTGATTTTGACTCTTCCTCTGGAACGTATGAAGTCAAAAAGAAGTATATTGTGCTGGACTGCATGCCACTGACATCTGGATATAAGGGTATGAAAAAAACAAAATACATACAAGTAAGAGAGTATCTGTTAAATTATGCAACTTTAAATAAATGTATTTTATAGACACGTTCAATAAGTTGCACTGTGTGTTTGTAGAAGTGATTTCCCTTACAAGCCATAACATCATACAGGGATTTGGCTGAAACCTTGATTTATCAACTAATGCAGAAAAATCCACAAATGGATTGCTTATTTTATCAAAGTGCTTTCTTTATTACATCATTTGTTTAATATTTTGTTAATTTTTAGTCAGTCTGTATTTCTGAGATTGGTAATAGATTTTTATCTTTCAAATCTGGATAAGCTGATACCAACTGCAAACTGCATAGACCCAGATCTGCCATCGCATAATGCATCGGCAGATCTGGGTCTATGCAATTTGTAAGGACTAATCAGTAGAACAAACAACATAGACCCTGATCTGCCGGTGCATTATGCGACGGCAGATCAGGGTTTATGTTGTTTGCATTTGGACCAGGATTATATGCAAGTATATATGGTAGATGTAAAAAGAATGCATGAATGGAGAGCTTACCAGATTTTAAACATTGGAGGCTAAGCATTTAGGTGTAAAAGTCTGTTTTGTTACATTCATTTTAGCTCTATCTGTCATAAACCACTAGAGCACATGGGATGGTCTGTTGTCCATCGTCCATTGTCCGTCATCCATTTGTTATCCTTAATCCTCCTAAACTACTTGGTGGATTGCCATGAAACAGTACAAACACATTTGCCCCATGGTCTGGTTGGTCCTAAAAGTAAATGGTGCTGCTGGACATCCACTATGGCTGCCACAGTGCTTATCTTGAAAATCTTCTTGCTACTACTCCTAGATGGCTAGTCATATTGACATTATGCTTTCACCAAAAGATTTCTTATGATGCCTAGTGGGTCCTAAATGAAAATAGTGCCAATCTGAAGTCCAGTATGGCCACCATGGCAGCCATCTTGAAAAGCTTGTTATTTTTACTCCTCCAAAATGGAAAGTCCTATCAACATGGGGATTCCACCGGAAGACTTCTTATGATGTCTTGTTGGTCCTAAAAGAAATTGGTGCCAATCTGAAATCCATTATGTCCACCACAGCAGCTAATTTGAAAATCTTGTTGTCACTGAAGAATATCAGAGATGGTTTCAACACTCATGAGTTAAAAGGAAGAAATGGTCTTGAATTCCTGGATGTTCTTTTGGCTAGTAGAGCTTTGGTCCCATCGAGGGACTCTTGTCTTAAATTATCCATTTGTATGTGCCCAACATAAAGCAGAGCATGTCATGTTATAATGTTGTCTGTCCATCCGTCTGTTCCTTATTTGGTTTCTGCTCAGTAACTCAAGTTCTCCACCATCTATCATTACCAAAGTTTGTAATTAGCTTGCATTTGGGGCAAGGAAGAATCCTATCAATTTTGGTCTCTAAAGATCAAATGTCAGGGTCACAGATAATGAAGAAGGAAAACTATTCCCACACTATAACTTGACTTGTATACCAGATACCCTGACCAAACATTGTAATTGGATTGCATTTAAGATAAGGAAGACACCTATTGATTTGGGGAATCAAAAGGTGAGGGTCAAGGTCACAGTGGCTCCAGGAAGAAAAATAGTTTTTTGCACAATATCTTGGGTTCACTTGCTTTGACCAAACTTTGTGGATGGCTTGCATTTGATACAAGGAAGACAATTATAAATTTTGGGGTCAAAAGATCAAAGGTAAAAGTCACAAGAATTGAAAGAAGGAAAAATGATTTTCACAAAACTACTTAAGTTTTGTACCACATGTCTTGACTAAACTTTGTAGATGGCTTGTAATTGAAACAAGGAAGTCACCAATGTATTTTGGGGTTAAAAAGTTAAAGGTCAAGGTGAGGGGGACTCCAAGAAAGAAAATGGTTTTCACAGAAATAACCTTCCAAGGCCTATACCACAAGCCATGACCAAACTTTGTGGATGGTAGACAAAAAAGACACCAATTGATTTTGGGATCAAAGGTCAAGGTTACAGAATGAAAGAAGACATGGTTTCTGCAAAATGACTTGACATGATGGATGTATAATGTACCATTCATGGTACTCTTTTGTTCAGTGATAAAATATTTTTTATCAAACTGGATTTTATGATGGTCAGTTTCTATATTTTGATTTAATAAGGGAAATAAACTCAGCATAGTTATATTTCTTATTTTATTAGATTCCATAATTTATCTTTATTTAAAGTTTTGGATAGTTCTGATTTATTCATTTTTTTCATGTTAGAATAATTTTTAGTCAGCCTTGTTTTTTGACATCAATTTTCTGTCTTGAGCTATAAGGGAAAAAGGTTTACGCAATTACGTTCCTTACATTCATAAAGTACATTTAATTTCTTTAATTAATCATTTTCTTATTGTTATGATACTATTAAATGTCATCCTGGATTCTGATGTCACTTTTCAATCTTTATTGTTAACAAAATATGTACAAAATAGGCCTTCCATTTTATGGGGAAATTTATCAAGCTGGTAGTTACTCTTTAATAAATGCAGTAATCATTTGATCATGAAAGTTTATCAACTAAAATCTGTAAAGTTAGAACTGTTTTAACCTATCAGTTTTCTTAAATATACACTGCATGGGCTTTGGATTAACATGTAAAAAGTCGCATATGGTATAATACTAATTTAAATAATTGAAAAGAAAACAACTTGGATGGTCATGTCATACCTGCTAACAAGAGTATGATGGACCCTTTTCATTGATTTCTTGTCTGTCAATGTTTGGTGGGTCCTATCTGGAAAGTTTAATAATGAGCTTCAGTTAACAATAACCAGACCATGGTTTATACAACAATAATGAAATTAAAGGAACATAATTTTTTTCAGCCCACATTATCTACAGAAGCTAGTAAGCATTACAGTACACATAAAGGTTTTGCCAGTTATCTTATGAGGTCATCCTGGGGAGGTAATGGAAAACCCATTTAATGAAAAGTCTGTGGTATGTAATATATCCCAGCTGCAAAAAAACCCAAACTTTTCTCAAAAGTTATTTTTTATCAATTGCAGTTTCTCTCCAGTTCTATATTTTGATGAAATGATGCATTTAAGTCTTTCAGTATGCTTTCTGATTTAATCAGTTGGAATTTTGAGAACTGCTTTATTTATGCCTCAGTAAATTTTGTCACATTTATTTTTGCAGAAGCAGATACACAGATTGAACATCTGTATCGAACACTAGATCCACCATGTAAGATTAAATGCGTATGTAATAAAATATTGTATAGTAAATATTAGTAGGTATCAGTAACAATTAGACTTTACATATATGTATGGAGGACTTTGGAGATCCCCAATGATGGACAACATTAGAGGCCAAGGTGAAAATCACCAGTCACAGTGTATAATTAGACTTTACATATATGTATGGAGGACTTTGGAGATCCCCAATGATGGACAACATTAGAGGCCAAGGTGAAAATCACCAGTCACAGTGTATGTCATGTGAAAATGTAACATTTATTTTGTTTGCTATTACAGAGCTTGGTCAGTTGCCCATGGAACGAACCTTTAACACTCGTCATACCTCCTTCTGTAGTTACAGCTACATTCTCCCAAGGTAAGCAGATGTTGTCATCTTCTGAACATCACTACCATATATACTCGTGTATAAACTAGGTCCAAATGCAAACAACATGGACCCTGATCTGCCATCACATAATGCGCCGGCAGATCAGGGTCTATGTTGTTTGTTCTACTGATTTGTTCTTACAAATTGCATAGACCCAGATCTGCCGATGCATTATGCGATGGCAGATCTGGGTCTATGCAGTTTGCAGTTGGTATCAGCTTATACGTGAGTATATACAGTAGCTATTACCAATGTGTGAATTGCATGTTTTATAGGTCTTGTGGTTAGTTGTTTTTCCTGGGTACAAACCCAGAAATGGGTAATTTTACTCATTGAAATGCAGATGGAATGCAGCACGAGTTCAAATGAAATTAAGAATGAATACAAATGAAATGAAGAAAATGGAAAGTGCAAATACAAAAGACAGAATATGGAACAATGAATGAAAAATGAAAACATAACAAAACACAAATGCACACTTATCATATCTGTTTCCATTTGAAGCGATAGCCTTTCTAATTGTTGATCCATTTTGGTGATTCAGATGTTTGTTGATTAAGATTATCTCTGGATCAGTTTGCAATTGCAAGAGTGAGTTGTATCATACTGTTTAATCTGGATATGTCTCTAACCAACAGTTTAACAAATTGAGTCTTTCCTGTTAACTTCACCCCTTCTCAAAAAAAGACACATCTGATATTCCAGCATGCACGTGGATGAAGCCAGTAATGATCACAGAGAGGTATATCAGGTTCCAATCAATAAAATGGCACAGGATTAATATTAGAAAAGCCTATCACTTTTAATCGAAACAGATATGGCAGATTACATAGATGGAGAAAATATTAAAAAGAATTGAATAATTTTTGTCAAATTGTTAGCAATATTGTACTTTTATTTAATCAGATTTATGTAGAGATACAATCTGCCAGAGAAAACTATAGTCTTAAATTAGTGGACACAGGTTAAATATGGGCAGATTGAATCAATCCCTTGGTTGCCCAGTAAATACAGGTTCATTTTAAACAAATAATTTGTATATATTTTATTTACTTTACATAGATTGAACAATAAATTATAGAAAGTTACAACTTGTACTTTTTAACACAGTTTATTTGTTGATGTGGTCATAAAGGTGGAGTAAATGTGAGAATCCAGAGGAACCCACCAACCTTGGATGGATGACAACTGGTTGTGCCCTTGCTGGAGAAGGGATCAAATGTCAAACATGCTATCTCAGTGTTGCAAAGCAAGTGTGTTACCACATGTTATCCAGGCCCCTCATCACACAGTATCATATAGTATTAGTAGATACTAGATTTTATACACAAAATGTATAGGGGACATTGTAGATCCCTGTCCTGGACAGACCTAGAAGTGAAAGGTTAGGATTACCTCCCCCTTCCCCACTAAAATTGTAAGTATTCGACAGTGTACAGTGCTTTCCTTGCTTTTTGGGGGGACTTTAAAAATTATAACTACACGTTAGAAGTAAGTTATTGAATGCATACCATGTAATATTTTTTAAACCCCTTTAGGAGACTTATAAAACAATTGTATGTGATGACGGTAAACATTGTATTGTTGGGTCAGAAAGGATAAAAAAAATATGGTCTGTCTGTCTATCTCTTTGCGATAAGTGGACCTTGTATATGCCCTCCATAAGGCAGAGCTTATTATGATATGATGTCCATCCATCCATATATCCATCTACAGTTGCCAAACTTTGTGGATGGCTTGCAATTGGGGTAAGAAAGAACTCTAACAATTTGTGGGATTAAAAATGTCAAAGGTCATGGTCACTGTGACTGGAAGAAGAAAAATGGTTTCCACACAATAACTTTATTTTCTACACCATCTGCAGTTACCAGTGGATAGCTTGCACTTGTGGTAAGGAAGAAGCCGATAAATATTGGGGTTAAAAGGTCAGAGGTCAAAATCACTGTGATTGAAAGAAGACAATTTGTTTCTGCACAATTACTTGAGTTCTCCACTATCTATAGGTAAGAAACTTTGCACATGGTGTAAGAACAACCCCAACTTCTTCACTGTGTACAGGTAGCAAACTTTGTGTATGGTTGATAGTTTGCACTTGTGGTAAGAAAGAACCTTATTTTGATTTCAGGGTCAAAAGGTCAAGGTCACTGACTGAAAGAAGAAAAATGGTTGTCACACAACAACTTGAGTTCTGTACTATCTACAGAAATAAAACTTTGCACTTGGTGTAAGGAACAACACCATCAATTTTGTGTTCAGAAGGTCAAAGGTCAAGGTTGATGTGACTGAAAAAATAAAAATGGTTTCTGCACAATAACATTAGTTCAACATCACATACCTGGACCAAACTTTGTGAATGGCATGCACTTGGGGTAAGAAAGAAACCTGCATATTTTGGGCTCAAAACGTCAAATGTCAGGGTCACTGAGTGAAAGACAAAAATGGTTTGAGCACAAATCTTTCAGTTATTTACATGGAGGACTATAAAGCACGGGGCAAGTATATAATGTGCCATTCATGTTAGAACATATGAAAATATAAACCACTGAGAGGCCAGTGACTGTCATCTTGTTACAGTGTGACAGGTCCCATCCTTGATTGTGCGTTACAGTGTTACATTGCTCATGTCAATATTTTGTCCTGCATCTAACAGAAATTGTCCTATTATTTTCTGATACAGTGTGATTGAACTCCAAGGCTATTTATTATAGTTGATTGACTCTTTTATCCTTGCCTGTAGCCATTCTTTTGTATTAGCGCATTACTGATCTCCTGAGCTATTTACCACAGGAGGTAACTGGCTCTCTTATCTTTGCCTGTTATGATTAATTTGTGTTACATAGTGGCAGAGCTCTTATTGGTATTTGAAAATAATGGTAAAATAGACTTTACGGGGTACTTACCACATTAGTTCAGTGTCTCTTCTGTCTTTGATCTTTGTTACCATATTTAGCTGTGAGGTCAAGTGAGCTTGTAGCATGACCCTGTGTCCTTTATGTGTCCATAAACAATTACTATTTTAGACTTCTCAAAAACCACTGGACCAATTATGACCAAATGTAGAATAGATCATCCTGGCATGAAGAGCTTCAAATTTATACAAACTAAGCTGATTTTTGCCATCAAATATGGTCACCATTATTAAAAATTATGCAAAATCGCTGAACAAAATGTGATCAAATTTGATAGAAAGTATCTTGCAGGAAGACCTTTCAAGTTTTTACAAATGATGCCAACCTGCCTTCAAATATGGCCACTGTTACTAAAAATAGAAAATCAAATAACTTCTCCAAAATAACTGAAAATAATTTGACCTAACTTGATAGAAAACATCTTGGCATGAAGACCTTTCAACTTCATACAAATTATTCTAATCAGTCATCAAATATGGTTGCCTTGAATAAAAAATAGTTGAAAATCCTTTAGACAGCAACATCTCTAAATGTGCTCCACAGAATTTGACCAAATTTGCCAGAAAGCATCCTGGCAATCAAGACTTTCAAATTTATACAAATGATGCTGATCTGCCTTCAAATATGGCAACCTTTACTTAAAATTAAAATATACTGTAGTTGCCAGTTTGCCTATTAAAGCAAGGGATGAGGACTGTTGAGAATCATAGGTTTTGTGTTATGCTGAATTCTCCCTTTTGTAAAAAAAAAATATAAAACAGATTTTTAAAAATATTTTTAGAATCCAGGATTCATAAATTCCAGTAAAACAAATTACTTAAATTAGCCTAATAGTACACCTTAGGGATTAAAATGAATAATTTGTAATTTTAAGCAGAAGAAAAATATAAAATATAACAAGTAGCACTCTACGTAGATGAAATTAATTAAGGATATGATTAGCTTGGAAAAACAATGATGTGTATGCAGCCTTTGGAAATACATTTGATGTATTGTGTATGTAAGACACCATACTATCATTGCTGAACAAAACACTAACCGAAGCCACTAAATAATATATGTGTTTGCATTATTTTATGACATTTCATATATTAAATGCCATTAATAAAAAATTGTTTAAAATTTATATTTTATATTTTTAGTTTTTAATAAAAAAAAAACAATGACCCAATATTTTTTTTCTCAAAAACTTCCAAATTTAATTACTGTTATTAATTCAGATATTAGGACCCTGCAGTTTTCCGGACGCCAACCTTAGAAATTCTCTGTCCATAAAAAACAAAGATTTAAAGAAATGCCTCCAAAATTCCAGATTTTCTGAATCTTGTGACCAGATTTTATTTCATTTCATTCATAGATAACAGTATTAGACGTAACGCTCGTTAAGACACAATTTATGCCAATATATTTAGCACCTGCTGGATATAGACTTGAAAGCATGATTCAGTAATGCCTACCTATGTGTGCTGTTCATTAATCTTGGTGGTTCAGATTTACAGCAAGTTATATCAATCATCAAACACAAGTGATTGTATAGAGAGTGCATATCGAACTGTGATATAACATTATGTTATTGAGTAATACAGACAAGATCGTTTCTCAAAGGAATAAAATGATGTCATGTAACCATGGTTCACATACTGTAAATGGAGGGGGGAAAAATAAGTAAAAAGCAATCATATTCTGACCAACCGACATAATTTTTTTTAGCATGAAACCAGAAACATGTTATGTTTTTTTTAGTACTAACAGACAAGTGCTCCAAACTTTTCTTTCCACTCTACAGTTACAGGCTTTACAATGTCAGTTACCTAGGTGAGCAATATCAAGCTCAGTTAGGTTTTTGCATTGTGCAACATTGTGTCATTATATTTGTGTTAAAGTAGGACAGGTATTTACCACAGGAGATGATTGGCTATTCTCTCTTGAATCAGATTTTGTGACCATTATATTTTGTTACATGTTATCGTTATTTTTATTACAGTGTGACAGTGCTAATGGGGTATTTACCACATGAGATGATTGGCTATTCTCTCTTGAATCAGTTTTTGTGACCATTATATTTTGTTACATGTTATCATTATTTTTGTTACAGTGTGACAGAGCTAATGGGATACTTACCACATGAGATGATTGGCTATTCTCTCTTGAATCAGTTTTTGTGACCATTATATTTTGTTACATGTTATCATTATTTTTGTTACAGTGTGACAGAGCTAATGGGGTATTTACCACAAGAGATGATTGGTTCTTCTGTCTTTGACTTCTACCATCCTGATGATCTGAAGGAGTTGTACAAGACTTACAAAACAAGTAATGACATACCGTATATACTCGCATATAAGCCTGGTCCAAATGCAAACAACATAGACCCTGATCTGCCTTCACATAATGTGCCGGCAGATCAGGGTCTGTGTTGTTTGTTCTACTGATTAGTTCTTACAAACTGCATAGACCCAGATCTGCTGGCTATTTTATGCGATGGCAGATCTGGGTCTATGCAGTTGGTGTCGGATTATACATGAGTATAGGCGGTAATAGATCTTACATGGAAGTTATTTTATATGGAATGTATGCAGCAAGTTGAATAATCTTGTCAAAGTCTTAATGAGTAAAAGTTAAAATTATTTTACCTTTCATCAGTTTCATATTAAATGAACACTTGTGAGAATATTTTATCATGTGACCATATGTATACTGATTTTGTTTAATAAACTGAGGCAAAAAATGCAGCAGTATGCAAGAGTTATATGCATCAGCCTCAGTGCTTCCAGCTAATACTGTGCCAATAAAAATATTTAATCAAAGCAACAAAAACTATATATAAAAATGCAACTATCAATGATAAGCTAAAACAGACTTTTACAAAACAGTGGGCATATATTAATGTATGATATTTATTGCTTTTGGTTCATTTTCATGAGTTAAACATGCTTTGTAGGGTGGGGTTTTTTTCTCATTAAGTTAAACAAAGTTTTATTTAATGTATGCACAAAACAAAAAATGGATTAGAAAGTAGTTTATTAAATATGTCCATAATTTCAAATATTTTTATGACCCTGCTATGTTCTCTGGAGGGGACACAGTATTACATATATCCATCTATCCAGTCCAGTCCCATCACATCATGTCATATCCATCACAACTTTTGTTTCACAATCTAATAACTTTTGAAGGACTGCATGAATTGAATCCAAATTTGATATGGCCCTTTATCTTAAGAAGACCCCAACCGAGTTCAGTTTTGATTAATTTCCATCAAAGTGTTACTTAGTTATGGCTGTTGTATGACATGTTTCTTTGTTATGGCCCTTGTTATGACTTTGATATTTGTATCATGCATTTCTGCTCAGTAATTTTTGACGTATTTTAGAGATTGGAACCAAATTTATCATGAATCTTTATATTGAAGAAATATAAGTCAGGTTGTTTTGATCAATTTACTGTATGCAAAAATTTGAGTTATGTCCCTTGTAAAACTTATAAGTTTGCCATTGTGTCATGGATTCTGTTTCTGCTCCATAAGATTTTAAGGACTATAATAGATTAAAACCAAATTTGATATAATAAACAATTTCTATCAAGTAGACCTAGGTCAGATTTAATTTCCATTTATTTTGCGGGCATCAAAATTTGACTGATTTACAGCTCTTATTTAAATAAAAAGTTTGTTCATGTATGACAGATTCATTTCCAAAAAATAACTTTTGAAGAACTTCACAGATTGAAGCCATTTTGTTTTTTACCTTAGTATAGACAAGACCTAGGCTAATTTTGATGTTTGCTTAATTTTATTAACATTTCACAGATTTATTGGCCTGTTTAAGTTGAAAATTGGACATTGCATTGTTAACTGAAATGACTTTAATGCATTATATTTTGGGGATATACATGTCCTCTGGAAATATTAATTTTTTTAAGGGTCAACATGAACTGGTAAATTAATCATTATTGATAATTTTCCTGCCAATAATTGATCAGTTAAATTATAGGTCATCTCCAGTCCTACTGTTGCTTTGATATCATAGTATTTAACTTGTGGGACTTCATGATATTTCACCTGAGAAAACTATAAGATGAAATACATTTTGGTGATGTGATTATTGTTCATACCATGTTATAAGCCCTAGATTGTCAGACTGATTCTTTGTCATTTCTAGATAGTAACACTTTTAATTATTGTTGGATTTTAACCAAATTAGGTATGCAGTCAGTATTCATGAGACAATTGCTGAGTTCAGTTGTTAGCTTTCTATTTCATTTAGTATTTAGCAGAATTTTCAGACACACAAACTTTTGTTTCTACACGTAACTTTAGATTTTTAAAATTATTTAGTTGGCAGCTTAATATTGATGAGACCTCAGCTAAGTTTGATGTTCAGCATCCAACATCATTTAGCGGATTTATGATCCCTATTTCTCAGACTTAGACACTCCATTTTCTTGGAATGAAAATAAGTGCACATACATAAACATGAAATGCTACAATTATGGAAACATGTTTTTTTTTTCTTTTGTCCTAATCTAGGAGCCATAATTATAATTTCAATGCTATAATGTTCTATTCTTGCCAAATGCAATCTTTTAGCATAAACAACTTTTCTGTTCATATATTTTAATCCAATAGAAAGTAGGGTAAGAAATGGAGAAAAAAAACTGTGGCATACACTGAAGCTATTGCTAGTTCAACAGTTGATAAGTGCATATAAAAAATAAGTGCACATGACCATCACTAATTTAAAAAATAAACATATGTACAATGACTTCCAAAAGTGTTTGGCCCTTAAAGGACAATCTTTCTTCCAGAAATTAACATAACTGCTGGATATTGTTGAAATATATTGTGACGTTATTTATTGCAAATAATAAGAACACATTTATATATTGTAAGAAGTTATATACTTGCAATTATGTAGTTTTCTGCTCCAGATTTGCTGTTGCTGTAGTTTTAGTATGATCCATTAATTATTCGCTTTTTCCTGATTTCAACTTGTTATTGTAAAAAATGTATTTCTTTTTATTAAAATGTAGTATAGACTCTGAACTGACAAATTTGGTTGAGTCTGATGGTGAACTAGCTTCCAGAAAAGTATTTTGTGGCTGATAATAACGATTTTTTAATTTTGTTGCTTCTATCTTACATTGTTTGTAATTAGGGCCTAGACTACATGTACTGTATATACTAACATATAAGCTAATACCAACTGCAAACTGCATAGACCCAGATCTGCCGTCACATAATGTGCCGGTAGATCTGGGTCTATGCAGTTTGTAAGGACTAATCAGTGGAACAAACAACACAGACCCTGATCTGCTTAATGCGATGGCAGATCAGGGTCTATGTTGTTTGCATTTGGACCCGGATTATACGTGAGTATATAAAGTATGCTGTTTTAAGGTTTTGTGTGTGCCACACATCACATGGTGTGAGGGACTAATGTTAGTACTAATGTTGCCAAAGTAAAGGGCCCATGGTAATCATTCATATGTAAGATTTGGGAAGTCTAGAGATTAGGAAATGGGTTTTTACACCTTCACTGTATTATGGTTCGGGACACTGTGTGTAAATAATGAGGAGAAACATAAATACCAAATAATTTCATGAAATAATTATAAGCATCCAATGACAAATGTCCAATATGCTGAGTTAGCAATGAGTCATTTCAGATCAATAAACAGAAATATCTGGCAAAAATTGTTGTTTTGAAAGCTATGAATTTGGAATTGAACTTTATATTTTACACAATTCATGAAGTTATGAAGCTTGAAAATTTATTACACGCTGCATGAATTGCCATAGCAAATTAATTACAGATGGTTATACAAATTATAAAGAATAAAAAAAAAATGATAACCAAAACTCAATTTAACCGTTGTTTACAATATTGTCAAAGCACACGAGAAGGGCACATGAATGCATAAGTAGTTCCTTTCTGGTGTTATGCACTAATAACTTTTGGTTTTCTGTATCATATGATATGATTCTAACCAATCAAGATGCTTGGTACATAGGCTTGGTAAAAATGTGTAATTATATACACTTAATATCTAGATTTTACAATTTACAGTAGTTACTTTGAAGTACATTTTTCAGATGATTTATTTCGCAGTAATAATCTGTTTGTTTTTGTGCTTTCTATATAACAGTAATCCAGCTCAATGGAACCCCATTTAGAGGCAACCCAATTCGATTTAGAACCAAAAATGGAGACTGGATTGTGACAGAGACTGAGTGGTCCAGTTTCATCAACCCTTGGTCCAAGAAACTGGAATTTATCATTGGACGGCACACAGTTATCAAGTAAGCCTGCAGTAGTTTTTATTTCCAATTCACTTGTCAGCCAGGATTGTTTTGTTTTTTTCTGTTATTCACTGCTTTCAAGAAATACTTTCATTAATTGTGGAGATTTTATGCCCCACTTTAGTATAGTAGGGACATAACATTACTCTTGTTTTGACCATATGTCTGTCATGTCAAGTTTTTTTGTTTCAGTCAATTTGTTAGGAACTGGTTTGTGTTGCTCTTCATGTTCCATTTTTTCTGTAATGACTGTAAGTCTTAGGACACGATAAACTAATTGTTTTTTTTCGTGTCCAAGACTTATATTCATGTGAAAAATATAACATTTTCGATGTCCCAAAATTTATAGACACAAAAAATCTCAAGACAAAATTGGTAAGATTGCCATACGTCACACAGCAGTGACCAGCTTGTTCAATTACCAAGTCAGTAAACTGTTATAAACTACTATGATTGTTTTTATGTTATTATTTTGCATGTGCATATTTTCCGATTTCTCCAACATGATTTAAAATAAAGACTTCATGGTTCACGGGTTGCTTAGAGTTTACCGGGAGACCCGTACTATAGTGTAAAGTACTTACAAAGTGAAAATCGTGCTTAGCATCACTTGTATCCTTGTTTATTCACAAAAATATTTGATGCAGATTTTACTTTATTCATATTTTTTACCAAATCACATTCTTCCAGATTACATTTCAGGTAAATGTCCATTGCTGTTTCATTTATTTTTGATTCACATGCTTCAGAGTTTCTGTTTTTCAGTGGTATACATGATTCTGCAAAGTGATGTAATCTGTATGAAAAGGCACATTTTTAATTATATATAAAGCACATAACCAGCATAAATTCACATAACTGTCATATATTCATGAAAGAATGATCGTAATATAGGTTAAAATTCTGAATATAGATCAATTAAGATCATCATTGATTCATTTTAGTTTGCGTTTTGGCTTCACAAAATCTTAATTTTCCACACATTATTCATTCCACTTTTGATTTTGGCAAGCTGGTTTGGCATCTCCTTTTGTTTATAATTGGTAGATTTGGCTTTTGTTTTCTGACAGCAATACAGGCCAGTTAATTGTTTAATCCCTAAAATTGGCTTGGGTAAAGAGGAAATTTTGTCCGGCAGAAATGCCGGTACTTCGATGTGTAATTGCCTTCTACTCCGTAAACTTTGCATGATTACTGTAGCTGAGTAAACAGGTACTTACTTAAGGTCACTTAAATCAAAGCAAACTACCACAGAGTTTTTATTTTAAAAGCATTATTTCTGAAACTTCTTTATTGTATTATAGAGATATTATTTAAGTTTAGTGCAGTGGTGCCCATGATTCAAATCCAAGGGATGTACTTCATTCAGCGCAAGTAAAATCTTCAATGTACATGCGGCAATGCCATGATGTAAACATGCTCACAATAAATGCGAGAGTTGATATAACACTATTTTTGTTGTTGTTATACTGGCATCACATTTTAATGAGTTAGGTATTTCCATTTTCAGGGTTAAAAAAACCCCATAATTACAGGTGACTTTTGACAATTTTAGTGCACTAATGCATAAACTGACAATAGTAAACTGGAGCACAAAAGGGAGAAGTTACTGTTAAATCAGTATAACATACTGCTAATGCTCAATTCTTGTCATCATTTTATCAAATTATACATATTTGAATTTGGTAGAAATAATAAGAAAAATTAAATATATTTATTCACTTTTCAAACAAATCTTAATTTATAACATTTCCATTTAATAATTCATAATGATAGTCCCTTAACAACCACAAAGTCATGTTTTGTTTTACATGAGCTAGGTTGCAATTGATAAAATATGCCAATCGATCAGTAGACAAAAAAATGTCTTAGGTGTTCCAAGACTTATAGTAAATTGAAAAATTGCTTTAATTTCGTGTCCCAACTTTTATAGGTCATCAAAAATTCCTTTTGAAAATAATTAAGGGTGTCCCACGACTTATAGTGTCCCAAGATTTACGATGATTATGGTAGGTAATCTGATACTTGATACAGTTGAGTTATTGAATGTGGTTAATGCTCATTGTGGATATGGGTTATTGTGATGGTGGTGGTGGTGATAGTTTCAATGATGATGATGATGACGACAATGTTTAGAATGAAAAGTAAAAGAAGTGTTCCTCATTACTTTCAGAGGTCCAGAGAACCTTGATGTACTTCAGGAGGCTCCACATCCCCGTGAACCTCCCTCGGAGCAAACTCTGAAGCTTCATCAGATGATAAAGGACCTTCTACAGCAGGTACAGTGCAAATTTGACCAATATAAATATTTTCTAAATTATTTCAGCTCAAACTTTCTGCTTTCCTGTTTTATTGTCCATTTTGCGGAACCTGGCTTTCTATTCACAGAACTTTTTGAGCATGGATGTCAAGCGCGAGTTCATAACTCCAAAGTCAAGTAAGATACTTATGGTGTATCTCGTCAACATTTGGCATGGTAATAGAACTTGAAAAAAAGCAAATCCCCAAATTCCTCGTTTCTAACATTATGTGAATTCAAATTACAAACTACCAAAACTTTTAATTTCATAGTTTGAACTTTGGTTTGGAGCTTCCAGTTTTTGAGAATAAGGGTCCAGGCCCAACGGCTTTTATCTATGGTATATCATAGTATGTAATTTCTCCTCTTGGGCCAGATAGCCCTCTTATTAGCTGTAGGCAAAGAGATAGCGAGGTACAAGCTGAGAATGCCTTAGCACTTAACGCTGATCTTTGACTTAACAATTTGAATGTTCAGCATTAGCACTAAGGCATACCTGTCAACATCCTGAGACAAAAACCCGTACACCAGACCAAAAAAAATCGTACAAATGACGGGATTCCCGTACAAGTTGACAGGTATGAAAAACAAAACAAACCCATTATCCCTGAGTCATTATGTACCACAGGTTAAACATAGTTATTGTTATACAGGTAATAAACCTCTTTGTAGATGATAAATATTGATTGTGGGTGCTATATGTTCGGTACATCGAATGCTCTTTTAACGAAATCCAGATGGCTGCCTTTTATTTCCAAACCCTACAACTGTGTTCTACAGTCACTTTCCAGCACATTTGCTGAATAGGAGGGATTGGCGCCAAGTTTATTTACCTTGTGAAGAAAATTCTTAAATCTGCGCAGGGTTTACAAATACTAAATACAGTAAGCAGTGTAAATAAAGCTCGACTCACTGGTAGGGGTGAAACAATACACCTATGCGATGTATCAATGCGTATCACAATACACAACCTAAGATATAATACATATCGAAGAACAAAGAGGCAAACAACTAGTAATTATTATTGGTCCCTGAAGATTAAAGTTACTTTTAAGAAATAAATATTGTTTTGAATTGATTATCCACTTTTTGTATCAATGTATGTATTGAAGTAGCAAAATTATTGATGCATCAATACATCAGTGAATCATTTCATCCCTATTCACTGGTATTTTAGCTCCTGAAGTTTAAAATAAATGAGAAATATTGTGGATATGCTGAGAAATGTTTGAACAAAGCTGTGAAGTTTCTGGGTAATATATGTTACTTTAATGATTCTGTCTTCTTTGTCATAAATTGTTAGATCTGATTGATGTAGGAATCCTGTAAGATTGTATAGTGCAGTGGACCTTAATGCTTACACCCAACACAAGAAGTTAAAGATTGGCATTAAACACCAATGCTTCTTCAGCTGGTGAGGTCCTAATTAAAGGTTCATTTACCTGTAGCTACTCCATTTAGAACCTTAGATGGCAGATCATTGCATAAAATTGATTTAGCAAGTTGAATTGTATGCTACCTGCAGCTTGTAGCATGTTATAGGATTTATAAAATTCATTTTCAGTGAACATGAATGTATGATTCTTTTTTTTATGTATCAGCCAAGCCATTGCATGATGTTGATTTATAAACACTAATTGAAAGGTAATACATAATTGACATGGTAAGATGTTATGGCACTTATAAGTGAATGGTCAGTGTCAAGAATAGGTTAAAATGAATCATGGCAAACATAATGATGTTATCATCAGCTGGATATAGATGTTGATAGATAGATTTGTTAGTGAGAGGAAATAAGTGGACATTTGGTGAGCTTGGGGCAGAAATGTTCACTACAAAGAACAATTGTGCTCAAATTAGGCTATTACAAACTTTCCTTTGATACCTGTTCTGCAAATATATACAAGTCTTGCATCAGCAATGGTAGTTGAAGTTGTGTTAAAATCATAGCAATAACTAAGGTTTTCAAGACTTAAAAAGTTTTTCAATTTCCCTTGAGACTATATAAATTTAATTTACCAGGAAGGGATGGAATGCCAGAGAGTTATTTTTCAGTAGGGATGGGAGGCAGGAGGGGTAAACTTGCAATACAACATAAAAAACTGTATATGCTTTTCATTTTATTGTCAAACCCACCTTCACAGAAGCTTGATGTAGCATCCGTGTGCATGTCCATATATCTGAGACTAAAGTAAGTGTTAAAAATTTTTAATCACCTGACCATAAGGCCAAGTGACCAATTTGGTCATGATTTTACAGGGAGCATTCAAAACCTTTAAAATTTGTTTAATGGATGCTGATCCATCATCCAATATGGCCACAATTACTAAAAACAGAAAAGCCATAAAACAACTTCTCAAAAATCACTCAACAGAATTGGACCAAATTTGACAGAAAGTATCCTGGCATGAAGGTTGTTCAGATGTATTTAGATGATGCTGACCTGCCATCAGATATGTCCACCATTACTAAAATTTAAAAAACAAACAAACTGTAAACCTGATTTCTCTCCACGAGTGGGAGAAATCATGGATCAACATTCTTCTGTGATTCCTGAGAAAATCCTGCCAACTGTGCATGCAGGATTTCCATCCCAACCCAGAAATGCCAAACATGCATGCAGGATTTCCATCCCAACCCAGAAATGCCAAACATGCATG
This sequence comes from Margaritifera margaritifera, assembly GCA_029931535.1. Classification (NCBI taxonomy): domain Eukaryota; kingdom Metazoa; phylum Mollusca; class Bivalvia; order Unionida; family Margaritiferidae; genus Margaritifera; species Margaritifera margaritifera. The sequence continues at coordinate 4,412,452 of JAQPZY010001662.1, read as the reverse complement.
CAGGATTTCCATCCCAACCCAGAAATGCATGCAGGATTTCCATCCCAACCCAGAAATGCCAAATATGCATGCAGGATTTCCATCCCAACCCAGAAATGCCAAACATGCATGCAGGATTTCCATCCCAACCCAGAAATGCCAAACATGCATGGCTCATATTAAACAAGTTCTCAAAATAAACATTTCTGTGAATGATGAGTGGCAGACAGAATTGCTCAGACAAGATCCACCACTTCAAAAGCCAATGAATCTCATCCCATTGTGCGAGCAGAGAAACGATTCTCCTTTAAAGCCTCAGTACCACAAATTGCTAACTTCCTCCTGTTGCTTTTCAAGGAGAAATTGGCCCCAATCACATTCAAGGGCTGCAGTTACACGATTTCCAACCAGTTTTGCCATCATGGAAGAGAGGACATCTGTCAAACCAAAGACCTCTCTGACCTTAATTTCTACTTGTCTTGAACAAAGGCCAGGCACTTTCTTCGCAGTGAAACCTGCCTTGGGTTTTGACATTGTTAAACAACTCATCCCTCAAACTACTATATGAAGCCACACTGACTGACCTCTCATACAAGACCAGTGTCCTATTCAACCTAACTTTAGCAGACAGAATCAGTGAAATTCATGCCCTATCATCAGTTCATGTAAACTATGATAGTTTTTTCTTGACAACCTGTGTTTTCATTGCGAAGTACAGGCTCATGTTTATGGGAAATCAGTCTTACATTTTTTGAAACCACTGTCATCAGTGGAACCTGAAACATACTCAGCTGATGGGATGAAGGAGATCTTGTTCTTTCCATAAAAGAAGTAATGGATGATATTTCCTGCTCAGGCACTATTGTTCTGGATTCACTTGGTTATCTGCTCAGCCTACAAATAATTAACATAAGACCATATAAATTTCTTACACATATCATCTCAAGAGATTAGTGCAGTTGCTTCCAGCCGAGCATTCAAGTGAAACTGCTCTTTGATTTCCCACTCATGTTTATTTATCCTGGGTTATGATCAGGTAGTGTACACGTTTTTTTTGGAGTAAAATATGTTTCTGCAGTAATACTTACCAAATCATAATACATGCACACCCTCCCAAGCCCTCCCCACAGTTACATCCATGGAAGAGCATGCACTTCCACTGCTGTAGTAACTGATGAATGGCAGGATTTAGTGACAATCCCTCTATACAAGGAAAGACAACTTGTGTCTGACTTTCATCTGGGTAAGCAGAGAATGTTTTATCCCTTTTAATGCTAAAACAAGCCAAAAGAAGTTGTTAACATCTTTTTGTGTTAGGGAGTGCTGGGTTTGCAAGGTAGTCAAAGGACTGCTTGCATATTATGATTGGATAAGTATTATTTAAGAAACTTGTTTTACTCCAAAAATTGTTTTTTGCAAAATGTAACTCAAAAATATTTTGTAAAGAATAATTTTGAATGACTCTGAACAATAACAGAGAAGACCTAAATCCTGCAGCTAATATTAAAGAACCTTCTTTTGGTTACAAAATATACTGAATATACTTATAGATAAATATACTGAATATACTTATAGATAAATATACTGAATATACTTATAGATAAATATACTGAATAGACTTATAGATAAATATACTGAATATACTTATAGATAAATATACTGAATATACTTATAGATAAATATACTGAATAGACTTATAGATAAATATACTGAATATACTTATAGATAAATATACTGAATATACTTATAGATAAATATACTGAATAGACTTATAGATAAGTTGGATTCAACTGTATACTGCAAAGATGCAGATTTTCCATCACATAATTCACCAGCAGATCTGGGTCTGTGCAGTTTGTTAGGATTAATCAGTAGAAAACTAAATAGATCCTGATCTGCTGGCACATTATGTGTTGGCAGATTGGATCTATGTTGTTTGCACTTTTACCCAAATTATATGCGAGTATATGTGGTAAGCTTTGCTACGGGATTCTTTTCCTGGTAGCTGACTGATTTGGAACTCCTTTAAACCCTGCATTGTCAGGACTATTCCAATGAAAAGAACATATCATATAAGTGTCATTGAAATGACTGTCAAGATTTATCCTTGATTCCTACACAACTCTTGGATATCATTTCACCTTGTCTTCAGACTCCTGTAAAGCCTTGTACAGTGAAACCCCGCTATAACGCGCCCCGCTATAACGCAAATTCGGATATAACGCGATCGTGGTGTGGCTCCCAAAATTTAGTGTATTCATTCGCACATGAAATTTTTTTGTTTCAAAGTACGAGAAATAGTGTATAAAATGTGTATGTTACAGTATCCTTTTGGGGAAGAGATCGCGTATGAATTCGAGTATAATACATTTGTGGCGTGGTTCCTGAAATTTATATACATGTACATGTAATTTTCTCGTACACGGAATTTTTTTTTTTTTTTAAGTACGAGAAATAGTGTATAAAAAGTTTATTATCATTTTGGGGAAGAGATCACGTATGAATTCGATCATGGTGTGGCTTCTGAAATTTAACAATTTCACCAATTTCTTGAAGTGTTATGCCAAAATAAACATTATCGGAAATGTTACTTATTACTGATCCATGAGTAAAGTCGGTAAGTCTTCTTTGTGTTTGTCTTCAATTCATTCTGTATACACTCATTGCTCAAACAATAGCCGACATGTTTTTCTTCTTTAACTGCATACACAACGGAGCATAAGACAATGTTGTGGTTGATAAAAGATTCTCACGATTTAATAAACATCAAAAAACGTAAGCCGCCAACACGTGCGCTGGACTTCAATTCATCCTGTATACAATCATTGCGCAAACAATAGTCGACTTACGTTTCTTCTTTAACTGCATACACAACCAAGCACCAGACAATGCGGTGGTTGATCAAAGATTTTAATATGTGGGCGCTTATGTAGAGACTGAGCTTGGGTGGCAAGATCAAAGATTGTCATATGTGGGTGCTTATGTAGGGACTGAGCTTGGGCGGCAAGATCACAGGGAGTTCAAATAACCACTCTCTGTTACTTGGCACTGAACATACTCGTGGCTCAATCAAAGGGTTGTCATGTGGGAAAACAAAGACGGATCGATATCAGATAGTAAACGGTGTTGATACCCTATTCATGCTATACATTAGACGTGTATACGTTGTGTTCTGAATAAAGTAATATATAGTAAAACCTCGCAATAACGCGACCCCGCTTTTTCCGCGATCAAATTTTATGGACCCCAAATATCGCGTTATAGCGGGGTTTCACTGTAATTGGAATAATCCTCATTGACTTGATATGATAATGACTCATTGACATAATATGATAATAACTCATGACATGATATGATCACAAGTCATGACATGATATGATCATAACTCATGACCTGATATGATCATAACTCATGGCATGATCATAACTCATTGACATGATATGATAATTTGTGACATGACTATGACTAATGACATAATCATAACTTATTGACATGATTTGATCATAACTCAATGACATGACATAATCATAACTTGTGATATGGTCATAAATTATTGACATGATTTGATCATAACTTGTGACACGATATGATCATAACTTGTGATTTGATCATAACTCATTGACATGATATGATCGTATGAAGAACCTTGGTGGCTCAGTGGTTAGCATGCCGACTCATGCCCAAAAGAGTGTGGATTATAATTCTACCATCGGACCAGCCTGGGTCAGCTACAGTGGTGTATCCTTGAGCAAGGTACTCTGCTCTAATTGCCTTGGCACTGAATAATTAATTGGTCATGATATGATCATAACTCATGGGCATGATCATGAATTTTTTTTTTCTTCAGCCACTGGATACAGTTGATCTCCGCAGGCATATAAGGACTGACAAAATATCGAGTTTGAGAAAGGATAAGCATGTTACAGTTTTTGGTAAGTATGCTGTAAGACACTTGGCCATGATTTTAAAAATTAAAAAGCAGTTTAGTTTATGACTTTAATATTACCTTTTGTTGGCAGGGAAATGTATATTCCATTTCAGTATAGAAATCACCCTATGGAAAATTATTAGGTTATAATGTGGTATGCCAGTTTTTCAAGCTTTGCATTTTGAAATGTGGGTTGTCAAGTTTTGGCAGTTTTGCTCTGTCACGGTCAGTCTTTCAGTATGACAGTTCTTCTTGATTCATTTGGTTTCTTGGTTGTAATTATTCTAATATGAATTCATCCATAAGACAATTAGTTGGAGGATTCCCATATTTTAGTGACTTTTTCCACTTCTTGAAAATAAAGAGTTCAGAAGTTACTTGCCCATACCCTACCCATTTAATTTAGGGATTGGCTTCAAAGCTGCAGTGATCTAACTGGAGAAGCATCTGGAAAAAAATGTTCTCCCCATCCCTCTATCACTTCCACCACTTCTGCCACTTGCAAGTAAAAATTGACAGGTGGAATTTTCAAAGGCTGAAAGGTGTGAAATAATTGTTACAGAATAAGTAGATAGAACATATTCCTTATGAAGCTAAAGGTAGGTTTCCCATGGGAAGGAGAGATATGCTTTTAGGAGTAGAGGTTCACAAGGGATAAAAACTTTAGGACCTGGTGCCAAGATTAAAAAAATGATCTCAGATTTAGACTAAAAATTCTGGCATCTGATTAGTCAATAATTTGACATTAGCCAATAAGATGTCAGAATTTTTAATTTGTGCTGAAGTTTTAGTGCGAGAATTATTTATTACCAGGGCCTGGTTTGCTAATTTTGCAGTAGCCATTGTTAATGAAACAACCTCATCTCAACATTATGGGGTTTTCTGGTTACTGGTGATTTGCAAGAAAATGTTCATTAAAACTCGATAAAGAATTCTGTTGTACACTTTTGGATGGGGGATATATTCTTACACATGTCCATTCATCTCATCTGTCTCATCTGTCACAGATTTTGTTTGCACTCAAAAATGTTTGAATCTGTTCATGGATTGAATACAATTTTGGTATAGATCCTTTGCACTAAAAATCAAGGTCAGTATTCACCATTTCCCCCCAAAATTTAACACAAGTTAGGGCCCCTGTTGACTCAGGACTTTGCTCTTCTATTCCATGATATTGGCAGGGTCATCTGTGTTGCATGGGCACATTTCTAGTTTATGTCCCTTCCATGTCTTTGGAGGGGACAATTTGTGTTACCAATGTCTATCTGTGACATCCTGCTCTGTCTGTCCTTCCGTCCTGTCCTAACATCTCTCACAAATTTTGTTTCTGCTTGGTAAGTTTTGAAGGATGTCATGGATTGAAACAAAATTTGGTATGATGTTTTGTATAAAGAAGACCTAGGTCAAATTAAATTTGTACACTTTTTTCTGACAAGATTTGACCATGTTGTGGCCACCATTTGACTTGGAACTTTGCGCTTGCATATTGTACCAGACATCCTTCAGTTGCATTTTAATGGCAGAGACATTCATGCCATATGGACATATTTCTAGTTGCATAATGTTCTCAAAAGAAATTATTTATCTTTAGAGAATGTGACTTTTTTTGAGATTTAAAAAATATTAATTGCAGGTTTTGTTAATGGAGATTGAAATTAAATTTGGTGTTGGGCTTTACACTAAGAAGTTATAGCACTGGTTCAGTTTTGAGGGTTGCAGCTACAGTTGCAACAATACATGGCATTTTCTGGAGTACCGCATCCAGTACAGTTTTAAAGGTTGCATTTTCTGGAGTAGCACATCCGGTCCAGTTTTAAAGGTTGCAGCTACAGTTGCAATACTACATGGCATTTTCAGGAAGAGTACATCAGATGTTACAGTCATGCTCAGATCTTTGAACTACAGTGAAACCTCTCCAAAAATAAATTTTGTCATCTTTTCAGATCCTCTTTCCACACTGAAAGTCTTGTAAAACTTGTACATTTGATTACCCATTCATATCTCAGATCTTACAGAAACATGATTTGTTCAGGCAGGGAAAAGTATTATGTACTGTTGACTGCCTAGTCACATTTTGATCAAGGGTAATGAATGGGCAGATAAAACAGTTAAATCTGCCCTGCAGTCACCTGTTTATGTAAGGAAGATTCCATATACTGACTTAAAATATTATATAAGTTCATATACTTTATCCTTGGCCAAATATGTGGGCTGAAAACTCCACAAACATGCTTTGGAACATCAAACCCATCATTGGAGAGTGTCATAACTCATGTAGAACAGATCACAGAGATGAGGTTTATATTGTGCCAATCGCATATAGGATACACATGACTCTTGTATACCTCCTGATGGGTGAACCTCAATCAGAGTATGTAACTTCCCAGTGTCCATTGACAGTGGAACACATTCTTGCTGAGTGCATTGACTTCCACCCTGTGAGAAAGAAGTTTTTTTATGTGAATTCAATTAAGAAAGTTTATGATGATAGGTCACCAGAGAAAATCTTGGACTTTTTGAGGGAATGTAGTTTATAACAATTTTGACCTAAAATTTAAAGGATTAAAATTAAAAATTAAATTAAATTAAATTAAATTAAATTAAATTAAAAATTAAAAATTAAGTTTTTTACCTATACATTTTATTTTATATATCATCTTTTATAGATATTAACATCATTATTTTTTATCTTGTGGTACTATATAACACTGTTGTGCTGATGTGACATTAAACCCATAATTTTTTTTTAAATGACCTGTGTTTGACATAGAACTTTGCTATTCAGTTGCATGATTTTGATGGGGGCATCTGTGACACATTGAAATGTGTTTAGTTCTTTACTAGGGAGAAGATGAAAGAAAGATAAATATAATTTCAGTGAACTATAAAAATGACTAGTCAGTATCGAATAATATCAATTTTTATATTTGCATTTATCTATTATTATTATTACTTTTGTTATTATTACTATTAGTAATATTAATACATAAATTTCCTGTTCAGATGAACCCATGGAGATGACTGAAGAGGAATCCATTCTTACCAAGGATGGTAGGGGTAACACAAATAAGGTTGGTACACCTTGACTCACCTTCTGTTATCGGAGAAGTTGACTTGATATGCATAAAATTTGATTCAAAAGCTGTACTTGGGTTACTTATATATATATATATATATATATATATATATATATATATATATATATATATATATATATATATATATATATATATATATATATATATATATATATATATATATCTAGTGCACAGGCATCATTTTAAGTCTTGCCTCTGCGTTTCTGCTGCCCCATTGACCTAGCTCTATAGGGTGTATGCATAGATAAAGACATTATTTATTTATTTACTGGAGAATGATTGATTAATTTGAAGTATTCTTTGGGATAAAATGATGCTGCTGTTCAAGGTTTGGGAACAAATCTGTGTTAATAGACCTCTGATTGCACTTGTGAGGTTCTGACGTTATTCCTAACCTTACCATTAGCTCTGGACTGGGCACACTCAAGGTGATAAAAGTAGATACCCAGTCTGTGACTATAAAGGAGTCATTAGACTGGTTTCCTCTGATGTTACCACCTTTAGTGTTTCCTGTCTAATACGTAATTAGACTAGCCGCCCTCAGTAAGGAAAAGAAGAAGTGACTAGTCATGGTCTCACACAGCAAGTTGTCAAATCCTATACAAACAGAAGATTAGAGTGCAACCTCTCTTTGTGGTCACCTAGGGATGGAACAGTTTTGTCTGTTCAAGGGAGGTGAATGACAGTTGGAAAGATTAGGCATGAACCTAATATAAGAGATGTCCTTGAATGGAAGTTAATTGTTATGGAGTGTTGAACTCTATATGGAAAGTGTAACAAGAACCATGCTTACAAAGTGTGAAGTTTGAATATAATAAAAAGATAGACAAAAGTTTATGCGTAATAGTAACTTTTAGAGTAAGTAACCGTGTTTATTCATGTTTTCACTACAGACTACCAAGTTCATGACCACACATCAAGTATGGCGAAGCAGACCTAAGCAAATAAGAAAGGAGCACTTGAGAAACGCAAACGATGTAAATAACAAAGACTCTTCTGCACGAACATTGCAATTCTTTTCAATGACTTTGGTCTTTATTTTATAGGAAGAGTCTCCATTGTCTCGCCTATACTAAGTGATCACGATGTCCATTATTCATAATAAATGTGTTTTATGAGCAAAAGAATGTGTTTTACACCATGCCGATTCTTGAAGCTTTTGTTTTTTGTTTGTCAGAACTGCGAACTTAAGCAAAAGACTCCAAAATAAGACCTACTGCTTGGAATAAATTTTTGTCATCAAATTTAGCATGGAAAGAAATGACCCCATGATAAGCTTGAAATTTCTTTTAGTCAGGATTATTAGGTAAAGGTCTAAGAATATAAAATTCTTTTCCTTTAGCTTTAGTTTGAGTTTTGTCTTGAGAATGTTTGGAGACTGTAGGACCTTACACCCTTAAGCATCAATAAATTATCATTTGATTTTTCATGCAAGTTTATCAGGGGACAGTGAAAGTCCCTTGTGAATGATGGTAAGAAAAGTCGATGGTCAGGGTCATGGGAAGGGTGGACGGGTGAGTAGTATCAGTCATTGGAGGTAAAATAATGAATTTAGTTTTTTTCTGGACCTAAAAATCCAGAATAAAAGAAATTTCAGGCTTATCAAGGGGTCATTTCTTTCCTTGCTAACTTTGATGACAAAAATTTATTCCAAGTAGTATGCCTCATTGGAGTCTTTTGCTGAAGTTCAAGTCACATATGGTCTTTTTCTAATTAAGTGTTTTAGCCCTTTAATTGGGGAGTCACATTATAAAGCCTTGTTTACCTATGCATATTTTATGGTGAATCTAGTGGTTCATACTTGCTATGTTTTACATTATCAGGGAACTTAACAGGATTTTCCGTATGAAGATAGTTGGGGAATATGTAGCCAATTTTGAATTATGCTACAGAGTTCCTAAATTTGCTTCATAATAAATCTCTGCTGTATTTTTTGGTACCACATTTTTTTCATCAGTACTTGGACTGTGAGTTCTTCCTGGTTTTACCTCAATTGTAGACAGTCCTGCCTGTGGGATTACAGTAGGTTTTATCATGAGACTCTTGTTAAATAAACAGTTGAATTTTCTGTACTTTTAAATTCCTTCAAAATACATAGTGTTGAAAGTTCTTTGAAATCATCATTTTGTAGGCAGACCATAGTGATCTCCCTGAACATGTTTCTCCCAAAGTATTTGATGACACGTCAACATCTATGGCTTATGACCAGCTCAACTACACAAGTAACATTAAAAGGTAAGTGAACAAGTGTAGAATCATAATTAAATAGTTTCCTTCAATCATTTGCAGATAATGAAAGGTACAAGTAAACATATCTGATGGCACATATGAATTATGTATAATGTAAATATTTATGTAAACAGAAAATGGACTGACCCAGAAAAAGGGTAGTTACCGCATATACTCGCGTATAATCCAGATCAAAATGCAAACAACATAGACCCTGATCTGCCATCGCATAATGTGCCAGCAGATCAGGGTCTGTGTTGTTTGTTCTACTGATCAGTCCTTACAAACTGCATAGACCCAGATCTGCCGACACATTATGCGATGGCAGATCAGGGTCTATACAGTTTGCAGTTAGTAGTGGCTTATACGCGAGTATATACGGTAGCTCAGTATATATGCTAACCATACACTACACAGAAATTCTAAGTTGCAAGTGTATATATTGCTCAGATTGATCTAGCTCAACAGAGTACACAAACAACTAATGCAATTTACCGTGTTGTTTGTGACTAAGCAAGATTTTCTGTCTACACTTTGTTTACAGCCTGAGTACTTGTTGATAAATACTTTAACTCACCTATGTTATAAAACTATATTGTATCAGATCTATGTAGGCTGTATGTGTCACTTTTCCAGTGGTTGCAACCTCCCTGCAGGCATGGGGATGTAGAATAGGCCTAGTGTGCTCACCTGCATGTCGTAAGAGATAACTAATGGATGCAGGAGCAAGAGGGTGCGGGTTCGAACTAATGGAGGCTGGAGCAAGAGGGTGCAGGTTCGAACCCTACTATCGAATCAGCCTGGGTTGGGTAACGTGTTGTGTCCATGGGCAAGGCACTTTATTCCAACTGCCTTGGCACTAAATAACATACTTGTGTTGCTATGCCATAAACACCAATTTAGCAATGCAGTAGTGTTGTAGTTATCAACAGCATCAAGACTTTGTGTTGAAGGTCAGAAAGTCATCTTGACTTACTTTACAGTGGTGTTTGCAGTCAAGAATAACAGCTTCCATTTAATACAGCCTTTCATTGTTTAGTACAACTGGGACCCAAGTGCCAACAACATGGCAGACAACATGTCAATAAACCATTTGACATTACGGGATACAAGCAGCTTAACAGTTGCCAAAATGACATTGTCAATAAAAAAATATAAAACTATTTCTAACTGATGAAAATCAATGATTGATCGGTTATGATCTTTAACTCTCAACCAATTTCCAACACTAGTAGCTTCTAAATTTGACTGCGATCAAAAGGGCTAAGATATCGTTACTGGAGAATTGTGGACATTCATTAGTATGACATGAGTACAGTGGAACCTGTCTTAAGGATGATCACTCGTGAAATGATGGAGTATTCAGTTTGTTTTTAAATTGATATTTTTACATAGCTAAGTATCCAAGCAATTCCAAATCACTAAAAGTACATAGGTTGATGTGCATTTTGCACTGCTCTTAGTTGAATATATATCTGCAAGTAAGGGTCTTTAAATAGAAGAATATAGGGAAAAAGTACCTTGTCACTAATTTCCCATACGATAATAGCTAAATGAGTGTTTAAAAATTCATCAAATTTGCACCAGTTGAAGATTATAGACTCCTCTTATAAAATACACAAATAAAAGGATATTTTGTTCAGTGAATTGTTTTCACTACGACAAAAATGTTGAGATCAAATTGGTTTTTCACAAGAGAAAACGTGTACAGCTGATTTCTTAAGGTCTAGTATATTTTTTGTTTTATTTTATCATTTTCTTTCACAGGACTGTTATTATAATTAATAAAATTTTTAAATAATTTCTTTTCATTATTCAATAAGAGACAGAAGTCACAAACATGTCATTTTATGTCTGATCTTTCACAGAGTTCATAGTGCTATGATACATCTAGGTAAAAGTGGCAACATAATACAATGATCACATCATTAAGAAATGTGCAGAGACCACCTAAGGAGCAGCAAAATGTGGCTCCTAAAGACAGTAATATAAGTCTTTTTAAGCATCTAAAATATTAAATATAAAAGGACAATATATGGTGTTATAAGAAAAGTCGACTCTGAGAATAGGTGATCTTTAGCATTGGTTTTATTATATTTCTTTGACTGTCACAAAGTCAGTATTCTCAAGGTTGAGAATTTTTGTAAAAGAAATTGCAAGTCGTATATATCATACATCATGGCTTGGTACACAGAGGACAGAAAGTGTCCAGCAGAATCTTTGTCTTCGAATCTTGTGCCACTTTGCATGTAGACCCAATTCATTATACATGCCACTTTGCACGTGAACCCAATTCATCATACAGCACTTCCTCACTGTAAGTCCTTTGCATGTAGACCCAATTCATCATGCAGCACTTCCTCACTGTAAGTCCTTTTCATGTAGACCCAGTTCATCACACAGCACTTCCTCACTGTAAGTCCTTTTCATGTAGACCCAGTTCATCACACAGCACTTCCTCACTGTAAGTCCTTTTCATGTAGACCCAGTTCATCACACAGCACTTCCTCACTGTAAGTCCTCTTCATGTAGACCCAGTTCATCACACAGCACTTCCTCACTCTAAGTCCTTTTCATGTAGACCCAATTCATCATGCAGTACTTCCGCGCTGTAAGTCCTTTGAATGTAGACCCAATTCATCATACAGCACTTCCACACTGTAAGTCCTTTTCATGTAGATCCAATTCATCATACAGCACTTCCTCACTGTAAGTCCTTGTCATGTAGACCCAATTCATCATGCAGCTCTTCCACACTGTAAGTCCTCTTCATGTAGACCCAATTCATCATACAGCACTTCCTCACTCTAAGTCCTTTTCATGTAGATCCAATTCATCATGCAGCACTTCCGCGCTGTAAGTCCTTTTCATGTAGACCCAATTCATCATACAGCACTTCCTCACTGTAAGTCCTTTTCATGTAGACCCAATTCATCATACAGCACATCCACACTGTAAGTCCTTTTCATGTAGATCCAGTTCATCACACAGCACTTCCTTACTGTAAGTCCTTTTCATGTAGATCCAGTTCATCATACAGCACTTCCTTACTGTAAGTCCTTTTCATGTAGATCCAGTTCATCATACAGCACTTCCTCACTCTAAGTCCTTTTCATGTAGATCCAGTTCATCATACAGCACTTCCTCACTCTAAGTCCTTTTCATGTAGACCCAATTCATCATGCAGCCCTTACGCACTGTACGTTCGTTGCATGTAGACCCAATTCATCATAAAGCACTTCCTTACTGTAAGTCCTTTTCATGTAGATCCAATTCATCATACAGCACTTCCTCACTCTAAGTCCTTTTCATGTAGATCCAATTCATCATACAGCACTTCCTTACTGTAAGTCCTTTTCATGTAGATCCAGTTCATCATACAGCACTTCCTCATTCTAAGTCCTTTTCATGTAGACCCAATTCATCATACAGCACATCCACACTGTAAGTCCTTTTCATGTAGATCCAATTCATCATACAGCACTTCCTTACTGTAAGTCCTTTTCATGTAGATCCAATTCATCATACAGCACTTCCTTACTGTAAGTCCTTTTCATGTAGATCCAATTCATCATACAGCACTTCCTTACTGTAAGTCCTTTTCATGTAGATCCAATTCATCATACAGCACTTCCTTACTGTAAGTCCTTTTCATGTAGATCCAATTCATCATACAGCACTTCCTTACTGTAAGTCCTTTTCATGTAGATCCAATTCATCATACAGCACTTCCTCACTCTAAGTCCTTTTCATGTAGATCCAATTCATCATACAGCACTTCCTCACTCTAAGTCCTTTTCATGTAGATCCAATTCATCATACAGCACTTCCTTACTGTAAGTCCTTTTCATGTAGATCCAGTTCATCATACAGCACTTCCTTACTGTAAGTCCTTTTCATGTAGATCCAGTTCATCATACAGCACTTCCTTACTGTAAGTCCTTTTCATGTAGATCCAGTTCATCATACAGCACTTCCTTACTGTAAGTCCTTTTCATGTAGATCCAATTCATCATACAGCACTTCCTTACTGTAAGTCCTTTTCATGTAGATCCAATTCATCATACAGCACTTCCTCACTCTAAGTCCTTTTCATGTAGATCCAATTCATCATACAGCACTTCCTCACTCTAAGTCCTTTTCATGTAGATCCAGTTCATCATACAGCACTTCCTTACTGTAAGTCCTTTTCATGTAGATCCAGTTCATCATACAGCACTTCCTCACTCTAAGTCCTTTTCATGTAGATCCAGTTCATCATACAGCACTTCCTTACTGTAAGTCCTTTTCATGTAGATCCAATTCATCATACAGCACTTCCTTACTGTAAGTCCTTTTCATGTAGATCCAGTTCATCATACAGCACTTCCTCACTCTAAGTCCTTTTCATGTAGATCCAGTTCATCATACAGCACTTCCTTACTGTAAGTCCTTTTCATGTAGATCCAATTCATCATACAGCACATCCACACTGTAAGTCCTTTTCATGTAGATCCAGTTCATCATACAGCACTTCCTTACTGTAAGTCCTTTTCATGTAGATCCAATTCATCATACAGCACTTCCTCACTCTAAGTCCTTTTCATGTAGATCCAATTCATCATACAGCACTTCCTCACTCTAAGTCCTTTTCATGTAGATCCAATTCATCATACAGCACTTCCTTACTGTAAGTCCTTTTCATGTAGATCCAATTCATAATACAGCACTTCCTTACTGTAAGTCCTTTGAATGTAGACCCAATTCATCATACAGCACTTCCTTACTGTAAGTCCTTTTCATGTAGATCCAGTTCATCATACAGCACTTCCTCACTCTAAGTCCTTTTCATGTAGATCCAATTCATCATACAGCACTTCCTCACTCTAAGTCCTTTTCATGTAGATCCAGTTCATCATACAGCACTTCCTCACTCTAAGTCCTTTTCATGTAGATCCAATTCATCATACAGCACTTCCTCACTCTAAGTCCTTTTCATGTAGATCCAATTCATCATACAGCACTTCCTCACTCTAAGTCCTTTTCATGTAGATCCAATTCATCATACAGCACTTCCTTACTGTAAGTCCTTTTCATGTAGATCCAATTCATCATACAGCACTTCCTTACTGTAAGTCCTTTTCATGTAGATCCAGTTCATCATACAGCACTTCCTTACTGTAAGTCCTTTTCATGTGGACCCAATTCATCATACAGCACATCCACACTGTAAGTCCTTTTCATGTAGATCCAATTCATCATAACAGCACTTCCTCACTCTAAGTCCTTTTCATGTAGATCCAGTTCATCATTCAGCACTTCCTCACTCTAAGTCCTTTTCATGTAGATCCAATTCATCATACAGCACTTCCTTACTGTAAGTCCTTTTCATGTAGATCCAGTTCATCATACAGCACATCCACACTGTAAGTCCTTTTCATGTAGACCCAATTCATCATACAGCACTTCCTTACTGTAAGTCCTTTTCATGTAGATCCAATTCATCATACAGCACTTCCTCACTCTAAGTCCTTTTCATGTAGATCCAGTTCATCATACAGCACTTCCTCACTCTAAGTCCTTTTCATGTAGATCCAATTCATCATACAGCACTTCCTCACTCTAAGTCCTTTTCATGTAGATCCAATTCATCATACAGCACTTCCTTACTGTAAGTCCTTTTCATGTAGATCCAGTTCATCATACAGCACTTCCTTACTGTAAGTCCTTTTCATGTAGATCCAGTTCATCATACAGCACTTCCTTACTCTAAGTCCTTTTCATGTAGATCCAGTTCATCATACAGCACTTCCTTACTGTAAGTCCTTTTCATGTAGATCCAATTCATCATACAGCACATCCACACTGTAAGTCCTTTTCATGTAGATCCAATTCATCATACAGCACTTCCTCACTCTAAGTCCTTTTCATGTAGATCCAATTCATCATACAGCACTTCCTCACTCTAAGTCCTTTTCATGTAGATCCAGTTCATCATACAGCACTTCCTTACTGTAAGTCCTTTTCATGTAGATCCAGTTCATCATACAGCACTTCCTCACTCTAAGTCCTTTTCATGTAGATCCAGTTCATCATACAGCACTTCCTTACTGTAAGTCCTTTTCATGTAGATCCAATTCATCATACAGCACTTCCTTACTGTAAGTCCTTTTCATGTAGATCCAGTTCATCATACAGCACTTCCTCACTCTAAGTCCTTTTCATGTAGATCCAGTTCATCATACAGCACTTCCTTACTGTAAGTCCTTTTCATGTAGATCCAATTCATCATACAGCACATCCACACTGTAAGTCCTTTTCATGTAGATCCAGTTCATCATACAGCACTTCCTTACTGTAAGTCCTTTTCATGTAGATCCAATTCATCATACAGCACTTCCTCACTCTAAGTCCTTTTCATGTAGATCCAATTCATCATACAGCACTTCCTCACTCTAAGTCCTTTTCATGTAGATCCAATTCATCATACAGCACTTCCTTACTGTAAGTCCTTTGAATGTAGACCCAATTCATCATACAGCACTTCCTTACTGTAAGTCCTTTTCATGTAGATCCAGTTCATCATACAGCACTTCCTGACTCTAAGTCCTTTTCATGTAGATCCAATTCATCATACAGCACTTCCTCACTCTAAGTCCTTTTCATGTAGATCCAGTTCATCATACAGCACTTCCTCACTCTAAGTCCTTTTCATGTAGATCCAATTCATCATACAGCACTTCCTCACTCTAAGTCCTTTTCATGTAGATCCAATTCATCATACAGCACTTCCTCACTCTAAGTCCTTTTCATGTAGATCCAATTCATCATACAGCACTTCCTTACTGTAAGTCCTTTTCATGTAGATCCAATTCATCATACAGCACTTCCTTACTGTAAGTCCTTTTCATGTAGATCCAGTTCATCATACAGCACTTCCTTACTGTAAGTCCTTTTCATGTAGATCCAGTTCATCACACAGCACTTCCTCACTCTAAGTCCTTTTCATGTGGACCCAATTCATCATACAGCACATCCACACTGTAAGTCCTTTTCATGTAGATCCAATTCATCATAACAGCACTTCCTCACTCTAAGTCCTTTTCATGTAGATCCAGTTCATCATACAGCACTTCCTCACTCTAAGTCCTTTTCATGTAGATCCAATTCATCATACAGCACTTCCTTACTGTAAGTCCTTTTCATGTAGATCCAGTTCATCATACAGCACTTCCTGACTGTATGTCCTTTTCATGTAGATCCAGTTCATGACACAGCACTTCCTCACTGTAAGTCCTTTACATGTAGATCCAATTCATCATACAGCACATCCGCACTGTAAGTCCTATTCTTGTAGACCCAATTCATCATACAGCACATCCGCACTGTAAGTCCTATTCTTGTAGACCCAATTCATCATACAGCACATCCGCACTGTAAGTCCTATTCTTGTAGACCCAATTCATCATACGGCACTTTCTCACTGTAAGTCCTTTTCATATAGACCCAATTCATCATACAGCACAACCTCACTCTAAGTCCTTTGCATGTAGACCCAATTCATCATACAGTACTACCTCACTGTAAGTCCTTTGCATGTAGACCCAATTCATCATACAGCACTACCTCACTGTAAGTCCTATGTAAGTCCCTTTATTATTCCCCCTGCTGGGTCAGGGATGTAGAATAGGCATGATGCACCCTCCTGCATGTCATAAGAGGAGATTAATGGAGGTAGGTGCTGCAGTTGCTCAGTGGTTAATATGGCAGATTCAAGTCCTACCATCAGATCAATCCAGGTCAGCTACCATGGTATGTCCTTATATGGCCTATTTGTGTTGCTGTATAGTAAAATACCAAACCAAACCAAATCCTTCATTATGATGTGGTTCCTGTTATAAGGTGAGTATGGTCATTAATCCCATTTCATTAAGAGGTAGTAAAATGATATGTCATGCATTTCATTATAAGGCAGCCTCACTACATGGTGGTATACTCTATGGCTCCAGTGGAGAGTGTTATATGTCATGCATTTCATTATAAGGCAGCCTCACTACATGGTGGTATACTCTATGGCTCCAGTGGAGAGTGTTATAATGAGGGAGTATACATGGTGGTATACTCTATGGCTCTAGTGGGGAGTGTCACTACATGGTGGTATACTCTATGGCTCCAGTAGAGAGTGTTATAATGAGGGAGTATACATGGTGGTATACTCTATGGCTCCAGTGGAGAGTGTTATAATGAGGGAGTATACATGGTGGTATACTCTATGGCTCCAGTGGAGAGTGTTATAATGAGGGAGTATACATGGTGGTATACTCTATGGCTCCAGTGGAGAGTGTTATAATGAGAGAGTATACATGGTGGTATACTCTATGGCTCCAGTGGAGAGTGTTATAATGAGAGAGTATACATGGTGGTATACTCTATGGCTCCAGTGGAGAGTGTCACTACATGGTGGTATACTCTATGGCTCCAGTGGAGAGTGTCACTACATGGTGGTATACTCTATGGCTCCAGTGGAGAGTGTTATAATGAGGGAGTACTGTACCTTTAATTTCAGACACATTTTGAAAAAGGTGAGATGGTAAATAAAAGTTCAGGTCCATCTGCTAATCTAGATTAATTAAATCTTAAAAATAAGTTAATGTTTGAAATAGAATAATTATCATTTGTAGATATTAGTGTGCTCTGCATTGAATCTTTATCACAGAAATTTGAGGCTTAATCACTGAAATGGAAGAAAATGAAATAATAGAGTCCATATACCCTTCAATTCCCAGCTCCCCTCCATCTGGAGTCTGGGAGCATTTCTAAGACACTTTGTGAAATTTTTTTAAAACAACAGCTAGAATTCAGTTCTCCATGGCACTACATCACAGGGAGGGAGTTGGCATAACAGTGACATCAAGGTTTCCTGCAGCATATCTTAGATATGAAAATATTAATAGTGGTTTTTACTCATGCAAATGAAATACATACATGCTGACCATTACACTTTTGACATAATCATTATGCTTTTTTTCACCTAAGTATGTATTACACTCGCCTGAATATGGATTATGCTTTGTCACTTTTATTATCATCTCTTTAATCCAATACAACATGTAGACTTTTGAATATTCTATATAAAAAAACTGCTGCATAAGAATAGTGTAAGAGTACGTATGTCCATCATAGATCTACATGTACTTTCCTTATTTTTTATTTATAGCAGCTGTATATGACACATTTCCAACATAACAGACAGGTTTCTTCAATTTGAAAACTTTTCACACATATTCATTATATTTTGATCATATAATTAGGTAGCGGACCAGTCTATACTTTTTTAACAAATGGCACCAGATGTTAAGCAAAACAGGCTTTATCGATGTGACTCCTTCTGTTATATGACTGAAAAATGTTAGAGAAGATCATGAAAAGGACAAATCAAAAGCGCTTTACAAATTAAAAAAGATGATTATGAGAGTGATGTAATACAGCACTCAGCTTGAGCACATTGCTCATTGAAGAATTTGTGGACTTGATTTTACAATCATTCAGCAAAAGTTCAACATGTAGACTAGTTCAAGTGAGTGTTGTATATAAATAATTTGTCAATATTTGTGTTTTTATTCTGGTACAAATCCACATGGATTTTGCCTATTTGTGATAAGAATTTTAACCAGCTGCAGATCCAGGTTATTAGCAAAACCAAATATACATTTTTCATACAGTTTATTGTAATTATGGCATGTAATATATATTTTTCACTTTTTGTGCTCAGATTATGCTTTTTTGCCACATAGGTTATGCGTAAACAGCTCAGGGGGTTGGCATGTATGTTAATATTTAACCAATCAGAAAGTGTGTTTTTTACATTCACAGTTGCATTCAAATTATTGATTTATGTAATGAGTTTAGATTTACTTGCCATGTCTTCTCACCTCTTTGTGTGTGATGTCTCGTGTTGCAGGAAGTAATCGTGTATGAATTCTTTCCTTAAACTCTATCAAAATAAAATTAAATCTGGATAAAAAGAACATACATAAAATTAAGATTCATTTCATTTAAACCTATCTGGGGAAGGGGGAATTCACTTATAATCATTTTCTGTATATGTGGTTTCAACCCTTTTTTTACCCTTTTTTTTCCCCTTTTCTTTCTGTATGATAATTTTAATTCTTTTCTGTTGAAGGTACCCTTCCCCCACCCCTTTTTTCCCCTGGTAGATTGAAATGGAGTAGTCCTAAGATTATATGGACAAAAAATGCATACGAAACTGAAAGTATTTTTGTAGCAGAAATGAGCAAAAATGTTTGTGAAAGAGAAAACAAAGTCAAAGATGTAAAACACGCTTTTCTGCCAATAAACCTGTTGTTAAACAAATGATTAACATGACTGTTTATTCACCCTAAATATCTTTTTTTTTTACTACCTTCATATATTTATATTCTGTATGTACTGGACTTGGAATATATCCCTTATTAAGCCCAGTGTTGGTGTGCTGAAAGATACAAGTTAAAAGCCAAATAGGGTCACATTTATCACAAGACAGGCAAATAAACTTCTGTTGTCAGTATGATTCAGTGTTTTGCTGAGTCAATTGAAAAGCTTCTTTCCAGAAGGTGCTATAATAAAGATTCACATGAGGGTAAAAGGTTAAGGCCAAATGCCAGCAGTAAAAAAGTGTGATAATAAAGATTCACATGAGGGTAAAAGGTTAAGGCCAAATGCCAGCAGTAAAAAGTGAGATAATAAAGATTCACATGAGGGTAAAAGGTTAAGGTCAAATGCCAGCAGTAAAAAGTGAGATAAAAAAGATTCACATGAGGGTAAAAGGTTAAGGCCAAATGCCAGCAGTAAAAAGTGAGATAATAAAGATTCACATCAGGGTAAAAGGTTAAGGCCAAATGCCAGCAGTAAAAAGTGAGATAATAAAGATTCACATGAGGGTAAAAGGTTAAGGCCAAATGCCAGCAGTAAAAAGTGAGATAATAAAGATTCACATGAGGGTAAAAGGTTAAGGCCAAATGCCAGCAGTAAAAAGTGAGATAATAAAGATTCACATGAAGGTAAAAGGTTAAGGCCAAATGCCAGCAGTAAAAAGTGTGATAATAAAGATTCACATGAGGGTAAAAGGTTAAGGCCAAATGCCAGCAGTAAAAAGTGAGATAATAAAGATTCACATGAGGGTAAAAGGTTAAGGCCAAATGCCAGCAGTAAAAAAGTGAGATAATAAAGATTCACATGAGGGTAAAAGGTTAAGGCCAAATGCCAGCAGTAAAAAGTGAGATAATAAAGATTCACATGAAGGTAAAAGGTTAAGGCCAAATGCAGCAGTAAAAAAGTGTGATAATAAAGATTCACATCAGGGTAAAAGGTTAAGGCCACATGCCAGCAGTAAAAAAGGTGTTATAATAAAGATTCACATGAAGGTAAAAGGTTAAGGCCAAATGCCAGCAGTAAAAAAGGGTGATAATAAAGATTCACATGAGGGTAAAAGGTTAAGGCCAAATGCCAGCAGTAAAAAGGTGCTATAATAAAGATTCACATGAAGGTAAAAGGTTAAGGCCAAATGCCAGCAGTAAAAAGTGTGATAATATAGATTCACATGAAGGTAAAAGGTTAAAGCCAAATGCCAGCAGTAAAAAGTGACTGCCTTAAGGAGTGACATTTATCACTGGTCAGACAAATACATTTCTGTTGTCAATATTTTACAGGTTTTTGCTGAGTCAGCCAAGAAGTTTCTCCCCAAAAAGTGACTTAAACAAAGACTCCAATGAAGGATATGAGGAAGAAGAAGATCAAGATGGTAAGATGAATAAATAGTACTGTAATGATAGTAAGTCTTGGGACATGAACAAATAATAATTTTTTGTGTGTCCCAATACTTATATGCATGCAAAATATATAAAATTTTCGGTGTCCCAAAACTTGCATACACAAAAAAATCTAAAGACAAAATTGGGAATATTTCCATACGTCACACAGCAGTGACCAGCTCGTGCAATTACCACGTCAATAAACTGTTATAAACTACTATGATTATTTTTATGTTATTAGTTTGCATGTGCATATTTTGTGATTTCTCCAACATGATTTAAAATAAAGATAAATAAAGACTTCATAATTTATGGACTGCTTACAGTACAGTAGAATTTACCGGGAGACCTGTACTATAGTGTACAGTACTTACACGGTGCAAATCATGCTTGGCGTCACTTATATCCTTGTTTATTCCCAAAAAATATTTGATGCAGATTTTGCTTTATTCATCGTTTTTACCAAATTGCATACTTGCAGATTACATTTCAGCTAGACGTTCATTGCTGTTTCATTTATTTGGATTCACGCACTCAACAGTTACTGTTTTTCAGTGGTATAAGCAATCCTACAAAGTGATGTAATCTATGTGAAAAGGGACACATGTTTAATAATATGAAGTACATAGCCAGCATATTCATATAACTCATATTTTCATGAAAGAATGATCGTAATATATGTTAAAATTCTGAATATAGATTGATTAAGATATCATTGATCCATTTTAGTTTTGTGTTTCGGCTTCACAAAATCTTAATTTTCCATATGTTATTCATTCCACTTTTGATTTTGGCAAGCTGGTTGTTTTGGTGTCTCCTTTGTTTATAATTGGCGGATTGTCTTTTGTTTTCTGACAGCAATCCAGGCCAGTTACTTGTTTAAACTCTGAAATTGGCTTGGGTAAAGATAAAATTTTGTCTGGCGGCATTGTTGGTACTTTGATGTGTAATTGCCTTCTACTCCGTAATATTAGCATGATTACCGTAGCTGAGTAAACAGGTACTTATTTAAGGTCACTTACATCAAAGCAAACTACCATGGAGTTTTTATTTTAAAAGTATTATTTCTGAAACTTCATTATCGTATTTTAGAGATATTATTTAAGTTTAGTGCAGTTGTGCCTATGATTCGAATCTAAGGTATGTACTTCATTCAGCGTAAATAAAATTTTCAATGTACATGTGTAGATGCCATGATGTAAACATGCACACATTAAATGCAGGAGTTGAAATAAACACTATTTTCATTGTTGTCATACTGGTATCACATTTTAATGAGTTAGGTATTTCCATTTTCAGGGGGAAAAAAAGCCCATAATTACAGGTGACTTTTGACAATTTTAATGCATTAATGCATAAATTTAAAATAAGTAAACTAGAGCACAAAAGGAAGAAGTTACTGTTGATTAGGTATAACATACCGCTAATGCTCAATTCTTGTCATCATCTGATTAAATGATACATATTTGAATTAAGTAGATGTAATATGAAAACAGAAAAATTAAATATATTTATTGATGTTTCAAACAAATTATAATAATTTGTAACATTTCCATTTAATAATTCATAATGAGAGTCCCTTAAGAACCACAAAGTTCTGTTTATTTTACTAACGTTTACAATCAATAAAATACGCCAATCGATCAGTAGAAAAAAAAATGTTTTAGGTGTCACAAGACTTATAGTACATGAAAAAATTGCTTTAACTTCGTGTCCCAACTTTTATCAGCTATAAAACAAATTACTTTTGAAAATAATTAAGGGTGTCCCAAGACTTATAGTGTCCCAAGACTTACTGTCATTATGGTAATACACATTTAACTTGATGGAAGTTATCACAGATATCTGCTATCTCTTTTTCTCTCTCTCTCTCTCTTTATTCAATAGGAAATGTGCAATAATCTGATGACCCAGAAATGTTCCTGTATATATATATTATAACTGTATACTACCTTGCATTATTTTCTTGAAAAATAATTGTAGAAACTCAGTTTTATGTTAATTTTTTATGCTTATGAAACTTGCTTGATTGACACTAATTTTGTGGATTTTCATATTTCAGTAGTTGATCCGGACTTTGAAGTGGACATATCTGTTCCCAAACCCCCTAGCTTTGGTAGCAGCACAAAGGTAAATTATGGTTACAGGTTTTGTTTCCATGTTTATCTCCTGTTTGGGAGTAGATTAAACAATTACAAGATTTTCTTGCCTTGAAGTTGCACCTGTTTTTCTGATGATCATGAAACACACAGTTATAAGTTTTTGTTTTCATGTTCATTCTGTTTCCTTGCCTTGTGTCTGTTTATATAACTAATAATACACAGTTACAAAGTTCAGATTTATTATAACACAGTTATGAAGTCTTGTCTCCATGCTTATGTCATGTTATAGCATGCCACTTCTTGAGCTTTACTGTGCTTGTCTCTAGATTGAATACAAGTTCAATTTTGTTTTTCTGTTTTTCCCAATACACCCTCCTGCATTTTGTAAGAGACAACTATTGGTGGCAACCTTTTTCCATGGGATGCATTCCATGATGATATTCCATGGGATGCATTCCATGAGGAGATTATAGACTTTTTAAAAGAGTGCAGTTTATATTATAAATTTTATTTTGTAATTTAAGAAATCTTACTGGATTTGTCTTTTTTGCTTTTTTTAAAATATGCTTTTGTATATCTAAACTTAATACATACATACATACATACATACACACACACACACACACACACACACACACACACACACACACACACATACATACACACATACATACATAATACATACACATACATACATACATACATACATACATACATACATACATACATACATACATACATACATACATACATACATACATACATACATACATTTCTATGTTAATCTCCACTTTGTGTTAAAAAATACCCCAGTTACAGAATGTTGTTTCCATGCTTATTTCCTACTCTGTGTATAGTGTTTGCATGGAAATAAGAAATTTCTCTTGTGTCAGAAAAGTCACTTCAGGTAATAGTAAGTCATATTGATTTATTGCCAGTATCTAAATTATCAAGCGGGCATCATGCTTTTGAAATGTGTATTAACTGTGACCTTTATGTTACACCTGAGCATTAATTTCTTCTAATACAGAGTAGGGCTGGTGGTATTAATCAATTGTATTAATTGATATATATATCTACAATGATTCTTGATACAAAAGTTAGGTAATTAGTGCTCATGGTGTGACAATTATTCAGAATAATGAAAGATTGTTGGAAAGTCACATGACCAAGTGTTCAATTATGATTTTCCATTATTAAAAGTGTAACAAAGTTTTCTTTTAATTGTTTGACTTGTTTGAAACAAAATCTTTTAGAAAAAGTAAATTATTTTGAATAACATCTTTAGTTAATATAGCGTTCCTTCATTTAGCACAAGCCAAGTGTCAGCAACATGGCAGATGACAAATATGCTGGTAAACTGTTCAACTTTACAGGATACAAGCAACTTTACCATAACCAAGTATGTGAAAACGACATTGTCATTGAAGAAAATATTTAAAATATGTCCTACCAATTAAAATCGATGGTTGATCGGTTATGATGAACCAATCATCAATCTTTACATTTCACCAGATTTCCAACACTAATTAGTTCATCAAGAGAATATTTACCATCATTTACTGACCCTTTAGTGTTCAGTAAAGTCCAGCTGTTTGCTTAATTTCAACACCTGTGAACGTAAATAAATTTCTTTCAATGAAGTATTGTCAAGCAAAAAAAGTCAAGATAGCATAGGCATATATATGAAAATAGTAACTAGTAGCTGTGTTTGAGACAAATGAGACCAGAGATTCCATCCAGTATATGCCAATTATAAACTTCTGTTCCACTTTATCAGTTCTTAAGCTACATGTCATAATATTTCGTTTTGGCATCTTAAGCCACTGTAATAGTCTATGGCCTGTTATGACTCATTAAAATAAAGAATAAAAGATTAAACCCCAAAAGAGAATATTCCATAAAATGAAGTTTTAAATACCTCATCGAAGAGGTTTGATATATCTTATTACAGGTACATTTAAATACCTCATCGAAGAGGTTTGATACATCTTATTACAGGTACATTTAAATACCTCATCAAAGAGGTTTGATACATCTTATTACAGGTACATTTAAATACCTCATCGAAGAGGTTTGATACATCTTATTACAGGTACATTTAAATACCTCATCGAAGAAGTTTGATATATCTTATTACAGGTACATTTAAATACCCCATCGAAGAGGTTTGATATATCTTATTACAGGTGCATTTAAATACCTCATCGAAGAGGTTTGATATATCTTATTACAGGTACATTGTTACACAAATGATTATGTACTACCTATTGCTTTTGGCTTGGAAGGATTTATCCCTCACAAGCATATGGCATGATGTCTACTCTCAGTTACTAAGGGTAGTTTGTATTTATAATAATAAGCACTTTTCTATATTTAGCTCTATTGGCGTTTTGGCCTTGAGCGAGTCTAGCTATTTAAAGAGACATAACTCAGATTTTAATATTTAGAAGAAATTTTTACACTTCGAGTTGTTACCTCTCCATATTGTTTGACAGCTATGTATAATCATTTCAGTACAAAATGATCATAAAAGGTACTTGCTATATTTTCTTTCAGAATTTTGAATGAATTTTTTAAATTACCTTTTATGGTCTGAAGATGTGTATCCATTGCAAGGAAACACCAAAGAACGAAATCTTCATAGCTAGAATTAAACTCGGTAACCACCAGCAAACCCATCAATATGTTTGCACTGGCTAATTCCTCAAGATAGCAATTTTGTCAATCACACATGGCTGTGTTCAACCTTATATCTTTTGTGCTAATAAAAACAGTCGGCATACAGTAGTTGTATGTTCCCAGAACACTACATCCTGATCAAGAAAGAAAACAAAATAACCAAAAAGAAAGAGGAAAGCTCAACTTTGTGCATTTGATTAGAACTTGCAAGTTTATATTTGAATGTATCACTGCAAATTTTGAGGAACACTTTGCAGATAAGGCAAAAGCAACAAGTTAGGAGTTTTCCTATGGTGTGTGATTTTAACAAGAAATTAGGCTGACTCTATGCACAGATGTTAGTCATGTCAGCACTTTTCATGTATTGTAATTGGCTGAGACAAATTAAGCTGTTAATTAGCTTGTATTATCATATCAAAGGACCATTAAGTTTTCAACAGTTGTCAAAATAAATCTAGACTAGCAGCTGAGTAAGCACTGAAATAGGTTCCCACGAAGCGCTCAAATGCATTCACCTTTGAATAGAAGAGGATGTCACATTAATTTTGTAATGATTACAATGACACAGAATTTAAAAAAAATGAAAACACGAGTTTCACTTAACAAGACTTCTTCCATTGGTATTTATATCTTAGTGTTGACACCAGTAGACATTTTTCAGCATTTTCATTGATTGAAATTTCATCATACATTATTTTCTTTTTGAGAAAATATTTTTGTTAAAGACAGTCGTACAAAAAATATTATTTTTTTAGAAAAAGTTCTGAATTTCATGATGTTGATTCCAGATAAACACTCACTAGCTGCCATTTTCAGCAATAAAATGAGCAGTATATGGAGTTTTCATTTACCACTTTTGATCACAATTTTTAATTGTTAAGCAAATTGGAGCCAATTTTTTGCCTTTTCTATAAGAAAAAGATTGGATCCTCACCTGCCTGTGCACTATAAGCAGGTTCACAAGTTATCAGGGTACACAAAATGAGGGAGGGCCATACTTTGTTAGTAAGGGACCATTATATGAGGAAGCTTTCATATCAAACACATTTTCTGAGTCTCTTAAATCTCCGTACAGTGCTTCCTCTTTATAAGGGAATCATACCAGTGACCTGCATTATATGAAAGGGAACGTTAACCTGAGGTATGTTATAAAGATGTTGTGTCCTGATAGTGCATTAAAGCACCAATGGAGTATTTAATAATATCCTAGTATGTCACTTCTAATGCCGACTCTTACTATAATATATGTCTCTTCATGCAGGTTTTGGTTTCGGAACAAGAACATCGTGATGACCCATCAGCAAGTCCGCGACATATTGATGAAAATGTATTAGAGGAGGGTCTACCCAAAGATTCAAAGCAGCCAACTACTTCAGCATCAAATGTGCCCACAGTCGACTGTCCAGTAAAGATTACTCTGACACGAGAAACATTGTGGAAACATACCAAGTTACAAGAGGAATTATATGTTGCTGAAGCAAAACAAGATCGAAGTTTGTTTGGTTTGCGTGCAGACAGATCAGACATTTTCAAGGGTCATATTCAGAGGAAGAAGCGCATTCGCTCACGAGATGATAGTAGTTTCATACGAAATCAAATTGTTGAAAAAATTCCGAGACTTGGTAGGGAAGAGATGTTTGGAAATGTTCTCCATCCACCATTTCCATTGGATGGTAATCCATCAGGGGATTCGACAAATGAAAACATGATTTCCACTCATCCAGCTCTTATTGGTATGACTTTGCCTGTGTATCCATTTGTTACAGTGACTAATCTTATACAGCCCAGCAAGAACAATAATGTGTCAGCACCAATCTCACTCTCATCTACATCCACATCAGCATCCAATAATAATGGTTCTGGCAAAGTGGAATGGCCATATTATCCTGTCTCAGGTAATACAACTTTTGTTTTGTATGCAAGATAATGGAAGTATTAACCTATGTATAGCACACCTAGCTGCAGCAGACAGAATAGACCCAGATATGCTATCTCAGTATGAGCTGGCATATACGGGCTACACTGTTAAAGAAAAATTATAAGTGAAATGAACATTGTATATATCGAGCAGATGATGCATTATGGGTCTGCACAGTAGGTGCATATTGTATATGAGAAATACAGTATGACGAACATACACAGATTGCAATTTTTTTTAACATGTTTTCTAAAACACTGAGGTCAATCTAGCCACTGGCCTGCTAGCCTATGACCAGTTTCTTTTTCACTGGGCCACCTAATATTTTAAGCAGCAAGTCCAGCAGGCCAGCTTATATTTTCCGCTGCACTTTTGCAAAAATTGTAAAAAATCAGCCAGTTTCTGGAGTTAGTCCATGTTTATTTTCATTATCTGTGCATCTTAATGAACATTTTTCTGATAGTTTAGTAAGATGTGATAAGATTGATCAGTGACCCATTCAGTTGAAGATACTGACCAGTCGTAACATGCCATACTTGTTGGGATCATTTCATAAAACAAAATGGCTCTACTCATCATCCTCTAGTGCAGCATGACAGTTTAAATCAAAATGGAGTTTTTCATATGTTTACAATAAGATAGAGCAAATCATGTTATGATATTATCAGTCCATCTGTGAATCCATTTGCCTGTCTGTCCATCTATTCACTATTTTGTTTTTGCACAATAACTCAAGTTTTCCACCCTGAAGGAGACATTATAAAGAGGGTACGGTACATTAGAAAGAGGGTAGGGGACATTAGAAAGATAGTAGGGGACATTAGAAAGAGGGTAGGGTACATTAGAAAGAGGGTATGGACATTAGAAAGAGTGTCACAGGATGAAACCGGGTTGGGACTGGATTAGTGAAGACACCGAAAGCAACTGCGTTAATAAGATGTTTATTTATAAACGCAATTTAAAGATGAACAAATCTGACACCATTATAACAAAAAGATAAGGAAAATTATAAAGTTCCTAACATGGAACTATCAACAACAAGTAACTCAACGAGAAAAATCAAAGATGAATTTAACGAATGGAATTTTAAACAAACGTGAATAGCATCCTATCACCAATCAACAAATAAGAGTATATGATCTACACCCCAATATAAACAAGGTCTTATCAAGTACCAAGGGTGACCAAAGCATGTGATTTATGCGCTTATCAATATGATACTCATCAATTTATCAATTCATCAAGCGATATTGGAATATGTATGAATTTATGAATATATCGTTCATATAACGAAAATGAAATTGGAATGCATAAAATTATGAATCTATCACACATATAGCGATATTGAAATGGGAATGAATGTAATTTTGCACAGATAGCAATATTGAGATAACAATAAAATGGAACACGCAATAAATATAACTATCGTGGCGCCCGTTTGACGACCAAGATGTATCTCCGGTTCCACCCGCTCTAGTCCATGGTCAAGGAGCCACCACGCATAGTCCACCCCTCCCAGTCTGTTGAAGGATCCCTCGAGAGCCTTCACATTAACACAGACCCGTTGGTCGAGAAGCCTTGGTCCATCGCATCGAGAAAACCAGTACACTCTTCCAAAACAACGTCACCAGACACAGCGTACACGTCACACGAAACCACACAGAGTTCTGTGACTTCACACCACCAAACCATACATAAGGACAGCTAAAAGTATAACAACTAAACCGTGTAGTACATATGACACGGTTAGAACTTCCGTATTGATATATGTTGCGCATGCGCGCACATGAATTACGTCTCGTTACACATTACATTAATCATTCAATGCATGCCGCGTATAATTAAATAATACCCGTCTGTTCAGTTACAACAAATAGCTAACTTGAACCAGCCTATAGTATTTCTAATATCATGGCGTTGTATGACCTAGGTATTGACTCTCTGTAGAATTTAGAATAAATTCTAAAACATCTAATATATGAAACAATTATGTCATATAAAATGAATAGTGATAAAGAATACAATCTTAAATTTCACATACCTCTACAGCTGAAGTTTTGCTCCCGTAAAGAGGTAAGCTTTTTGACAAGACTCGTCGTAGTGTAATTTGTTTATAGAGAATTCGCTCTATATGTACTCTAGCTGTGACAGATATGCGCAGCAGCTAGGTACGTGAGTTTTCACTGCAGGCAATTTGCACGTGCAGCATGGGGTGAATCGCGCTCAGTATTTCAAAATAACTAGAGCCGAAAAAATAAACAACCCCCGAGTAACGCTCTAGTCGGAAACGAAACCCGAATACATTTTTGATCACATATACATATTGATATAAACCATACAATTCCATGACAATACCTCCCCCCTTAAAAAAAGTGGAAGCACTTTTAGAAAATCATGGAATTTTGCAAAGATACAAACTGAAACGTATTATTTACATTACCAGAATATCATGGTAAGGAAAAAAAAACTGCAAATCACACTCTGCTTAAATAATCGGCCCCTACATTTTCCGACCCTCTGATTGCTTCGATCCGGAAACAATATGGCTGCAGAGTCAATGCCCAACGCATCAATCTTGCGTTGGCAACTTTTGCCTTGTTCAAATATATGAGAGGCTGATGGTCCGTTTCAAGGACAAATTCCCTTCCGAAAAGGTACGTGTGGAATTTACCTATACCCCACACCAGTGCCAAGCACTCCTTTTTGATCACGGAGTAGTTTTGCTCCCTAGGCAGCAATTTCCTACTAGCATAAGCTATGGGTAACTTTACCCCATCTTGCTCCTGTAGCAAAACTGCTCCTAAGCCCGTGTCGGATGCATCAGTTCTCAATATGAACGATTTATTTAATTCTGGCAACTTTAGGATCGGTGCACTGATCAATCTTGCCATAAGAGCGTTAAAAGCTTTTTCTTGGCATAAACCCCAAGAAACTTTATTTGGCTGCCCTTTCCTAGTTAAATCCGTCAATGGACTAGCTATAGCAGCGAAATTTGGAACGAACTTCCTATAAAAATCTATCAATCCAAGAAACGATCGTATCTGTTTCTTGGTTTCTGGCCTAGGAGCGTCTTTAATCGCTTCAATTTTATCAGGGTGGGGTTTTAACTGCCCTGACCCACTCACTAGATGGCCCAAGCATTCCAAGTTAGAATATGCTATGCTACATTTGGAGGGTCTCGCTGTGAGATTTGCTTTGCGGAGTCTGTCAAACAGATCGACTAATACCCTAACATGCTCTTCCCGGGTATGCGTATATACTAGAATATCGTCGACAAAACTATCTACGTTGTTCATGCCTTTCAACAATTTTCGCATAAGACGCACGCACGACGCACCGGCGTTAACCAGACCAAAAGGCATAACCTTAAACTGGAAAAGACCTTTAGGGGTCGCGAATGCCGTTAATACGCGGGCATTTTCAGCGATGGGCACCTGCCAATATCCTTTTGTGAGATCTAATTTAGAAATGTACTGGTGCCCCGCCAATTTTGAAAACAAGCCCTCCATGTCTGGCATCGGTTCAGCATCAGACACGGTGACTTTATTTAGTTGTCGAAAGTCTATACAAAATCGATTCGTTCCGTCTTTCTTTCTGACCAATACCACGGGGGAAGAATAGGGGGAGTTTGAGGGTTCAATCACTCCCAGGTCTAACATTTTACCTACTTCCTCATCGATTGTCTCCCGTGCGTTAAAGGGTATTGGATATCCCTTTATTCTGATTGGCTCCGAGGTATTCAAGTTTATCTCGTGCGTTATTAATCCAGTATTACCTGGTCGATCTGTAA
Source organism: Margaritifera margaritifera (assembly GCA_029931535.1). Lineage (NCBI taxonomy): Eukaryota > Metazoa > Mollusca > Bivalvia > Unionida > Margaritiferidae > Margaritifera > Margaritifera margaritifera. The sequence continues at coordinate 4,380,937 of JAQPZY010001662.1, read as the reverse complement.
ATACGTCTTGGTACTTACTCAAAATTTCCCTGACTTGCTGACGCTGACCTTCAGGTAATTCTGGGCACACGCTGACCATATCTATTCCCTCATTTCCTACAACCATGGGGTACTCAAGGGGAATTTCTGTGTTGGGGTCACTCGACTCGTCTTCTATGACCGCAATACATACGACGTTCAAAACGCCCTTTCCAACAGTTTGATCAGGTCTCTCCACGTATCGTTTTAACATATTGGCATGAAATATTCTCAACCTACCTTTCATGTCGATTCGGTAGTCCATTTCACCCTTGACCTGTTTGACCTCATATGGCCCTTTCCATTGGACCAATAATTTGTTTCTACTAGTAGGGAGTAGCACCAACACTCGATCACCCACGTCGAATTTCCTACTTCGCGTTCCGCGGTTGTAATATTTCGCGTACTTGCGACCCGACTTCACGAGCTCGTCATGTGCCATCCGACACGTGCTTTCTAATCTCTCGCGTAAGTCGACAACGTATTGGTAGGTGGTTTTAACTTCTCCGTCCGCGATATCACCCGACCATAGTTCGCGCAGAATCCGCATAGGACCACGAATTGTCCTACCGTATAGCAATTCAAACGGCGAGAATCCCAAGCTCTCATGCGGTACCTCGCGATACGTGAACAAAATCGCGTTCAAATACCGGTCCCAATCTCGCGGTTTCTCCGCGCACATCCGACGTAGCATTTGTTTCAACGTCCCGTTAAATCTCTCTACCAATCCATTACACATGGGGTGATACGGCGTGGTGTGCAACTGCTTAATTGACAACAACCTACTAATTTCTGCCATGAGTTCTGAGGTAAACTGGGCCCCACAATCTGTGAGAATTTCTTCAGGTACCCCTACCCTGCTGAACATGTCTACAAGCGCCTCAGCTACACGTTCAGTTTCAATTGATGGTAAAGCTATGGCTTCTGGGTATCTAGTTGCATAATCTACTAGAGTAAGGATATATCGGTTTTTCCGATCTGTAATTGGAAATATGGGTCCCACAATATCAACAGCTACCCTTTTAAATGGGGTATCTATTAGAGGCATTTTACCTAATGGTACTCTGGTATTCTTTCCCTTCGACACCGTCTTCTGGCAAACGTCGCATGATCGACAGAATCGTGCTACATCACTATTTACACCAGGCCAATAAAACTCCGCTAATACTCTGTCGGTTGTTTTTTTCATGCCTAAGTGACCCGCCATACTGGACTTGTGTGCCACTCTCAGTACATGTGGCCTAAATTTCTGAGGGACAACTAGTTGGAAATACTTTCTACCGTCCGACGTGGTAAATTCTCTATACATTAAACCTTTGGTACGTAAGAATTTAGAGCTCCCACCGCCCTTACAATATTTCGCGGTACCGGACATGATCCTCTCCGCGGTCGCGCTCAAGGACGCGTCCTGCCTCTGCTCACGCGTAAATTCATCGCGCGAGATATCAGTCACGGCTTCCGGAACTTTTAACTTACGTAGCGGCTTTTTATCCGCCTGCGCCTGTGCCCTAGTTTCGACCGCTTGTACAATGGGAAACCGGAAATCAGAGAGAGTTGGGAGTCTGGATCCCTCGACATTTCTGATAGTTAGGTCGTATATGGGGTTTTCCATACAAAGAGCTTCTACGGTTCCGGTCAGGAAAGGCGTCTCGATTTCTATTCTCGCGACGGGAACGCGATCAATTGTTTGATCTAATAACATGCACGGGGATTTCCAACCAAGCATTTGGTCATCCCTAACGAGACTCCGCTTTACTACGACGCCCGTGCACCCGGTGTCGCGTAAGACCGTGACTTCTTGACCGTTGGCGGTACCAGTAGCAGTTGGTACCCTCGCCTCGGGAAAAAGACAAGTGCCGATCGACTGAATAACATCATGACCGATCTGCGCACGCGCTGCGGACTCGTATACCTTATTCGCGTTATTAGATGCCGAATTATCATGCGGAAAATCATCGCGCTTACCGCCTCCTGACCATGCTCTGCTTTCAATAGCAACCGCGACTCTCTGGACAAACCCCTTCCTTTTTGTACAATCGGGCGTGATGTGACCCCATTCCTTACAGGTAAAACATTGTCTATCCCTACGATTTGTACCCTTCCCAGATTGAAAGTTTCCACCTTTTTTTGTACCAAGTTTCTCGGGTTCTCTGGGTCTCTGATCTTTAGCTTGATTACCTCCCTTGTTATCCCTTGAAACCACATTCTGGGTACCTCCCCGAGCTTCGGCGAAATAGTCTGCCTGAGTAGCCATATCAGAGATATTATTGAAGGACTTTTCCCTCAGGAACAAGTACAATTCCCTACCACAAGTGTTTAACAGCTGGTCCCTAAGTAAAAAATCGGTAAGACCCTCAAACGTTTTTTGAATCTTAACCACATTCAACCCAACGCTGGAAATAATCCCCCGTCCTACTGACGAACTGGGTGAATGTCTCGCCTTTCTCGGGTTTACTATATTTAAACTTTTTGCGGAACCCTTGTTCTGTCAACTCGTATCTCTTAAGGAGTGCCTCTCTCAATGCGTCATAGTTTAATGCGTCGTTCACGGGTAGACGCGAATACACATCTAGCGCTTTACCTTTAAGTAACGCGCTGAGATGGAGCGACCAATCATCTTTTTTCCACTTTTGGATGGTAGCATATCGCTCAAACCTATGTAAATAACTATCTAAGTTATCTTTGTCATCCTCAAAAGGGGGTAATTTAGGGCCTCTTAACTTTGATTCTTGTTGACCATCTTTCTTAGCCTCTAATAATTCAAATTTTCTTCTATGTTCTTTCTCCATATTCCTGTCTTCTAACTCGATGGCTTGTAACTTTGCTTGTTTCTTCCTCTCTAACTTTCTTTCCTCAAGTTCTCTTACCTGCTCTATTCTTTCCCTTTCTGCTTCCCTTTCCCACCCTATCCTTTCCTTCTCTGCCTGCTTCTCTAGTTCTATCTTCTCCTTCTCTAGTTCTATCTTCTTTTCCTCAAATAGCATTTTCTCCCTTTTAAATGCTATCTTTCTTTCCTCAGTTTGCTTCTCTAATTCTAATTTTTCCCTTTCAAATGCTATCTTTCTTTCCTCGGCTTGCTTGTCTAATTCTAACTTTTCCCTTTCTATATCTCTCTCCTTTAATCTTTGATCCCTTTCCCGAGACTGCTCCTCCTGAACGAATTTTCTAAGGGCCTCCCCCTCATACCCAAACTGTTTACCCAACTCCACTAGATCTTTGAGTGACGACATGATAAATACTGTTGATAAGATCACCAATCCTAAGTGCACTATCATATAACACATACAATTTTACGACTACACGAACCAACCGTATATCCCTTCTCCAAATATATGCAATATGTATATATGACAAACAAATGGTAAATAAAACAAAATATGAGTGAGGTATTCACTCACCCGCCTGAATTAGTTCTTGTCAGGAAGGTCACAATCTGAAATAAATAACTGAAAAAATCTTACCGGAGTCAAGACCTATGCAAACTAACGTCCGTGCTCCGACTAATCCAATAATCCCACTTCTGACACCATTTGTCACAGGATGAAGCCGGGTTGGGACTGGATTAGTGAAGACACCGAAAGCAACTGCGTTAATAAGATGTTTATTTATAAACGCAATTTAAAGATGAACAAATCTGACACCATTATAACAAAAAGATAAGGAAAATTATAAAGTTCCTAACATGGAACTATCAACAACAAGTAACTCAACGAGAAAAATCAAAGATGAATTTAATGAATGGAATTTTAAACAAACGTGAATAGCATCCTATCACCAATCAACAAATAAGAGTATATGATCTACACCCCAATATAAACAAGGTCTTATCAAGTACCAAGGGTGACCAAAGCATGTGATTTATGCGCTTATCAATATGATACTCATCAATTTATCAATTCATCAAGCGATATTGGAATATGTATGAATTTATGAATATATCGTTCATATAACGAAAATGAAATTGGAATGCATGAAATTATGAATCTATCACACATATAGCGATATTGAAATGGGAATGAATGTAATTTTGCACAGATAGCAATATTGAGATAACAATAAAATGGAACACGCAATAAATATAACTATCGTGGCGCCCGTTTGACGACCAAGATGTATCTCCGGTTCCACCCGCTCTAGTCCATGGTCAAGGAGCCACCACGCATAGTCCACCCCTCCCAGTCTGTTGAAGGATCCCTCGAGAGCCTTCACATTAACACAGACCCGTTGGTCGAGAAGCCTTGGTCCATCGCATCGAGAAAACCAGTACACTCTTCCAAAACAACGTCACCAGACACAGCGTACACGTCACACGAAACCACACAGAGTTCTGTGACTTCACACCACCAAACCATACATAAGGACAGCTAAAAGTATAACAACTAAACCGTGTAGTACATATGACACGGTTAGTACTTCCGTATTGATATATGTTGCGCATGCGCGCACATGAATTACGTCTCGTTACACATTACATTAATCATTCAATGCATGCCGCGTATAATTAAATAATACCCGTCTGTTCAGTTACAACAAATAGCTAACTTGAACCAGCCTATACTATTTCTAATATCATGGCGTTGTATGACCTAGGTATTTACTCTCTGTAGAATTTAGAATAAATTCTAAAACATCTAATATATGAAACAATTATGTCATATAAAATGAATAGTGATAAAGAATACAATCTTAAATTTCACATACCTCTACAGCTGAAGTTTTGCTCCCGTAAAGAGGTAAGCTTTTTGACAAGACTCGTCGTAGTGTAATTTGTTTATAGAGAATTCACTCTATATGTACTCTAGCTGTGACAGATATGCGCAGCAGCTAGGTACGTGAGTTTTCACTGCAGGCAATTTGCACGTGCAGCATGGGGTGAATCGCGCTCAGTATTTCAAAATAACTAGAGCCGAAAAAATAAACAACCCCCGAGTAACGCTCTAGTCGGAAACGAAACCCGAATACATTTTTGATCACATATACATATTGATATAAACCATACAATTCCGTGACAAAGAGGATAGGGGACATTAGAAAGAGGGTAGGGTATATTAGAAAGAGGGTAGGGTACATTATAAAGAGGGTAGGGAACATTAGAAAGAGGATAGGGGACACTAGAAAGAGGGTAGGGGACATTAAAAAGAGGGTTGGGTACATTAGAAAGATAGTAGGAGACATTAGAAAGATGGTAGGGGACATTAGAAAGAGGGTAGGGGACATTAGAAAGAGGGTAGGGGACATTAGAAAGAGGGTAAGGGGCATTAGAAAGAAGATAGGGGACAACAGAAAGAGGGTAGGTGACATTAAAAAGAGGATAGGGGACATTAGAAAGAGGGTAGGGCACATTAGAAAGAGGATTAGGGACATTAGAAAGATGGTAAGGGGCATTAGAAAGAAGATAGGGGACATCAGAAAGAGGGTAGGGGACATTAGAAAGAGGATAGGGGGCATTGGAAAGAGGATAGGGGATATTAGAAAAAAGGTAGGGGAAGATAATATTTGCCAAAATAGGGAAAGGAGTTTGCATGGCTGAAATTTTCACCTGAAAAGCTCTCATTTGAGGAAAGAGGCACTTTAGTGACAGGCTTTAATGCCTCAATTATGTTCAGTTGGTAGATTCTTGATAGATTCTTGGACTCATAATCCAAGGGTCGCAGGTTTGATACCCACCCAGGTCAGTCCATGTCAGCTGCCACTGTGTTTCCTTGGAAAAGGTACCTACCTCCCATTTCCTCGATGTTATATAGCCAAAAGTGCTGTTACAACCAGAATAAACAAAACAGAATATGATCTGGTGGAACTTTATTTCATTCATTTCATGGAGTGTTTTGTGCAATTTTATCTTCATAGTTAGTAGTGCTGGCTGGAACCTCGCAATGGAACTTTGTGGTAGAAGTGCATTAATTTCAGAATTACAAAAGTTTTCCCATCATCAGCCCATTCTTGATAATAAGCCCATTTCTACATTTACTGTTTTAAGCAATTTTTTTTTTTTTTGGTAAGGCATATTGACTTAAAAAGAGCTCACATCCAGTTTTCAAAAACTTTACCATGTAGGCCCCTAGGTCCTATCATAGGGATAATATAGTACAAGAGATGGTCCACCTTGTTATTTTAGACAAGTATAATTTACTACAATTGTCCCTCATTATAAAGCATCTCAGTATAATACAGTCCCTTTTTGTAAGGTGTGTATGGTCATGGATCCCATTACATTATGTAAGAGTAATATTAGGTATAATATATCCCATTATAAGATGACCTCATATATGACACAGTATATTTTATTGTGAGGGATTGCATTATATCATAAGGCCAAAAAGAAATATGTGTGTTTCCGGTCAGCCAACCATTCCCGTTTCTCGTTGCCAACCCTAGCACTTCACCCCCCCCCCATCCCCGCCAATTTTTTTTTTTTTTTTATAAAAAAAAAATCATATTGCCGAAATTGATTTGTGCATCTAATTGAGTCAGTTTTGCCCAGTACTTTGAAGCACTTGAAATATTATTTGATTTATATCAAATGTTTTTAAAAAAATATAAAAAAATACCTGCCTACCCTAATTTTAAAACCAGTGCAATAGGAAACACACATATCTTTCTTTTTTTGCCTAATGTATTCATTTTATTCGTGATACACTTATACATGCATGCATGCATTATGCCTGATCGGAGGCCAATTGATACACTTACATTCATGCAGACATTATGCCTGATTGGAAGGCCAAGGAAAATCAAATCTAGCTGGTCCTTTTGGCCAATGAATTTTCTGGAGGTTGAGTAGTTTTTATTCTTGGCTGGACCGGTTGGCCTGACTAGGTATACCCCAGGAAATGCATATGGACATTTAGAAACATGATGCTTTAGGGTTGAAAAGAAATCTTTCCCTAGTGCTCTGGAAAGGTTTGAACAAAAGAAACCTCTTTCATTCAGTATTATTAATTCTCTTTTGTGGACCCAAGTACTATCACAAGTGTTTATTACACTTGTTTTGCTGTTTTTTTCCCCCTCAGTTTGAACTGTTAAGTCTTTTTGCACATCATTCAGATAGCTGGATGGAGTGGGGGCTTTTTTCCAGTCTTACTGTCCATTTATTCTTTCTTTTATTCGAATTATATACAAGCACATATGTACCCTTTTTCTTAAAAATTATTACAGATGTTCCCTTTTCTTACAAATTATTACAGGTGTCCCATTTTCTGACATTATTACAGGAGTTTACTTTTGTTATAAATTATTCATCAGTATGGGAAAAATGATGATTATGATCCATGTTTTGCCTGGAGTTTGCATAAAATGCAAAAGTTAGTTTCAGATTGAATTGAGAAACATGTTAAATCAACCAAAAAATTAATGTGACCACCATTAGGAAAGTGGTGGTGTTCTTAATTATTAATTAATGTGACCACCATTAACTTGGCACATGCTTCCACAGTAATGTAAACAAGATGGATTCATTGCGATTCTGGTCTGCTTTGTGAACATGTTCAGAAGTCAATGTTGATTATTGCTTTTCAAACTTGCTTTGAAAGTGACTAAAGGTTAAGAGAACATAAGTAATTCAAATTTCACAATCTATGCATTTTAAGAACCATGATGGAAACTAGCTGCTCTCAGAAACTGGTAGGTTTCAGTAGATATGGAAATATATCAATTTTTCAGAAAGTTAAATACTCCAACATTTCACAAGCAATTCTGCCTAATATATGTTCAGTATAAATCGACTTCAGAGTACAGTACTCCAACATTTCACAAGCAATTCTGCCTAATACATGTTCAGTATAAATCGACTTCAGAGTACAGTACTCCAACATTTCACAAGCAATTATCCCTAATATATGTTCAGTATAAATTGACTTCAGAGTACAGTACTCCAACATTTCACAAGCAATTATTTGTAATACATGTTCAGTATAAAGCGACTTCAGAGTACAGTACTCCAACATTTCACAAGCAATTATCCGTAATCTATGTTCAGTATAAATTGACTTCAGAGTACAGTACTCCAACATTTAACAAGCAATTATCTGTAATATATGTTCAGTATAAATCGACTTCAGAGTACAGTACTCCAATATTTCCCTAGTGTTTATCCTTAATATATGTTTTGTATAAAAAGATTTCAAAGAACAGTGCTTCAACATTTCCTCCCTTTCATTTTCCTTAATATATGTTTTGTATAAATAGATTTGAGAGTACAGTACTCCAACATTTCACAAGCAATTATCCCACATATATATTCAGTATAAATGGAATTCAGAGTACAGTAGCTGCAGCAATTTCAGGTCTGTGCAAATCATTTGTCATAATGATGTGTTGTCATAATGAATTGATGTATACATGTCTTTTGGGGTTGGAAGGGGAACTCTGCTGTATCTGGAAATGTGTTACCTTGAGGTTAATTTACGTTAGAAATGAAAGAACTGTGAAACTTGAGGGACCACAGAATTGTTCTTTCTTGACAGATGTCTTTATATACAGGTTTTGTAAGTTAACATTAATTTGTTTTTAATGGCATCACGAATGGTGCTTGACGCTGCATGTAGAAGTCTATTAATGCTAACAACCTGCAGAATGTTTAAAAGGAGTCCATTTTTAGTGGACTTTATTGAATTCATAGCCTTAATTGCTCCGTTTCCACAGACAGTGTACATTAAACTCAGCCTGGAAGGGTCAAGGCACTCAGCCTAGAAGGGTCATGGCACTCAAATTGTTAAAACTGCTTTATTTAGATTTTTTAGCCTTAGGTCAAAACAACCTTTCATGGTGTCAGTATATACATTAATAGCTCCTATGACATTTCTATTTCAGGTGGGTCTTTGAATCCGCAAGTGATGGTTGGTTTTTATCAACCAAGATTTGGCTTTGTGCCAGCATACCCTAACATTTCCCAGCCCCAGGATTTGTTGACCCAGAGCAAGTTTCAGAAGAAAGAGGGACAAACCATGACAGTCGCAGCCTCGGGCATAGCGCCGAATACCTACAGCCCTGAGGTAAGTGCAGGATGTCATTAGTAACACACATCATAGGCTGGGAAAGCCTCACAATTTTCTTAAAAGATTTGTTAATAATTTAAATGGTACTGTAACTGTAGAATCTCTTCATCATGAAAACCCGGGATCACGTTAACTTATTTAAAAACCCAACAAAAAGTTTATATTGAACCTTGTTCACATAAAGTAAGAATCTCATAAACGGGTTTTCAAGGCCATTTGCATAGCAGGAAGACATATCATATATGTGATGAGATATTACACTATGACTCCTGTGCAGGGCTTTACAGATTTTATAAAAGTTGACTGGAAAATTGGGCTTGACCTTGAGAGATTTGAGATTGCCACAAAATATGACAACAGAATATCACAACTAAAGTATTAAAAAAATACGGTAAAAAAAATAATTGGATGTTTTAAGGAAATTGCATTATTTATTTTACAAATAAAAGGCTTTTGTTCTCTTTTTATCTTTCTTTGCACCTTAAAACATGTAGATAATTAAAGTTATCCAAAAAGATATGTAAATAGTACATGTAGATAGATACGAAAATTAGGAAAGGTTTGAATGCAGATATAGTTAGAAGAGCAAAGACAGAGATATACATGTACAAAAATAGTCAATAAAATATAACTGACAAGTTAAAATATAAATATTTATTTCCTATATGTTAAACATGCTTTAAATAGTAAATATTCATATTATCATGTATGTGCGAGAAAATTGACTACAAGATGGAAATGACAGACTTTTTGACAGTATATCGCATGAAGTAAAGGATTGATAGATGGAAGAAACCAGTTATATAATTGAAGAAGGTATTACATGTAAACACAAAATAAAAGTGCCGATATATGTACTGTGGTTAGATCGCAGAGTATAAAACTTGCAGAACATAAAGTTTTACAAACAGAACATGACCGACCTCTCTGTCTCTCTCCAAATTTGAGCTTGTCCCAGACATCAGGCAAGTGGATTTGTAAAGCCCTGCCCCTGGGTCACTGTCTGGTGGTTTGGTTGAGTACATGGGGATGTTTGGAATATGCAGTGAAAAGTAGGGTGATTTGTAGTGCACCTCTCCCTTGTTAACTCATGCACAACGAGTGTAAAAACATAGACCGCACTATAAGTGAAGGCGTGAGTTACCAAAGGACCTAAAAAAAACGAAGAAGGGGATGCCATCCCCGCTGGCAATTGAGAAAACTGGGGGGGGGGGGGTAATGGGGCTGTTTAATGGCTGGATACTTCTTTTATAATTGTGTTGGGAATAATTGTCAATAAAGAGCCTTTTCTAATGAAGTTGTGTCTCTTTTTTGTGTAAATTACCTTTATTTTCAAGATAACCATCCTCTGAACAATTGTTAACAACACTACACGAACTGGTTTCAACAACTATCATATGTACACGAAAACAAATTTGTATTTCATCACTGCTTTTTATGGTTGTTGATTCACAACAAAACAAGATTCCTTTTTTAAAAAAACTAGGGACATTTATTTTGTGAAACAACTGTCAATGTCAAAACTCGTTTTTTTTTTATTGTTCTATCAGTAAAATATTGATGCTGTGATTTCATTGCAAGTAATAGTTAAACTGCTTCTCATCCTTGAGGAAATCTTTGAGTGCCAATTCAGGAATTTTAAGTTAACTACAAACTCTGGAACTTGCTTCTCAGTAATGAACTGTATATGAGAAACAAAGCTTTTTATTCAACAAGTACTCATTTTGCTTGGTTGCCTTGCTATCTTTGATCACATTTGTAAATGAGTATGCTAATTTAAGGTAGTTTAATTATATTACTTACATAATAATATTTATAACAGTGTTCAATTGATCAATTGAAATAAGTTGACCTGACACATGACCGTGACCGCTAGCTCTTATGCATCTAGTATTTGCATGCCTTTTAACTTTTCTTTTATTCCACCCCCTTTATTTGATTTGATACGAAAGACATAATTAACATGATAATACAAAGCAGGTCTGTTTAAATTAAGTGTAACAATACAACAAATACTTCCGCAAATTGGAGATCAAAACAGGGTTGGCACTTAATAAGATTCTCACAGAAATTCTTGCAGACATAGCTGTGATGGTAGATTTACATTTTTTACATTTGAATACAAGAGGGTATATTGCATTTATGATGATTACACTGAAACCGAGTTAAAAGATAGAACAAAAAGATGAATTTCACTTGGCAAAACTTATTTAATTGGTATTTATTTATTAAAGTGTTGCCACCAGTAGGCATTAGTGACATTTTCATTGATCAAAATTTTGTTGAATATTGTTATTTACAGTGTACTGAGAATGTTGATTGGAAAGAAAGTTAACGAAATATATGACTTCTTATTAAAAGTTGAGAATTTCATGATGTTGATTCAAATTTATGGGTACTATCCACTGTTTTCGACGATAAAACAAGTGATATATCAAGGTTTGAGTTACCAATTTTGATCGCGATTTTCTTAATGTTCAGCAAATAGGGCCTATTTTCTTTTTGTTGTATTTTTCTAGTTTAAAAAAATGGGATCCACGCCTGACCCTGCATTATAAACGGGTTCACAAGTTATCCAGGTGTGAGTTATAGAGGGAGTGGTGTAGTAAGCCATTGTAGTTTTTCTTATTTAACTTCTTGTTGGCTAATATTCTTTCAAATTTTGTAACAATTTGGATGCTTTGGCCCTGGATCTGTAGAAAAGGTGAAACAAAAGTCACAGACCAAGGGATTGCACAGATACTGAGCTAAACAAAACAGCATGCAATTAATTTTTGCAGTGAAAAAAATCTCTTTCTTGTGCCAGATTTGACCCCATTTCTGGCATGTGTAATTGTAAGTAGTCACTGATCAGGAGTTTTTGGTTTTCTTCGGGTTGACTGGTTACTGCTGACTTAAAGACACTTCATGCTGATATCTGATTGAGATGAATTGAAATAACTTCCTAGAACTTATGATACAATGGACTTACAGAGATGCCAACCATTCTGGATTTTGCGGAATTATTTTTATTGAAAATTTCGCATTTTGAATTTCTGGAAATTGTACATGTAATCATTCTGGAAAGTAAAAAGTTTTGGATACAATTTTTAACAGAAGTTTTCTGAGAAAAGTAACTCCACATCAATTTGATAGACTGATACATAGAATATAGGTTCAGAGTGAAAAATCAGGCTGTAGATAACAACAAACCAGTCAGTGAAACTATAAATCGGTGAAAAATGGTGGCAGAGGTGAAGAGAAAGGAAGATGGAGATAATTTGTGAGGAAAACTAATGTTTATGGTTATTGCTTGTCCAAAAATGTTAAAAGAATTCAAGGTTCAGTAATTGGGGGAATGCATAATACACCATCTATTTTTTATTGGACCTTAATTGACTGTGTACATGCTTGTATCGGTTTATAGAAAGATGCAATATGACTGTATAGAAGTTTGTGACTTTTAACAACTATGTTACTATTCCAGATGGGTTGCCTAGATACGAAAATATTGATGTTAGGATACCTGATAAACATGCTTATGAAAGCAAAACCAGATTTAAAATACATGAGCCTTATAGCTCTTGATGACTGAAACTGTGTCATATACCTACATGTAAAATCTTCAAATATTAATTTATAGCATTAAATAAAACAACTATAATGAATGCAATATAAATATTGCTGACCTGAATTTTCTCCAAAGACAGTTCCAACAAATTGAATTGGGATTTATGATTTTTAATGGGAGAGTGTTAGAGTTAACAAAGCAAATGGTTAGATTAACCAGTCATATGTTATTGTTTTGTTTCTGGTTGATTGAACAATTACTGACCTGGACCAGTCATAGGTTATGTAAAAAATCAGTTCAGGTAATATATGTATAATTAGAGGATTACAAAGGGGCTTTCCATGGGTTATTAGAGGGCTACAAAGGGGCTGCCCATGGACTATTGGGGGATTACAAAGGGGCTTTCCATCAACTATTAGAGGACTACAGAGGGGCTTTCCATGGGCTATTAGATGACTACAAAGGGACTGCCCATGGACTATTAGAGGACTACAAAGGGGCTTTCCATGGGCTATTAGAGGACTACAAAGAGGCTTTCCATGGGATATTATAAAAATGACTGTAAAAAAAACATCTATGAAACATATTTATCTGTGCATTTTATTTATCAAAGTAATGTTTGTCACATCTGCATAGAGGACTATTGAAAATGGGTTGGCTATATAACGTGCCAGTCGTATTCATTGTGTCATAATTTGAGCTCTTCTACACTGCCATATTTCAAGTACACAAGCTCACCCTAAGTACTATCTCTGATTTAGGGTTTTGAGCTTGTGCTTGAATTTCCTGCTCAGAAAGTTATGAGAATAAGGGACGACATGTACCATTGCATGATACGCTGGCAAATCAGATTGTTTACTTTGCTATTTATTCTGCCTATGATTTCAAGTTATGGTAGATCTGGACCAGTGTTGCTTGCAGTGGAATATGAGGAAGATATACCAGTAGTAATGTCTTACAAAGCTTCAGCTTCCATGTCCACTCTGTGAGGTAATTGAGAGTACCTCAAGAGTCAATTGAAGTCAGCATCAAGTAATCTTTATTTAAGGTTGGTGCATGTGCTTAAAACATACAAAACACAAGATCTGTTGAGATTTTACTATTAAAATAATTAATAATTTAAATAAAATTTCGGATTATTCATACAAGACAATTTACAAATTCTATGCAATTAGCACAGTAGTGCATACATTAACACATAATTGTACATGGCTTAGTGGCCAAACATATATCATTTTTGTTGTTGTTTCATTTTCTTCATAGTCTTTGCTTTACTTGTGTATATCTGTGTCACTTTTCAATAATTTTGAAGGGTTTTTGCACCTTACTTAGCAAAGTGGTGCCTTAGTAAATTTTACGTCTTCTTACTTGGAAGTTTCCTTGGGACCAAGAGGCTGCCAGACAGCAGAAGGGGTGGTCCGCATCCTCTTCTGTGCTTTGACCACTGGTTTCTGTCTCTGGTCCATTCCTTAGCTTGTCCCCTTAAGCCTTCCTCCCCCCACCCCTCCCTCCATCCCCTTGGACTTGGGTGCTTATCAGGTGGGAATTTTGGCTGGGACCAGGGCTCCTCTCACTGTCAGATCTTTAGAGGCCTTGGAACTAAAGGCTAGGACTCTGTTTACAATAGCCTTGCATGTCTGTCTCTTTTGGCTGTCATCTTCAGCTTGTTGAAGGAAGAATCATTGTTTTCAGCAGCCTTATGGCACTTGTTGGAGGCTGTGGCTAAAACGTAGAGGCATGCACTTTAAATGCCCATGGTGCTCTCTGCAGAGCATCTCCACTTCTGTAGAAGGGCTGCTTTGGAGTCTTCTGCGGTTTTAGCAAAATCTTGTTGAGGGCTGCACCGCTTGATGCGGAGACACTCTTCAGAGGTCTTATCCCTCCATGGTGTTGCAAGACTTTAGAGACTAACAACACCAGTGCCTGCCTGTGACTCTAAGCCTGTCTAAACTGGTCAAGAAGTGTGCCCACCCTGATTGGTTGATGGGACCTCCTCCCAAGTTTTTCAGACATAGTCAATTTCAACAACCTTTCAAGCAGCCCCAGTTTAAATTTCCCTCCTGCCTGTCTTACTCCAGATGAGGCAGTCATAGAGGCCAAGGGATAAAATCTTAGGACTCCACCTTCCTAACGGAGGGATGCAATCAGCTCTAGGGAGTCACACCCTCTCCTGCAGTGCCTTCCTCCTCCCAGTGTCCAAGTAGTGCCCAACTAGCCCTCTTTTCAGAGGCTTGGTTGGACATCACGGGTAATGTGTGGGTTTTCTCCACAATAAGAATGGTTACCGGCTTCATTTCCAGGAACCTCCTCCCCTTCCATGGACCACCATTTCTTTTCACCAGTCCAAACTGGTTCTTCTAAGGGAAGAGGTGTACACCATTCTATGGAAGGGCACAGTAGAGAGAGTGGAAAACAATCAAAAAACAGGTTTCTATTCCAAGATCCTTTTATTGTTAAACAAGGTAGAAAGCTTCAACTCATAATTGATCTTTCCACTGTTAAAAGATTTCTTTGGGAAGAACATTTCAAAATGGAGACTACTGCCTCAGTCAGGAATGCCATAACGCCCAATGACTGGGTGGTCTCCTTAGATCTACAGGATGTGTACCTTCACATCCTCATCTTTCTGGCCTACAGGAAATACCTCTAGTTTTGTCTGGGCTAGAATCTATTTAAATTTTGGGGTCTTCCGTTCATCCTCGCCTCCATCACCAGAGTCTTTACTAGGATGATGGGGGTAATAGCAGCTTATTTGACGTCTTTAGGAGTCTCTGTCCACCAGTATTTTGATGACTGGTTAATGTACAACACCCTCAGAAATACTTTTCTGAAGGACCTGTACCTATGTTGGTTTATGGTGACTCATCTGGGTCTAATCCCCAACCTAGAGAAGCTAGATCTTATCCCTTCTCAGGTCTTTGTGTACATGGAGATAAATTTTCTCACAAGTCAGGGGATAGTTCATGTTACCCCAGACAGGATCACCCAGATTCTGGCCCTCATAGAGGGTCTTATGGCCAAGACCTTGTTATCAGCTTGCCTTCACCTCTCTCCCCTGGGAACACTTGATGTAGCTATGGAATTAGTTCCCTGGGGAGATATCACTTACGTCCTCTCCAGCTTCTGCTCCTGGCAGAGTGGAGACCACACAAGGACCAACTCTTGTCTTGGATACCCCTGGTATCCAATTTTCATCACCACCTTACTTAGTGGCTAGAACAGGACTGGTTTCTGACTGGAGACTTGATTCACACCCCAGAACCACACTCCTTCTTGTATACAGATGCATCAGATTCCGGATGGGGTGCTCACCTGGAGTCAATGGGGCTAGTTCTTCAGGGACTGAAGTCTCAGGAATAATCAACCCTTCATATTAACAACCTATAAATGCAGGCAGTGTTTCTAGCCATATAAAGGTGTGTCAACCTCATAAGGCATTGCTGTGTTATGATTGCCTTGGACAGCATGTCAGTTTTAGCGTACCTCAGGTACACATGCTCCTTTTCTCTGTGTGGAAGTCTAGAGCCTCCTCCACCAGTGGGCTGTCATGGAGGAGATCACCCTCAGAGTCTACCACATTCAGGGCTAGAGAAATATCTTGGTGGACAGCCTGTCCAGACATGGCTGTGTGTTCCTTACAGGATGGTCTCAGCACCAGTTAGTAGCAGAGGCACTTTTTCAACTGTGGGGGAGACCAATAATGGACTTGTTTTCTATGAGACTGAATAATAAGTTCCTTCTTCATGTCCCCCCAGTGCCAGATCAGAAGGTGTGAGTGGTGAACACTTTCAATCTGAATTGGGATCATCTGTACACTTACACCTTCCCACCTTTCAAAATAATCCCTAGGGGCCCCAGGTGGCTGAGTGGTCTAAGGCGCTCACCTTTACAGATCACTGACATCTCACCTCTGTCCACATGGGTTCGAGTCTCGGGCTCAGCCAACATGGATATGTGAGAAAGCTTGTCAGTAGCTTCCCGTGGGTTGGTGGTTCTTCCTGGGGTTTTCTCGGGTTCTTCCTCCACCAAATATACTGGCTGCCATGTATAGCCTATCATGTGCTGAAAAATGGCGTTAAACCCATAACAACCAACCAACCAAAATAATCCCTCAGGTTCTTCACCGAGTCAGGACCAAAACATCTCAGCTCATCCAGATAGCTCCTCTATGCCTCAACAGTCATAGTTCAACATCTCCTCAATCTGTTGGTAGATGAACCCAGGATATTACCTTGGATGAGGGATTTACTCTCACAGCACAGGGAGTCTCTCCTACACAACAACCCACAGATTCTCCACCTTCAAGCTTGGTTCATATCAAACGATCGATCTTCCAAGACCAGTGTACAAACAGGGTTGACAACTGCATTGCCCAGATCAGGAGGCAGTCTGCTTCCAAAGTTTACGATGCCAAGTGGAGAATTTACTGTAATTGGTGCAGTAGGAAATGCATTTATCTGTCCTCCTTTAACTGCTGTTGCAGATTTTCTTCTCTTCCTTTTCAAGGAAAGAGAATGTTTTGTATCTACCATTAAGTGCTATAGAGCAGCCCTTTCTAATACTTCCAAGCTCTCTAAGGGTTCCACCATCAGATTGGATCCTCATCTTTCTGATCTCATCAGGAATTTTCAGCTTTAGAGACAAGTTTTTTGCTTATTAATACCACCTAGATGGAATCTTTCATGTAGTTTTTTGGACGTTATCTGAACCCCCCATAAACCATTGAGTGAAGCTTCCTTTGAGAACCATACCCTATAAAACAGTCTACCTGCTCTCCTTAGCATGAGTCAGAAGAAGGACTGAAATTCATGCCTTGTCAGTGGAAAATGGTTGTTTATGGTTCAATAATAACTATGATTTTGGTTTCTCTTCTTTGCCAGCCTGGGTTTCTCACAAAGGGTCAGCTACCTTCAGTAGCACCTGTTCGTATTGAGAATCCCAGTCTCAGTCACATCTGTGTTGGGGATGATCAAGATGGGCTCAATTGCCCTATTAGGAGAAGGAAGGGTTAGAATAATCTCTTTCTCCCTCTTAAGGGTTTCTCTGATATTTCAATGGTCACCATTTCCAGGTGGAATGTCATCACTATCAAGAGAGCACATCAGTCCCTCATCAAGAGAGAGCTTTCTGTCATGAGAATTAAAGCCCATGAGGTTAGGGCTATTGCTGTATCTTGGGCTTACTTTAATTACTCCTCTTTGGATGATATCATGAGAGTCATCTTCCGCAGGTCTAACTCTGCCTTTTCAACCTTTTACTTTTGATCTTTGGCACTCCAGAGTGAAGGCATTTACTTGTTGGATCCAATTGTGACAGCACAACATGTGGCCAAGCCAACTAACAGCTTACAATAGGGAAAACTCCTATAGTAAGGATAAGTGCAATTTGCTTATACCTGTTTTGTTCTTTTTTTTGGTCCTCAGCCTCCATCCTAACCAGTAAATTCACCAATGCAATAGTAGCATGTATTGTAATACTGCTATTAAATGTATTGGGGGGGGGGGAGGGTAACCTAATTTTCATTATGTAATACTTACCTCCTACTATTGCAGAGATTCATGCCTCCCACCCTGCTCTGATGTCTTATAGTCTTGGTCTAGGTCAAAAGAGGAAGATATTCCATATGTTAAAGATGACTAAGGCATAAGACTGTATCATATTCTATTCCTTTTTTGGCCCTCCAATTACTAATTGGAGGAGGGAATATTTAGCTTTGACTGGGTACTTAGCAACCTGGAAAAGGATAGCAATGCAATAGTAGCAGGTAAGTATTACATAATTAAAATTAGTTTTAACCCCGCCACCCCCCCCGAAAAAAAAAATATATATAGAACTCGGCTGCATGCTTTAAAACAGAAGATAAGAGACGAGTATGTCAACCCTGTAGAATAGTTTACATACAAGTGTGAAGGAGAATTTAATTAATATTTTTGACCAGACAGTGCTCACCCTAATTAATAGGTATGGCATGAAATGTTTTGATGATGTCTTTTGGAAACAGAATTATGGCAGTTTCCTTTATACATCCAAATGTTTCATCCCGAGACCAAGCATGTTCCAGTTGCCTAATTCCCCCTCCACCCCCTTTTGAAGCCATTATGATTTCTGAGGTCTTTTTTGAGCTCTTGAGGACCCCCAAAAAATCCCTGATGCCATGGACTCAGACCAAGGTATGCTGTCATAAGTACCGGGTAATCAGAACATCCTTGTCTCTTTCCAATGCAACACACACACACACACACCTGCCTGGATGTACGAAGAATGAATCTGTATAAAAAGATACACATTGAGAATAAACTCAATATTTCAACCATCTATGAAATACATGTACTTTTAAATTTTAATGTTATCCCTGCAACTACTTAATAACATTTTTTAAAAATTAACTGGTTTTAATAGCATCAAACTATCGCTTACATTGCTGTAGTGAGGACACATCATCGAGAAGTCATGACAGTGAAGTTATTATGATGTACTTTGTAGTAACAACCAAGAGGGCAGTTCAATATGGCCACTATTTACAACCTAGGTCTTTTTCTAGCATGTGATGGAAAGTAGCTGAGGATATTCTGATTGCTGTCATATACTACACTTTCATGTTGAAATCCTTAAAGCAGATCAATGTAGACCCTTATTTACTGGCACATTGTCTTAAAGCAGATCAATGTAGACTCTTATTACTGGCACATTGTCTTAAATCAGATCAATGTAGACCCTTACTTACTGGCACATTGTATTAAAACAGATCAGTGTAGACCCTTACTTACTGGCACATTGTCTTAAAGCAAATCAGTGTAGACCCTTACTTACTGGCACATTGTCTTAAAACAGATCAATGTAGACCCTTATTTACTGGCACATTGTCTTAAAGCAGATCAATGTAGACCCTTTCTTACTGGCACATTATATTAAAACAGATCAATGTAGACCCTTATTTACTGGCACATTGTCTTAAAACAGATCAATGTAGACCCTTACTTACTGACACATTGTATTAAAAGAGATCAGTGTAGACCCTTACTTACTGGCGCATTGTGCTAAAACAGATCAGTGTAGACCCTTATTACTGGCACATTGTCTTAAAGCAGATCACTGTAGACCCTTACTTACTGGCACATTGTCTTAAAACAGATCAGTGTAGACCCTTACTTACTGACACATTGTCTTAAAACAGATCAATGTAGACCCTTACTTACTGGCACATTGTGTTAAAACAGATCAATGTAGACCCTTATTTACTGACACATTGTCTTAAAGCAGATCAGTGTAGACCCTTACTTACTTGCACATTGTCTTAAAGCAGATCAATGTAGACCCTTATTACTGGCACATTATGGTAAAGCAGATCTGGGTCTTCACGATTCACAGTTAGTTGTTAACTTGTTTTCATTATACATTTCCAGCTTGAGGAAATGCCAAAGCTTTCTTGCCAGTTTCCAGCTGTCGTTTCAAGTTCAGAATTCTCCTCATTAGAAGATACTGGTTCCTCCTTCATGTATGTCTTGGAAACAGAGAGTGCACACTTAAGTGAGGTAGGTACTCAGAAGTGGGTTTTCATCCATCATCTTTCTGTCTATCTGTGTCTCTCTCTCTCATCATAGTTTGTTGAACACAATTCTGATAAAGAGATAAGAGACAGACAGATAAGAAATGGGGGAAGAGGGGAGGTGAATACCCTGAAACGGGTAGTTTTACCAAATCTGCATTTCATTTGTGTTTTATTTTAGTGCCATTTGCATTTTGTTTGCATTACGTCCATGTTTGCATTTTATCTATCATCTCATTCTTCATTTATGTTTCTTTTGAGTTCCATTTGCATTCTTTTTGCATTACATTCATGTTTGAATTTTATCTATCATCTCATTCTTCATTTATGGTCTCAGAAATGCATTTAGATTTTGTATTTATCATTTCCATCCATTGTTTCCTTTTTTTGCTCATTTGTAACAAAATGTAGGAAAATATTTTCAGAAGTCGTTTTTTTTGTTTTCAAGTGTATTAAAGGGAGAGAACTAGCTTTCATGTATCTTATCAAAATTGTGCTTTAATGAAATAGCAGAATGCAAAATACCACATTGAATTTATGACAATAAGTGTAAAATGTTTCATCATTCTTACTCTTGATGAATAAAAAATTCAAGAATCATCATTACTATTACAGATTAATACACATGCCTTTCAAAAACTTAAAATGGAGCCCCAGTATCAGGAGCCATTTTGGTTAGAGGGGATCCATTACACTAAGGACACAGAGCTTCATTACAAGCTTCCCATGAGAAAGAGGAGCCGAGTATTGAAGGAGGATCGTAAGGCTATGGGGCAGTACATGCAGCCAGATCTGGTAGTGCATCAGTTGAAGGTTCTTTTGGAAGATCAGGAACAAGAGAAGCCAAAACAGCCAGTCATTGTAAGTTACTTATATCATGGTCTATAGCCCATTCATGATATTTGCTTTTCTTGAGATCAGGCACTTTCTGTTATCTTAAGTCTTAAGGAAGTTTAGCTCTACTCCAATTTCCAGCCAACTTCCTTAGGCTGGTGAGTTTTATGAGATTTTATTTGTGGGTTAATAATAAAAACAACAATAATAATAAGTGTTGTTATTATTATTATTATTATTATTATTATTATTATTATTAGCATATTCATCCTCATCACCATCATTTCTGAGCTCACTTCATTTAAGTCATGAGCAGCATATGTTCTCTTGGGACTCTTGTTACAACAGTTATGTTTCAACTATCACAGATTTGGTTCAGGTTTGAAGACTGGATAGTAATGTTTTGGAAGCTGACATTCAGTCACAATTAAGTCAGCATAAATTATTCTTCACAGAAGACTGTTGGAATTTACTTCACCATTGATAGAGAAATAGATGAATAGTAACATCAAAAAGAGTCCATTGATCTTAGTCTAAGCACCTTTATCATTGTTATCAAAGCATGTGGTCTAATGTACTTGTTTGAAGAATGTAATTGGGATGACTTGCTTCAAAGTGGCAGACATATCTTTGTTAAAGGGACAAAATATCCATATAAATTCTGTGGAGTATGCAGTAATTTGTATGGCATTAGAAATTAAATAGTACCTTTTGACAGAGGTTCCTTATTATATTACACAAATTTCATTTTAAATGTGAGCATACAATTGTTTTTCAGGATGAAGAAGCAGATTATTTGATTTTCCTAGAAGATGGGGAAGAATTTGAAGTAAGAGAGGAGATTGAAGCAGACTATCTTCTGTACGATTCTTCAAGTGGAAGCCATTTGAGCGAATTTTGGAATTCCAGCTTCTGTGGAACCATGCAGTCTGAAACCCCACCATCTCTCTCCCAGACTGATACACCACACCCACTTCATCTTGAGGAGGATAAGTATGAAGAAAGCAAAGATCATGGGTATCAGTCTAGTGAACCATATAAGGTGCATGGTCAAGGAGAGGGAGTTAAATATGATGGTAGATGTATGGATAGAACTACAAGTCAGCACATGCTAAATAAACAAGAAATAGAAGAGAACATGGAGTCCACAGAATTAAACCTGATGCCAGCAGATGAAAACATCATGCTTGCACAACAAAAATCTGTGCCAGAAGTGAATATGGATGCTGTGCAGAAAAATTTTGTGTCAGAAGAGGGAAATTTTAAGTGTGTGGCGAATAATATGGAGCCTTCTGAAGGACCTAATATTGATCCATCTGAGGGGCAGAAGTCTTCAGAGCATAATAGCAACTCATCTGGTAGACATATGGAGTCAATGGAATACACTATTGACGCTTCTTTGGGTAAATCAAAATCAGCACAAAATAATATTGACTCTTCAGAGGCACATATGGAGTCTTTGGAAGGGAATGTAGACTCTTCAGAAGACATGGAGTCGAATTGCTCCAAAGAATCTAGTGACTTGACGCTCAGTGATCAACGTAGTAGTGAGGAGGCAGCAAGTTCTCTTAAAGAGTCAGACATTTCATACAAGGAACAGACTTACAAGTCTAAAAAGCAAGTCAGGGTTAACAGACGTCTGAAAGAGGTGGACAGTTTGTTTCAGAAACTATTTGTTTCATTACCAATAAGTTTTCCACACCTTAAGAAAGGGTTGCCACCATGGCTAGCAGATGTAAATATGACACAGTTGATAAAAATGAAATATACTTTGAGAAAGAGAGAGTTGAAAGAGATTCTTGCACAGGACAAAGTGCTGCTTGATGAAATTATACAGCCAGCTCTGGTGTCAGAACAGTTCCAAGTTTTAATGCATGAACTTGATGGTCAGGCAACAGGTGTGGAAGACTTACTGGAAAATGGCAAATCCACCACTGACTTGTGTTGGGAAGACTCAGCAGTTACAAGAGTTATTGGATTCAAAATCAGCTGATTTATTATCTTCATAGGACTCCTCTGATCCAAACTGCATGAAATATTCATCAGATTCAAAATCAGCTGATTTACTATCTTCATAGGACTCCTCTGATCCAAACTGCATGAAATATTCATCAGATTCAAAATCAGCTGATTTATTATCTTCATAGGACTCCTCTGATCCAAACTGCATGAAATATTCATCAGATTCAAAATCAGCTGATTTATTATCTTCATAGGACTCCTCTGATCCAAACTGCATGAAATATTCATCAGATTCAAAATCAGCTGATTTATTATCTTCATAGGACTCCTCTGATCCAAACTGCATGAAATATTCATCAGATTCAAAATCACATTGAAAATCTAGAAGTCAAAATCAAGGCCTTGAAAGTGCTTACAAATTACCATGTTAGTGAAAAAGTGCTTAAAACTCGTCACATTTTTACACGAAGATCAAATGTCATTTTACAGGAAGGTCAAATGCCATTTGCATAATTCTCAGAAGGAAGTTGCAGGTACAGTCAAACCTGTCAATAGTGGTCATGCATGAAAGAAAAGGCCAAACTGATCTTTGTATACAGGTGACCTCGGTATGTAGGTTCATCTTTCAGACTTGGCTTTTGAACAAGTACCATGCACAGGATACCATTATTATTATTATTATTATTATTATTATTATTACATATTCAGCGGATTTAGTTCGGTGCACTATTGAACAAAATCATAAAATACATGTATATGTTGTTCTCAGATTTATGTTCCACACAATATTACTGTATCATGCTTATTTTAATCCATCCTATAAATTAAATCATAATGGACTCTTTAAAAAACATTGATCTTAGTTTGTTTTGCGCACCGGGACAAAACACTAATTTCACTACTGACTTTTATATATCTGACCATAAAACACAGGACTAACTCTTTGTTCAGCAAACTTGCATAATTATGGTTAGAAACAGCTGTTCACACTTCAGACAATATCTGGAATAATGTTTTTGTTTTTTGTTTTGTTTTTGTGGGTTTAACGCCATTTTTCAGGACATGATAGGCTATACATGGCAGCCAGTATATATGTTGGAGGAAGAACCTGAGAAAACCCTGGGAAAAACCACCAACCCACAGGAAGCTACTGGAAGCTTTCTCACATACCCACATTGGCCGAGCCTGAGACTCGAACCCACACAGACAGAGGTGAGATGTCAGTGATCTGTAAAGGTGAGCACCTTAGACCACCTCAGCCACCAGGGGCCCCATCTGGATTAATCTGTTGCTCAACTCGTGGAAATCAAAAGACAGTTGGCTTATATGGGGGGCCTGTGATGAACAGGGAATCAAGAAAGCAGTAGTTAACTTTTGTTAGGAATTCTTGAACCAAAATTTTGCCAGTCTTTACAGACAACTTTTAAAATACTGAATAACTCCTGACCTAATGAGAAGAGATGTAATTCGTATCTCTCCTCAAAGAAGAAATTTTTTCATCAGAGAGAACTTTAGTTTGCAGGCAGATAGATAAAGAGCAAACTATTCACTGGCACAAAAAGCACCTCCCATTCCTGCCATCTCCCCTAATGATAGAAACTACCTTGCTTTTGAATTTGACATATTGACACCTTTTGAGTTCAATCGATTCACATGATATACTTTTATCTAAACAATGTCTTCCTCATGAATCAAAAGTTTAGTTTGCATACACAGAATGGTCACTGTGGATATGCTCCAGTTACCACTTAACACAGCGAGAAATACAGTGGGAAACACCTAACCGCTGACTGCAGAAAGCAGGTGACCATTATATACATGACTTTCATGTAGGAAATTAGCCAAGGGGAAATTAGAATGGCTGTTAAGACCAGGTGACCACTATATAAAGGTGACTGTTTGGACAGGTTTGACTGTATGCTGATTATTTTCATCGACTGTAATGGAAATGAATAATATTTTACACTAAATATGTTTTACTTGGAGTGCAGTCAAGGTAAACAGGTATATAATTTATATGTTGTTTTAGATGTATATTAAAAAAGACAGAAAAAAGAACTTCTTATGGTTTGTCATGAATTAGGTCCTTCAGAATTGTTGAACATATCTTGGAAAGTATTTTAAAAGACCTTGAATTTATACTTTCAAAGCTGTATAAACATGTGCACATACTGTAATACATTCATTACTTTAATTTGCAACAGTGTAATTTATTACAAAATACCCTTAACAGGTGATCAAATTAATATTAACTTTACCAGATAACATTATTGATATGGTATTTTTTAATCCATTTTGTTGTATGTAAAAGTGAAAATATCATCATGACTTTACATGTAACATCATGATTTCAGGTAATACAAAGAAACAGTAGAATCAATGTTCATTTCAGTTGAATATTATTCAGAGTCATTTCATTTTATTAATTTGTGCTTTTTATTGAATAAAAAAATTAATTTTGCTAATGTGATAACTAGAATATTTTACTTGTCCTCAATTCATAACAAATATTTGAAACTTTTAAATAATTTCTTTTTTCTTTTTGCTTTCCAAGGTTTGCAAAAAATAGAATTTATTTGACTCATTTAATTCTGGACTTAAGTCCATTTTAGCATGGTCTAACAAGTATACCCTTCCACTTTTCTGAAAAATGCTTTACCAAATTAAAAATGATAACAACAAACCTTGACAACACGAGAACTCAGATTTTTGGATAGGTTAATGGATGTCCAGTATTTCACATTGAGCACGGACTTGCAGGTTTCTCACAACTTTTTGTCCTATGTCCCACAAATCTTGACTCTGTGTGCTCCTCTGGGCGTGATTTTTCGTTGGAAAATCATTAAAAAATACGCCTACAACTTTTCATTAGTGGACGTCCTTCCATGTCTCTGTTGGTGCTAGCAATGGCTAAAGTCACAAAAGGGGATGAAAACTAAGATGGCAATGAATATCTATTTTAAGACAATGTATCTGGCAATGAAAACATTTAAGGTTTGTGCTAGATGGCCGAGTTGCCATGCACAGTCTTTGACAGCCTTGGTGTAACATATTTTTGAGGTTAAAGTCACCCCAAGGCGAGGTTAACCAGATATTCAAACATGTTAATATTTTCATGAATTATTTGAGCAAAAGATAAAACTTTTATTGGAACAATGTAAGTTTCCAAAGAAAATATGATAGTACTGTGCAAACCACAAAGTTAAGGTGGAAAAACTGTTGAAGCAAATAAGATTATCTCATTTTTATAGTACTATTAGTGCATTATGTACTAATAATTTCCTTTGTCCCACTAAAATGTTGCGTCCCCCATATTTGGAGGGAGGGGGACACAGTGATCCCTGCCCTTGAGATCCTATGTGCAACACTGATGTAAGTTTCAATCAGTCAATTAAAAGTATAATTTATAGGCGATTGCACAAGGTGTGGAAATTCGTGTACAAATCACTCATTTTTGCAAGTCATTGTGGGTAATTTTCTGCAAAGTGTGATGGGTATAACTGATATTAGGTTTTCCTTTGCAAAGATTTTTATTGATATAAGGGGTGAACTAGTAAAATAAAATATTGTACCAGTTTTACCCCCAATGACTTGCAGAAAATTACCCACAATGATTTGCAAAAATGGCCAATTTGACATGGATTTTGGCAGCTAACATCATTAGCTATAAAAAATCCTTTTAACAGAAATTGACATTTATTTTTCTGCTCAAAGTAACAGCTCTCAAGGTTTGTAGTTTTTATTTTTAAATTTGGTGAAGTATATTTTCAGACGACTAGAAGGGTATATCTATTACACTGTATTGAAATGGACTTTAGAACATAATTTAAGTTCCAGTTTAATTCTATATGCAATGAACTATCATCTTTTTCTCTATGTAAATGATATAAAAATTCACCATGTATAGTACTACAGGAATTAATTCAGACTAAAACAGAGACTGGACCCATTGCTTGATGTATTAAAATATTTTTTCTTGCTATTTATATGTAATTATACGTAATATTAAATATGGAGACAATTTTTGAATACATTATACTGATTATATTGCATGCATAACTATTGAGTAAAAAGATCAGTGCAAAGGTGAAACTAGAGATAAGTTGAGATGCAGAATTATTATACCCTGTAATGTGAATTCTTTGGACCAGGCGAAATAATTAAAAGCTGGTGAAGAAACCTGGAGTTTGTCTGTTCCAGAACCATTCGTTGTCTTCAAGTCAATATGGATGTCATACAAAAATAGTTAATGATAAGATTTAAAAAACATAATCACATATTCATGTGAATCGTATAAAACCTCTGAATACCAACTAGAAAATCCTTTTTAAGACTTTCTGTTATATAAAGAAGTTACTGTAGGTCTTGGAGTACAATCTTTAAGCATTTTAAAAACCCTTAAAATATTTGTTGTATAAACTAGACATTTTGAGAACCTCTCTATACAGCTTTTTATTAAAATGGCAACATGTCCATACCTTGTAATATTAATGATTGAAAATGTTTTTCATGATAATTTGTTGATGTTTAAGATTTAGATATTCCAAGTCAGAGAAGGGTAGTTACCTTTGTCTTTGAAACAAGCAAGATAGCTGTAACAGTTGTAAATTTTACCAACTTTGACAGAAAGCATCCTGGCATAAAGGCCTGAAGGTACCAAAAATAGAGAAACCTTGAAACACCATTTTTTTTAAACATATGCTATCAACAGCATTGAAAGAAATCTTTACAGAAAACATCCCACTGATCCAGATTTCTTGGTGCTTAGCAGCCATTTCCTTGGTATGATATAGCGAGTAAAGTGCTAAGGTGTTGTTAAGAAGCAAGCAATCTTCCCTTCCTACTAACATTGTTTTTTGACACAAGAAAAGCTGTACTCGACCAGCAGAAGCAATTCCAGTGTTTGAATAGGGAAACCATAAAATTCACGTGTGTGAAATAGGGTAAAACTGATCTGATTATTAAAGATTGTACTATATACAACTTTGTGTAATGTGCAGTCAAGTGCAAATAACATAAATGTGATGGTAGATCTGGGTTGATGCTGTTTGTGGTTAGGTTTGTGTTATACACTTGGGTAAATATGGTACCTGGTAAAATGTGTTACTATATGTAAGTTACTGTAATGTCTGTAATGTTTCATACACTTCTTTTTTGGCTTGGAAAGATTTTAGTCCCTCCATGCCTTATGGCATAGTCTCCATTCTCTCTTGCTGCATATTGTTTGTTTGTGTTACGAATAATAGGAACCAACTTTATGGTCTTGTTAAAATTAGCAAGAAAGTGCTCCACTGACCTATCATGCCATTTTTATGTGTTGAAAGAGGCAACTCAAATTTAGGTAAATTATTAGACCTAATTGTAGTTATCTCCCTTGGATATTGTTCCACTGATGGTAATCCTTAAAACAATAATTGAAGATGCATTTAAGAAGGAAATCAGCACAATAATTCTTAGAATAATGTTTTAAATGTTAATATAAATTCTCTAGTGACATACAAAGAAAAGAAAATATATAAAAATATTATGAAGATTATTTAGAACAGTATGCTTACAATAGTAAAAGGGACCATAAATAGCAATACAGTAAAACCTGTCTTGAGAGACCACCCCTTTTGCCATCAAAAAGCGGTCTCTCAAGACAGGTGGTCTCTCGTAACAGGTTTGTGCAAGATGACCGTTTTTCCAGATCAAAACTCAATAGGGTTTAAGAAGGAAAAATACCCACAATTACTGTACATGCATTTTATGTTTATTCTTTATTCATAGTTTTTGTTAAAATATTGCATTCATTTCATTCCAAAATAATTGAAGCAGTCAAGATATACATCTATCATAAAACATTCACATTTATATTTCAAGATCATGTGTGCGTGTATTAGAATATAAATTGCAAAATCAACTAAGGTAATATTTATTTATTTTGTGTATGAATTGTACTGTGGCGATTTTGGGTAAATATGGAATATATGTGTTTATGTACCAATGAATGACATCAAAAGACAGAATTACCCCTCCAGAAACAAAATAAATTTTTTTTTAGAGAAAAAAGCCAAAGGCTTAATTCATTGACATCATAAAGAGATCAAATCTTAAACAAAGGGTGTAACCAGTTGCACTAGGGTGAATATATGATGGCTTGGTTGGTTTGCTTTAATAACTGTAATATCAAAAAAAGCAACAAACAACACAAACCTTTTACAATGACAATCGAATCTGGAAAGCAATAATCACTTCTTAAAGACAAAGACTGCATTGGTCCCTGGCATTACAGATTAACTTCAAAGACAAACGATGTACTCAACTGCTACAGGCCTTTAAGAAGATTTCTCATTATGACATTATCAGCGTTGTGCAGTTTTTCACAAAAGATAAAGAGTCATTACGAAGCTATTAATTGACTATGTACCTCCTGGACTGCTCCCTTTGAAGAAGGAATAGTTAATCGTAATGGGGATTTACTTGACTTTGGCACTATAATGGCAGTTAGTGACATGTGCTTTTGTCTGGTTTACAGTCTGTAGCATATAACGGCAGTTAGTGACATGTGCTTTTGTCTGGTTTACAGTCTGTAGCATATAACGATACCTGCATGACCTGTCGATTTTAGCAAACTGGTAGCCAGACAAAGACTTAACTTTTTTGTTGTTGTTTTGAACAATTGTCCTAAGTGGTCATGTTTACAATGGATGAAATAAAGATCAGTGGAGTTTGTCTCTGTTTTTGCAATGCTGGTCGTTCATAGCAGTGCCATTTACAACAGTCTGCACTTTGCCTGCAGACCCTCATGGTTACAAAGGATTAAATAATGGTCAGTGGTGTTTGTCTCTGGTTTTGCAATGCGGTCATTCATAGCAGCGTCTAAATGCATATTTTGCATAAAAAATAGTGGTCACTGGTCGCGTTCTGCAGGTGATCGCTCACGACAGTGCATTTATATAATAAAATTGATCCATGCATGACGACTGTGGTCATAAATGGCAGGTGGTCACTCATAGCAGCGGTCGCTCAAGACAGCTTTTACTGTATGTCTTGAATTATGTTCTTCCTTCTTGTGTAAATTAGTATCTCTTGAATCCTCCAAGCCATTTGTATTCTCAATACTTTGATAATTATTTTTTCAGGTCTAGAAATTATTACAGGTAAAGATATTCATTATAATTTTCTTTAGTACCTTACATTTTGACACTTTAAAATAAGAAAACAATGTTCTTTGTGCACAAAATTATAGGACAAAATGTTACTATTTTTTATGAATTATTGGTATACACAGAATTATGGGGTATGAAAAATTACATACACTTCAGTATTAATGCATGTTCTTTCTATTGCACAGATTTACCTCGAGTTATAATGTAAGTTTTAAAACGTACGTCTAAGTGTATTTTACATGTCAATTCAATTTAATATGAGATCATGTCATCCAGGTATGTTTGATTTAAACTGAAATAGTCCACATTGACTCGGAACTGTTACTTGTAGATACATGAAATGCCTGTAATTTTACCATGTTTATTCACCAGTGTAATTTAATAAACAATTCAAGGTATTGCAACTCTAAAAATCATTAAGTGTAAACTTATCAAGACATTACTGAATGATGAAATGTAAACTTTTTCTTTCTAGTCTTGTCGAACATGTATTGCATCTTTCCATGAACTTTTGGATTTCACTATTTCCATGATCGTGTTTATCAGTTTGTATACCATTTTGTTTATTGTCTCACCTGTGAAATTATGGTAAGACATAGGTATCACTCTTTGGCAGTGATGTTGTAGTCGCAGTCAACGTTAAAGTTTGTTAAAAGTTTTTAAATATAAGATACTGTACAAAAGACTTGCAATAAATTTCCACCAAATTGTAAATACTTGTATTTGAAGTGCCACAGAAGCATAAAAGATAAACATCATTTTTGCATACAAAAGTGATTGTATACATTATTATTATTATTATTATTATTATTATTCCAGTAAGGAGCTTTATAGTTTGATATCTAAAAGTTTAAGATCATGGACTCGGAAAAATTCTCAGACCTGTGATATACACCTGTATCAATCTATGCCTTGCTTAATTGTATTTTATCAAAGAGATCAGAAAGACCAGTGCTCAATTTTGTACCTTCTCTCCTCGTGTATAAGCCGTGTCCAAATGCAAACAACAGAGATCCTGATCTGCTGTCGCATAATGCACCGGCAGATCAGGGTCTATGTTGTTTTTTCTATTGATTAGTCCCTACAAACTGTATAGACCCGGATCTGCTGGTTCATAATGCGCCCGCAAATCTGGATCTATGCAGTTTGCAGTTGGTATCGACATATACGCAAGTATATATGGTAGTTATTATGGTTCTTTGATAAATATTTATTTATATTTAACTTCATTATGCCATTATAACTGGCTCTTGGAGATTACATTCCAATTTTTCAGCTGTTTGCTGAACACTTATAACACTGTTACAACACT
This sequence comes from Margaritifera margaritifera, assembly GCA_029931535.1. Classification (NCBI taxonomy): domain Eukaryota; kingdom Metazoa; phylum Mollusca; class Bivalvia; order Unionida; family Margaritiferidae; genus Margaritifera; species Margaritifera margaritifera. The sequence continues at coordinate 4,349,571 of JAQPZY010001662.1, read as the reverse complement.
GTCCTTTTGCAGCACACTTGTTGCACTGTTATAACAGTCTTTTTGCTACACACTTATAGCACTATTATAACACTCTTTTTGCTACACATTTGTAGCACTGTTATAACACGTTTTGCTATACACTATAACAGTGTTAAAACATTGTTATACCTTGATGCATTGATTTGTTGTACATTGTTAGTAATATTTTTCACAATAATGTTAATTGGTATTTTGTTTCAAAGAAATCATCCAGAGACATGTTGTATATGCCAAATCAGAGGCAGTTCATTTCAGACAGGAAAAATACCTGTGTATTATTGGTCATGATATAGAGAAAGAAAGGTAGATATATATATATATATATATATATATATATATATATATATATATATATATATATATATATATATATATATATATATATATATATATTTATCACTGGCTTTTCAGTTTATCATCTCTCTGTATACTTTTAAATAGGTAGATAGACTTTTGTGTTGTCAACCAGTGACTAATTGTAGCCATTTAAAGCCAACTTTAAAGTTTGCTTTTTATTTATGTATATCACTGTATTAGTGAATTTTAATGACAATGTGCAATTCTCAAAACATCATATTAAAAAGTAAAGTAAAACGTATTTGAGCCAATTGATATCTTTTATTTCTGTTTGTTTTCTTAAAACATTCATCAACATATTCGGTGACAGTCATGTATATTTATCTTCCTTTTTTATCTCTCTCCAAGGAATATTGCTAAAAAAATGAGATATAGTGACCACAAAGTCCATCCATCAGTCTGTCCATTCTTCTTTCCTTCAATCTTTCCATCCAAGGATAGTATTTAACACTGGGATTGGAAACTCCATAGAGCTGCCAGATATCACCTGTTCACTTTTGATATACAAATGAGGTTTCCACTTAGTTGAGCAGTAAACTCAGAAGGCACAGCACAGATGAATTTGTCCTCGGGCTAGTAACCTACCAGTAGTTGTGCTTACTAAGGTCTCAGGTTGAAGTTAGCTGTAAGAGTTTTCTGCAAATTTATATTTTTGACTTATCCTAAGATTAAGATTTCATATTTAGCTGATATCAGTACCAAAAGAAACAAACTTTTCCCCTCCATTCTGACATATTGTTTTAAATTTTATGATAGGTAGTAACACAGATTGTGTCTTTGACAAGACCGTCTTTCCTATTCATATCAACCTTGATTTTCAGTTTTAAAGTATATAAATGCATCATTGAAATACATTATGGAGTTAAATCTAGTAGCAATGCATTTTTTTATGTCCTCAGAGTATATTCCCTTGCGGGCTTGGGAATGTAGAATAGTCCCCTGCAGGCAACTAATAGAATATTCACTGATTAGTTGAGATGCAGATTGAGTAGTAAAAGCCGGCACATGGAATCACTTAAGTTTAAAATTGTATCTGTTAGTTTTATCACATTAAATCTGTTTGGTGCCCTTGACAGATGGGTAATTTTGCACCAGAGTACTGTCAGTTTGGATTGAGCTTAGCATTGACTGCATTTATCAAACATAAAATGTGCAGTCCCTCACTACCTTCATTGCCCACTCAGCGACTGTAGCACATTTCAGACAGAGAAGATTTGTCATCACCCATAATCAATTATGTAACATGGGCTAAGTTGGAGTGGAGATAACTGAAGAGTATGTATATATGTATATTGGCTGTTACTGCCTAACTTCCACAACATGGAGATATAGTCTGTGTATGATTCATGGTGAGATTTTGACTAAAATAAATAGGAACATTACACACTCTACATTAACTGCCTTTGCGGTCATTTATGCCTATGTATTTCTTCTAGTTTCTCTAACAGACTGCAGCATACCTGCACACTTTCATGGTTGTGAAAAGGCAGTGTTTTGCCCTGATGTGGCCAATGCATATCGTGCATGCCAAATCACTAAAATTGTTATTAGAGGGAACCCACAATATCATGCAGTGTCCAAAAAATGAAAGAGGATAAATATGTACAGCTTGTGACAATGATTGAAGCTTCCAGTATAAATTGTATTCTGTACACTCCAACGATGTCATTTTTACACTGTATGATATTGCAGGTTCCCTCTGTCATTGCCAATTTTAGCATTTGGTATTTTGAGTGAGATTGAATACTGCAGTCTGAATTGGTATTCATGGACAAATCAATAGAGCCGAGGTGACTGTTTCTATGCCACACACCTCTTATATCCCTTTGCTCTTTCATATCCACAGACGTCTTCCCTCCCTTTGCCAATCAAACAAGAACAAGAAGTTTAGAACATTCTCATCTCTATCATGCAGACAAGACAAATAATTTCTTGGAATTCATGTTTTACTTAAATGTGTCTGTTTGTAACACATCCTATTTAATAGCTGCATTGTTTGCACTATTATAAAATTGCATTTTTTATCTTGTATAATGCTCACTCAACTCTGAACAGCATAGATGAAGATCCAGATCTACCATCACATATTGTGCTGAAAGGTCAAGCTCTTTTTGTTCTGATTCTGAGTTCAAGTGAACAGCATGGCCATAATCTGGTGATGTATCATGTGGCAGCAGATCTGGTGTCTACAGTGTACTAATTCTGAGTTCAAGTGAACAGCATACACCTTGATCTGTTAATGCATTATGCAACAGAAGATCTGTATATACAGTTATAATTCTGATTTCATAAAAGCAAGATAAAGTAAGAAAGAGATAAAAAAAAAATCAAAGTCTGTGCAAAGTAGAACATGGAAAAAATGCTAGGTAATAAATGTGTACTGGTTGCTTTGTTGTTCATACACTTGTACCTCTAACAAGCAATATTGTGACAACTCTGATTTTAAGGGTGCTTGTCTATCATGCAATAAAGTCTTTCAGGGATAACAAACCAGACAATACTGTTTAAAATTTCATCAATGATGACGTTAGCCATCTTGAATGATTCAACTTTTTCTTTTGTTATAGTATATCTTTCCTAGAAGGCATTTTGTTTTTCATTGTATTGTAAAACTGTTTTCACTGGCAATTACCGGTATATACATAGTGTTTCAGTTTTGGAAATGTTTTAGTTTGATCTGAATCAAAAAGATCAAATGTTGAACATGAAATGAAATTATGTCTAAATCAACTTCACTAACACCATCAGGATTTGTAAACTTCACCATCCAAGATAAAATAAATTGCTGGAACACCTAACATATATCAGTGTAGTGTCTGATTTTAATTTTTGTTTCAGTGATCTTAAAATTCTTACTCTTGAATTGTTAATGATCCTGAAACTGTCATCATTGTGGTATCTTTGTCTTGTATACTAGTATTCATTTCAGTGATCTATATTTTTGTTATACCATGTATTCTTTGTTGTATTCATTTTAATATATTCCCTTTGACAAGAGCCAGGTTTACAGTTACTTTGTTTATGATTAAACTTGCTTATATCTTTTGCTTCTTCACACACAGAGAATGTCATGGAATCCATCTTTTTTATTTATCAAATCAAATTTCAAAATAATTTTCATTACTTAAAGTAACACTGAAAAATGACTTGCAATTAACCTTCGTTCCAGTTAAAATTATTTTGATCTAACTTTCCAAATTTTCTTGCAAATAAATGGAAGGTGAACAAGACAAAAATGAAGAAGAATCAACATCTGACAAATCATGCCAAAGGCAATATTTGCCAGAGACACAATCACGAGAGAAAGTATTTACATACAAGCAAAGAGATTCATGTAGAATTGAAATTTGGATACAACTTAAAAAACGTTCACAGGAATTAAAAAAGTCAAAGCTGAACAAGAAGACTCTAAAACATTACAAGATGAAAGAAATGCTAAAAATTCAAAAAGCTTAAATACTATTATTACATTGGCGGTATTTTGGCTGTTTTAGGTCTCTTGTTCATTTGGTCAAAAAGTAAAACTGTCTAATAAAATAATCTTCAATATCCAGTTGTAAAAGATGTTAAACTTGGACTTGCCCTGTCTCTGACATTAACATGGATCAATCGCTGAATTGTGTTACACGTGTCAGAGGTACAAGCAAAAGAAGATAAAACCATGTCTGTATCATGCCGAAACCAATGTGTACCAGAAGTACAATTTTACAACCCACACCCTGAAATTCTTTACCTTTCTTTTAGGTAATAAATAACATAACTTGACCCACAGATAAATGTAGAGTGTAGCCAAGATGTAATCAGTATCATTTAGCAATTATCATACAGCACTGAACTCTGCTCTTGAAGTGCATACATCATGCTTTTGAAGACGTTGTTTGAAATGTCAATAGAGCCACCATTAAACATGGATATTGAAGAAATTGCAAAGCCAATTATTCAATTTTCACTTTTACCACAGGAAATTGTTAACACTGTACGGACATAAAGTTAAACTTAATTTCTAAATACTTTAACTTCTTTTGCTAGTATAGCTTTTACCGAAACACATTTTGACTGAAACAATACCAATTATCAGATTAATGATAATTGGATTTTATGCAACAGAGACCAGATAAATATTGTAATCAATACTGATGAGTAATTATTAGAGGCTGTAAAAATTGTAAAAATGATTCTAAAAACAGCAATTTTGATGCAGAAATAAGATTGGGCCATTATTAGAACATTGGCGATTTTGGATGAAATATGGTACCAAAATAGTATATGCATGTATCCAAACGAATCCATGAAGTATAACTTCAGGAGAGGACGTTGAAGCCCAAGCTGAAGGGCGAGGGTTTTAACACTTCCAAGTGATTCGGAGAACGTTGCTACTAGAAAAAAAAATCCTTACATAAAATACAAAACACTTATAAATTTTCAGTTCCATTTTAAAGTTTCCCTAGTGAAGACGCCAATCTGGTTCATTGACTTCACTTAATTCTTGTCTGGGCTGCGTGCGCTCCCAATCAGCTGATGTAAAATGGAAGAAAATCTCGCAAGAGAGTTAACTATTAAGATCTATAGAGAAATAGCCACTTTAGGGTATCATTTAGTATAATATGTAATTTCTGAGGAATAAAGCAACTATCAGATGTTTGGCAGGTAATTACATGAAATTACTCAGATTCTGAACCGTATTCGGATGACACGCAAATGAGAATACACACCAGTTAATGTGGAGGAGAATTTGTGTGAATCTTTATTTCCATAAATAAGATGTATTAAGGCATGAAAACAGCTCTTATTTCTCAACTCGGAAAAGTTCTCTCTGCACTGGAGAACCTAAAAGGATTGCAGTTTTTCCATCAATATAAACGATACGAAATGCATACTCATTTTATTTGGGTGTGGCCTGGAAAAAGGATAAGTATAACAACACACCTTGGCATCAGTTCCGCGTGAAACCCGATATTGATACATGGATATGACCACATTGATACACCTCATCAAACAATTCTGTGCACATATTGTTATGTAAGAATGTATATAGTGCGCATAATGCCTGCATTCAATAACCATACAGTGGAAGGACAGAATTAGTGTTAATAGTTCAATTGGTTGAGATGAAAGTAAATTTAACAGGATTTTAACATAAAATTTACCATTTGACAACTCTCTTAGTTGTCCAAGCTCTACCAGTATGATACAAAACTGCTAATTCAGTGCTTCATTTGGAAATATAACAGAATAAAAACAGGTATCGCTGCTTATGAATTAGTTGAGGAGTTATGTCTTTTAGGATCCCCACCCCACCCACCCACACTGTAATGCAACATACAGAGTTTAGTGATATATAAACACTTGCTTGAGAAAATACATTTACCTTAATTCACTTAGGCGACGACTTTAAAGTTTTTTTAAAACAAAATGAGCGTAATTTACTCAAAATGATGCAGGTAGACATGGAAATCACCCCCCACCCCCTTTTTATACATGACATGGAAATCACCCCCTTTTTTACATGAGATGCCACGTATGTATGTGTATCTTATCACAAGGGCTGCTTTGTAATAATCATTGCAATTTGACATATTTGTCCGATGTTAGCTTCAAAATTGCTTTGTCCAGTACATCTATAATGTACAAATAAGAGTTTAAAAAACTCTTCATTGATAATTATTTGGCGGTGAGTAAGTTGTGGGCCCACTTATGTGGCGGACGTTGAAGAATGTAAATCCACCGGATTGGTTTGATCCAGGGAACGACTAAGGATGATCGAACTCAAATGGTTCGTGCCCACATACAACCCTAGCTAGTGTGCATTAGGAGGGAAGGAGTGCTGTGGAAAAACAGATCAACTCTTGTCACCAGAGGGGCCCACTCTACGTGTGGTACCAATGGTAAGTTTGCCTACCCATGTAAGTCTCAAGAAATAGTGATCGAGGAGGTAGGTGTTTGGGCGGGCGTGGGTAGTCAGTTGCAGCACCTAATATTTGATCCTGTCTGACCCTTGGGGTCTAGGCTGACTGGTCACCTTTTGTATCAAAGTACGCGGGCATGCCCGGTTACCTTAGTGTATGCAATCAATTTGTCTGCCGAGATCAACGGTATTGAACTATTGAATTTCCTCAAGCTGTGACCAGATTATCTCACTATTTGCGTTTGTGTTGTTATTTCATAATTAATGCTAATAGTAGACTTGAACCTGGTCTGCTGTTAAATAACATTATCAACACAATTAAACATGCGACATTAAACCCCGCTTTTATGGTAGCCTACATCATGCGTTCAAAAAGCTTTTGAGGTTCACAATTGGCCCACAGTCAAAAATATGGATATTGAAGAAGTTTTAAAGCTAATTTTATTCCCGTTTATTTTAGTCAGTTCGCGACGGACTACCTAATAGCACACGTGCTACTACCAGATAAGATTGTTACTCATTAAATGAGTACTTCTGGGCCGAATGACTGCACCTTCTTCAGTACACATGCTTTGCATGATTTTATGTTTTGAAAAGCAAGCCAAAGAAAAATGTGAAAAATACTACTGTGCAACATTTTCCATCAAAAGAAAATATTAAACCTCTTACGCTTAAAACATTTAAACTCCTTCCTATACATAAATGAGTGAAAAGACTCCAAGTGCACCTCATTTACATCCTAAATTAACGAGATTTAAAATGATTTGGTGAAGGAACTCAAACACTCTAGAGAATTCCTTTGGTTTTCCGTGAGTTTGGTACAACATTGTTAGAATTTATTGCAACAATCTTTCAAGACGGAATCGATATACAAAAAAGGTTTAAAATGTGATGAAAACGTAATTTCAGCAATCAGTAAGGTAAACAGCATTGAGGACATGACAAATAAAACAAGTTTCAATGAAATCAACCTTGGAATCAGGAACAAAAATTAACAATGTAGAAACTTGTACATTTAGCGGTAGAATTGATACTGATGGAGCTGATGAATATTGAATTAAACAGGACAATCTTTCTAAGAAAAATGAGTTTAACGACAAAACGAAACTAACGCATTCATGTATATTGCTGTAGAATTTTTGCATTGCACCATACCAGGAATGTCAAGCTATGAGTTTAATGGCAAAACTAATGTCTTCATGTACATTGCTGTAGAATTTTCGCATTGTACCATGCCGGGAATGTCAAGATATGAAGTGATTGATATCAGGTAGTTTCTTCGTCACGTTTCATGTAAGGCAAAGGGAGATACTAAAAGGAATCTCAAAAAATAACTTCCTTTTGAAGGAATCAAAGACAAACTAATTGGAATAAAACAATAGTTTTTATTTTGGGAACAATATTTAAAGATCCTAGAGATCATTATAACAGTTTTACAATGAAACCCGGCACTAGTATTAATATTTGTTACCCATAAATACAATGCCGCAAATATGGACACATGAGCATTTATGATGGGAGGAGCAATAGCTAACTGTCTAGCATTTAGCGGAAGCAACTATCTGTTCAAGTTATTTCATTCTAATGGATTTGATGAAGAAATAAATAAACATGACACATATTTTGGAAGAATATAAGAAGAAAAAAAAAACTACAGAGTTCATTGAAAAGGGAAAATGCACTGCAGTACTTGAATGCAAGATTGATAGAATGGGCCTGCATACTCATCTACTCATCCGGACTCATCTACTCATCTGGACGCACCTACTCATCCGGACTCATCTACTCATCCTGATGTACCTACTCACACAGAAAATAAGAGTAAACCTGAAAGCCTAGACATCCTAAACTTAATTATGTTTACCAGCCTTTTTATGATCAAGTAGTTAAGGCGTACTTACACACTGAAGTTGTGATGGGTGTTGTGTGTATGTTACCTACATGTCTCTTTAAAAAGAAAGACTGTAGGCACGGTCGTTTTTGTAAGTAAGATGTAGTAAAGATAACATATATCTTTTCATCTCTAGATAAATGGCAATGTACGGTAAATACATTACTCTTCAGAAGCAGGAAAAGATACCACGGGCTGTAAAATACCTCAATCCAACACAGCATTGTATCACATACACACTGAGCAACATTAACCTTGAACATAATGTGCATATATCAATACAGAAGCTACAACCAAATGTATAGATTGTACCCGGTAGTTTCTTCGTCACGTTTCATGTAAGGCAAAGGGAGATACTAACAAAGCAGTGGTAAACAATTTAGGTAGAATGTTTGCGAAAGATATTGCCATATCATACGAAAGCGAATAAATGCAACATTTTCATGACAAAAAGATTTATGGCTGCCTGACTTCAGTTCGAAACAAATAGGATTGATCAAGACATTATGAATGATACATTGATACAGTTACGATCAGGTGCAGGTAATGCACAATATACTAGTATAAAGTTATATAGTTTACGGTGTATGGATGGAAAATTAAGTATGGATGGAAAATTAGGTTTAGACATTCAGAATCGGTCCTTGTCCGCTGTATCCTTGTACTCTTCCACGGGATTTCAGATTTAACATTACACTTGCAAAAGCCTTAGAAGGTGGAAACCAATTGCGCAGTCTTCAAGTGGCAAATACAGAAAAAGAATTTATTTCTTTTATGACTACATCATACAGGAAAGAATCATCGACATAGCAGCCAATAGACATTTCAGTAACCTCACACTTGATTCTCCAAGAATGAGTTTATATACAGGAAAGATATATATATTGAGCAAAAAGTGGAGATAGTAAAAAATAAAGTTTTTCTTTTTTTCAACTTAAAAACAATATAACAAAACAATCGAAGCGACTATAAAAGTTTCACAAATGTGATTTATTATCAGAATTTCACATTGATACAACCCTTTACCGAAGCCACAAAGTATATGTTTTATGAAAAAGAAAAGCACACAATTGGTATTATACACTTGTAAGCATCAAAGAACTTCATTTGCAAGGGAGATACATCATTTGCATCTGGAATTAGTTTCTCTGGACCTAATGAGTAATCTTTAAAATAGTCATATATGTGTAATTGAATCTCCAAATCCACTTCTAAAATGCAACCAATAACAAAGTGGTCTGGTAGTTCGAATAGGTTTCCTCCTGAATGCGTCTTTCACTGACTCCGCCATTCATCTAGTTTGTTCATCACTTGCCATTTTTTTTTAACCGGCATGTATTGGCTCGTGTTCCAGCCATAAGATGGATGACATCTCGGAGCATAATGAATGACCTTGACCTTGACTTTTTTAAAAACACACCGTCCTTTTTTATCTTATGATATTTGTCTGAGTGGTATTTGTGATTTTTTATGGCGTATCTGTGCGGTATCATACTAATTCCATCTCGTCTTCGCTCTCACTAATCAGGAACATACCATTAGGAATATATCACAGTTTGTCAACAGTTCAATGTCCACACCTGATATCTTTAAACTGAATTATAGAGACTTCTGCTAATCCCAAGCAATAAATAAATAAATAAATGAGGACGTGGAAAAATTATAATTATAGTTCGAAAACTGACCATTTCTATACTGCTCTAAAATGTCTGGACCACACTTATATTTATTTTAAAAAAATGACCACGGGTCCCTGGACCACTCATAATTTTATAAAACAAAAATACCATTGAGTCCATGAAACACATACTAATTTCTTCATTGTGCATTGAGTGTAACACAAAATAATTTTAAATTCTTTTTTACGCAACATAAATATTAGTACAAAATTACACTATATTGAAAAACAGTAAACTAAATTGAACACATGAAAACCCATGTGATTGTTATTTCAGCGCCTATGTTTTCAAGCTATTTCTCATCATGTATATTGGAAACTAAAGACTTGTTTACACAGTGTAAATAGCATGATATCCAGCCACATAGTATGCGGACGTTATCACGGAACCACAATATAAATCAAAATTAATAATACTTGGACCAGTATTTTAAATTCAAATCGGTGAGTACAAGAAATTAAAGTTCTTGTTTGTTAATTTCTCAACAAAATAAAATAGTGTTTAATGGGCACAATATAGAAACCAAGCTTTGTATGCTTGAATCGGTGATCTGCATTTGAGAACCAGTCTAGTCTTATCGTTTGCACCTTCTTAAACAGACATATAGTGCATATTTCATTATATGTTATGCTATAAAGTAAATAGAATGTATAACAGATAGAGACAAAGAAGACATGCACAAAGTTATAATGATATATTATTCAAAATTTGGGGGACTGGGTGCGAGACAGCCCCCCCCCCCAGTCAATAGATTGAACTTATTATTTAAGGTAGGCCAGTAGTACTTGATTTGGCTTCATCCCCATACTCATTGCAAAGTTGTGCGAAGTGAACATTTGGCTGAAGTTCAAAATGAATTGGTAATAATTAATTAAGCCGAAATTGAGCTCATAAATATGCATTGGATGGTTATGTAAATATATCAAATTTTAATAGGTTTTACAATATTTTTCGTCTTTCTTTCCAAGAAAACTCATTATCTATGTAAATCATGCTAGAAAGTTATAATTTGTTGCCTAACTGGAATATAGCTAAGAACCCAAGCCCAAAGATATGGTACACCTCTCTCTCTCTCTCTCTCTCTCTCTCTCTCTCTCTCTCTCTCTCTCTCTCTCTCTCTCTCTCTCTCTTATGTAAACGCCCTTGTTTACCTTCAAGATGATTAATTTCAGACGGGTGTAAATATGAAGATTTTCGTATTACAGGCGACTCGGAGAATCACTCTTCTTAACATGCTCGTATTTTTCTTATTATTACGGGTGTTTGCTCAAATAGACTCACGTAGGCACAATGAATATATACTAATTTAAAATGTATGCACGTATAGCAATATTTCTAATCGAGACAAATAATCTGTGAAATGAAAAACACTTCCTGTGGTGGAAATAAGGACTAATAACATTTTAGATATGTTTTTCAAACGGGATAGTGTCAAAGAAGGAAATGCATTAAAGAAAATCGTTGAATATGAAATTGAGTTCATAAATAGGCATTTTAGATTGTTCAGATTCAATTTTAGATAAGACCTTTATATCGGTTCAGTTAGTAATGCATATTTTGATCAAAACTTGATAATGCATGGAGAAAGGTAAAATCAGAATAAATGCTATGTAGCGAAATGTTAAATGAAACCTAACACTTATGTTTACATAAATGGAAAATATTATTTCATTTAACCCAAAACGGTTCGTCACATTAAGCGCCATAGTTGGTAAACGTGTCTTTTTTGAAACGTTTAAGAAGATTTCTGAACACATTTTAAAGACCATCTGCAATATTAAAATATGATCCTCTGATTTCCAAAATCGTAACTTCAAGCTTATTTTTGAAAGGTATTCGATACCCCAAAATAGTACTTATGATTTGGTATACATTATTGTAATTTGTGGACACGTATTATGGCAAGAGAATTACTTGTTTTAGAACTTGAATTTCCTTTGATCATTAACCTCAGAGTTAAAAGATCAAAAACAGAAATCATCATATGTTTTCAATGCGTCTTCGCAATTTTATAAAATATAGCTTGCTGACACAACATCATCAAAAGGTCTTAGATGACATAAGTACCCATCGACGTTGAGAGGTCCTTTGATGTGACTTGTTTACACATCAACTTCGGTAGGTATTTTCGTATGACTATTTATACATCAAGTTTGAGAGGTTTTAAAGATTCACTTGTGTATACATTACCTATATTAGGAGGACAACCTCGTGTTTAAATACCAACATCAGGATGACATCTGACATTATGCGTTTGTTATTTTCTTACGATAATTACTTTATAAATCAGAGAATACACACATATTTACTGTAGTCATCTCAACGTTGGTGTGTACGCAAGTCACACGATAAGACCTCACAATTTTGATGTGTAAACACACACACACACTTGAGCAAAAAGATAAAATATCCACTTACTGTTATCTTGATTTCATGTTAAAATGGTTTAGCTTCTTGGCATGGCGTCTGTACACCGTCAGGTTTGTTTGCAGACTGATGCCTCTACGCTCCCACATATTTGCGCGTAGTCTACCAAAGACCACACTTGCTCTAGCAATTCTGGCGTTGGTTTCATCATCGATGTGAACTGCACTTGATATTGTATTGCTGAGAAAGGCGAACTTGTTCACTGCCAAGATGATTTGGCTATTTACTGTGATGGTAGGCTCTACTTAAGGTTTTTCTGGTGCAGGTTGGTGCAACACCTCTGTCTCCTTGATACAGATTGTGAGACCGAAATTGTCACAAGCTGAATTGAAGTGGTCCATACTCCGTTGCATGTCAGATTCAGATTTGGCATTCAGAGAACAGTCGTCAGCAAATAGATCACAAACAGTCACTTCCTGTAACCATGTGTGAACCTCCGGCTTTGTAAACTTCTGCTGGTATACATCTGTTCCTGGTGCTTTGCCATTTGACAGCAGATCAATTGCTCAGTTTCAGTCAGCGTTGGAGAATCAGCAAACAATATGTTGATTTTTACTTGGGGCAGTAGATCAGCTGCTTCCTCACTGATAGATGATTGTTGATGGAGGATATTGTTCAAGTGTTCTGCCCATCGTTGTAGTATATTTTCTTTGTCAGTGAGCAGTGTGGTGCTGTCAGCACTCAGTATTGGAGATGTTCCTGATGACTGTGGCCCGTAGATAGTCTTCAAAGTATCATACAATTTCTTCACGTCATTCCTATCTGCGTAGGACTGAATCTGATCTGCCTTGTTGCTCAGCCATGAGTCTTGCAACTCTCTGAGTTTACATTGTACAGTCCTCTTGATGTTGTTGAAGGCTGCCTTCTAAGATGATGAAGTTCTGTCTTCTAAACAGGCCTTTTGTAGCTGATGTTCTCATTCAGTATGGCAGCATTGTTCTCATCAAACCAATCTTGATGTTTGTGTGTAGTGGGACCAAGAGTTTTGGATGCTACTGAGTACACAGAGTCTCTAAAGAATGCCCAGTTTTCCTCGATATTTTCCGAGTTCGCATCAATTGTTTTTAGTTGGCTGCACAGTTCTTCGACAAATGCCTGTTTCACATTCTCCTGTTTCAATTTGGAGACACTTAGCTTTTGCGGCACTTTTGCCTTGTGGTCATCTGTTAGGCTGAATCTGGATATTGTACTTGGAGACTAATGAGTCTGTGGTCAGTCTAACATTCTGCACTTCTCATGGCATTCGTCACTTGTACATTCTGTCTGTCTCTTCTCCTGACGATGACGTAGTCAATGAGATGCCAGTGCTTGGAGCGTGGGTGCATCCAATACGTCTTGTTGCGGATTGGCAGGTGGAAGACTGTGTTGGTGATTAGCGGGCCATGTTCAGCGCATTTCCTCAGTAGGAGGAGTCCATTGTTGTTGCATTTGCTAAATCCAGTTTTGCGAATGACATCTGGCTATGCCTGTTGATCTGTGCCAACTATAGCATTGAACACACCAAGGATGATGAGCTTGTCTGCCTTGGGTACTTATGCATTAAGAGACTCCAGGTCTTCATAAAATTGGTCCTTGATCTCATCTGGATTTGTCATGGTGGGTGCAAAGGCGCTTATGATAGTTGCATGTCTTTTCCCGACAGTGGAAGTCTCATTTTCATTAGTCTGTCATTCACACCCTTTGGGAGATTTGTGAGCTTGCTGACTATCTGTGATTTGATGGGAAACCCAACACCAGCTTCACGTCCTTCTTCTTTACTTCGACCACTGCATAAGAAGGTGTAGCCGGCTTCTACTTCAGTGAGTTGTCCTTCCTCAGCTAGGCAAGTTTCAGTTAAGTCTACAGTCTGAATGTTGAATTTGGCCAGTTCTCTACCAACTAGAGCTGTTCTTCTCTCTGGTCTATCTGTTGATGTACTGTCCATTAGTGTGCGCACATCCCCGGCATCGATGGTGAGTTGCGTCACCTTTGTCTTCGAACGTTAAGTTGGGATCCCCGTCAGCCGCGGTATGCAGACCAGGGTTCAAGTGAAGCAGGCAATGTTTAGACTATAGTATCTTTTCTGGCCCCTTCCTCATGCTACGGAAGTGAGCAGTGTGATCATAAAATAAGCTACTTAGTCACCCAGGGGGCTGCCGGGTTCCACTGCTGCTTAGGTCCAGTGAAAAGCGACCCAAATCCCTGAGTCTCCTGTGTGAAGGTCTGCAGCTACACCTCGTATTGTATCGACACCTGCTGTTTTTCCGCTCGCCCATCGCAAGAGGACTGGAAGATTTCTGGTGGGGGGAGGAGAATAATGTCATGACTTGCGCGTGAGTTTTAAGTGAGGGAAAGTTGCGCAGAGTTACTCTCACCACTCTCTCCTCCCGACTTGTCTGACTCCAGTGACACGACAATGTATAGACGTCTGGAGACAAGTCCGGATGCAGCGGATGGGCATCGGGTCCTACTGCACCTGAGCTGATGTCCTGCGCTGTCCACACGGTTCTTGCCATCTGCCTTCATAGCCGGGCTTGGGTGGGATGGGGGTGGGGGTGGGTGGGGTGGGGGGTTGAGCATATCTGCTGGGCCGCCTAATCCACCAGAGAAGACTTTCCAGAAGGAGCCAGGTGTAGCTGTCCACTCTGGATCAATAAGTCAGTTGCTGATGTAGGACTTTTACTATAGCACGTTAAATAACCAACATGGTGACAAAATAAACTGATACAGATTCTCTTTGCATAAGTGTTGAAACAAACAAACTTTAACAATGATATGAAACAAAATATACAATTTTACAACACAAATGATTACAAATATATTAGCATGTATAGAAGACAATTAACCAATAAGAACATTTTCGGATTGTACAAAGATAAGATGAATGGCGTGCGAATACAAGAATTCTTTGACCTTAGAAGTAAGCTATATGATTTTAGAACTGACATAGTAGAATAAAACTATGCAAAAATATTAAGAAATATGTTGTTTAAAACAATCTTAAAGTAGATATCTATGAAAATAATTTATTTAACCAAACCCTCAAGCACCAAGAAATTAATTTAATTAGATCATACCATCACGAGATATGCAATATCACGATAAATAAGGTTGTTCTTTCACTGTATAAGGATATACGTTATTTAGTTGATAATATGAATACTTTGCGATATGGTAACTATTCTCTTTGGGACTAACTCGTTAATCACATTTTGTCGTGTGATCAATCGGATATTCCAGCCTCATTTAAAGCTTTTGTTTTCATTTTTTTATGTTTTTTATATTTATTTTTATAAATCTAATATTTTCACAAAGATCTTATGTGACAAAATTATATTTTTGTCTTATTAGCCATAAAGATATTCAATATAGCGTACCGCTGAATGCTAGCTTTGTTATGTTGATTGGTTTCTCTTTTATATATGATCTAAATTCACACAATCGCCTATAACAAAACAAAGTATTAGTTTCCTAGTTTCCACTAAAATGGAATCCTAGCTAACTATCTAATTTATCACCAAGGTCTATTAGAATTACATTGTTGTCACCAACGATCCATTTTCTGTTGTGAGCTTTATTGTATATAAAGGTTGGAAAGATAATTAGAATAAAATAAAAAAAAGTATTTATATTCTGTTTCAATCCAATCCAGTGCAAAAGTTGTTTTTTCGCAATTTGTAAAAACACATATAATCATATTTTGAAGTTCTTTCAGGCACATTTATAAGTTAGTAATCAGAACGAGCCTCTTGTACATCATAGATTTTAATTCGCTGTTTTCCATATTTACCTGTGCATCAGAAACAAAAACAAATAAATGTACATTCTGTGTGCATCTACATTTTCTTTTCTCTTTTCTTGCAGAGGGATTCCTTGTTGAGCAGTTGCTAATTTATGTCCTACTCCACGCAATATATTATCATACATCTACATTTTCTTTTCTCTTTACTTGCAGAGGCATTCCTTGTTGAGCAGTTGCTAATTTATGTCCTACTCCACGCAATATATTATCATATGTGCTTCTCAAGGCCAACCATAAACAATGGTGATCAGGATAAATATTGTTGCACTAATATTATTAATATGAGTGTCTTTTTTGTTCATCGCAGAAAAATGTACACGCTTCTGTAAAGTGTGATCCCTTTAAATGGAACGTGTTAGGTAATCCTTTGACATTAATCATTAATAGTTTAATTGCTGGATTGAAATACTTCTTTGGATCAGTTTCTCTATCCTTTTGGCACAGTGCTGAGAGTCCTTTTAGACGCATTCTTCGCGAATCAAGTATTACATTTGTTTATGTTGTATTAGCAGATATATAGATAATTATCTCTCGTGATATAATCATTAAATAAAGAAGTTAATTTCTGTACTTAGCAATTGCACAGTAGACCAATAGCTCAGACGTTATCGTATGGTACTGGAGAGAAATATTCCCCAGTTCATAATCTTGGATTGCACCTTTTCTAATTTCGGATGCCTTTTCCAACGCTGTTATAAATCTCAGATACTGAGAAAGAGTATAAGGATACAACGTGCAATGATATGCCTGTATCTGAAAATTGAGTAGAATTCTAAATTTCTTTCAGTATACAAAATACTTAATAGATTCAGCACCAGCGGTTTCTGCATTAGCTGCTCATGAGTTTACCTTTATCAGTTGTTCATTGATAATATGCTTTGTTTTATTTGTTCTCATAGACGGTGGTAACCACAGGACTTTAAACGTCATGAAAATATTGTAACC
Organism: Margaritifera margaritifera; assembly: GCA_029931535.1. Taxonomy (NCBI): domain Eukaryota; kingdom Metazoa; phylum Mollusca; class Bivalvia; order Unionida; family Margaritiferidae; genus Margaritifera; species Margaritifera margaritifera. Next base: position 4,332,565 of record JAQPZY010001662.1, on the reverse strand, counting down.
ATTCAGCTTGAAAAAAAATCATTACTTCCGTTTGAAAAGCGTATGTCTTTAATCAACATTCTTCCAAAATTGTCTACAACTAAATTATTTGCATCTCCTTTACTCTTTACATCCAACGATGAGAACGAAATTACCTCGTACAATTAAAACACGTTTTCCAAGCCTAGGTATTACAACTTGTAAGAGGTGCTCAGGTTTTATACTATCTGGAGTGTAAGTAATTCCATGATATGTTGCATTAAGTTGCTTAAAACCCCGGTGTGTTTTTTCGTGTTTGAGAGGAATTATATATTTTCCGTGTAATCCCATCCTATTTATTTAGTTAAATTTTTATAATGTATTATATAGAACTTCTTTGCTCACGTCTCAGATATATTTATAGTAGATATAAATATTGGCGTCCATTACAACGGCAATAAAAGTATACTCATAAGTTATATGTTCATCAGAAAGTTTGCAAACATTAATCACTGTAGGTTGCTTTTGCTTAACTTAAGTGATATTATCGTCTAGATTAGTGCAAGAATATAGATCAAAAGCTGTATCGAAATTACCTAAATACTGAGTAACCAAACCAGTTTTTATTTATAATTTATGTAATCAAGTGTCAGTGCCCTATTTTCATTGAACTGCTCATTTTCTAACTGAATATCATCATGTTCTGTATCATGTCTTTCATTTTCATCATTATAGTGGGCAGGTTAAGCCTAAAATTGTGCACTTTGGGTTAAAAGCATGAAACTTGGCACACTTATACATTGGCCCATATGAAAGTGCTCAACATAACTCTATGATACACAATTGATGACAAAATTAGCAGGAGGGTATATGGTGGCTATTGATGCCCAATATCACATGAAATGCCTGGCAAAGCTATATGAACGTGCACAACTGAGTAGCGACACAGCACAGAGTACAAATGAAGGTTCTTTACATTGTATAGCCTTTGCTGAGTTGGTCTCACGTACAGAAGAATTTCGGGATTCAATAGAAGCAGGACGAGTGTTCAGTGTGAAGAGTCGGTACTCCTCCAGACTGCAGGAATTTGGTGTCAAAGCTGTAGATGTACACCACATAACTAAAAAATCGAATATTGGCAGCGATTCCGATTATGACAGCTCACAATGCTTGGATGTTATGCTAGCATTTGACCAAGACACTGGAGCATCACTCAAACAGGTGTGAGATCGGGACTTTGATTCAGAGGTATCAACACTTCCAAAAACATCCAAAATCATCCGTCGAATTGTCTTAAAAGTGAAACAGACATTAAATGGAAGATTTCTTGCAAACTATCAAGATCAATATGTACCTGTATCTCTTACTGCACTAGTGAGCATGATACTGGATGGATTAGATATCAAAGAGCAATTTGTTGCATAGCAGCCTCAATCTAATGCATATCTAACCAATTCACAACTCCTGGTGTTCGATGGCATGAAATATCGGACCAGCCAAACTGCCTCTACACCAAGCCATCGACACCACAGTGACACAGAAACACCAGTATCGATCTATCTTGCCTTAAAGATCCACGGAGACACAAGAAAGCCAGGCCTAGTTGACACTCTCTACAACATGGGGTGTATGCCATGTATGAAGACGAAGGGGTGATATGGAACTACCCTGACATCTACTTCTGCTTTGAAATAAATGAGCTTTAATTTTAAACTGTTGAACAACCTTGTTTTCTAGTGAAACTCTGGCATGTATGTTTATTTCATTAAAAGTGATATTATATGTTTTTATGTTACACTTTGATCACGCACATGCCTTGCTTTGTATTTATTGTCTATGAAAATGCATTTTAAATCTGTCATCTATGCCTCTTTGGACTTTACAATCACCGTTTGTAACAGACTGCATTATCACTGCATGCCCATGTCAAGTTTTACGCTATTAACCTAAAGTGTACAATTTTGCAAAACTCCTTGGTTAACCCTCCTCGCTATTAGCTTTATTAGAATCAAATCAACTGAAACAGATAACTAGCTCTTGTTAAAGCATTAGCAATTGCTCCCTGCCACTTTTGAATTTGCAGTCTGCAATTGCTATCGTTCCTATTTTATGAGTTACTTAAATCAGCAAACGTTGCTCTCTTCGATTTAATATATAGCTATATTATATGCGATTAATGCAATATACAATTTTAAATCCTCTAAAGTGGCATTAAACCCTGTATAAGCTAGATGTATAAAAATATGTCCTATGGCACAGGTCGCCTCAACTCCTAAATTAGCAGTTACAACACCAATTTCACCCGACACACTTGCCATATCAACCTCTGCAAAGCTTAAAAACTTATATGTTGTTTATACTTTCTTTCTTATACCACTATAATGTTCTGGATCTTTAACTAAATTATTCTTAAGTTCATTATTTTCACGAACCTAAAATTAATTCCGTGGTCGTTAGATAATGTATCTACCATTTAATTATTTAATTATGTTGGGTGGTAGAATCTCGTTTGCTTTGAAATAGTCAATCGTAAATTGACTTAAAGATATTGGACCAACCAATTTTAGTACTTATTCTGCACCCTTGTTAGTTGGGGAATCTAATTTAAAATTAAATATCCTCTTCAAAAGCATACTGTAACTGACTGTAACAGTTGTGTTTAATGATGCATAGTAAATATTGTTAACTATGTTGTTCGTTTCGTTTGCCATTTATAAATATAAATTGTATTAAATTTACGCATGCCTCCCCTAGTAACTAATCTATTAATCTACAACATATTTGGAAATGGATGTATTTGACTTCCTGGAGGATATATTACTTGCCTCACCAGAGAGTCATGACGTCTTCGACACTTATATTTTAGATGTTCTGTTTTTTGTTGTTTGTTTCTTTTTTCATATATATATATATATATATATATATATATATATATATATATATATATATATATATATATATATATATATATATATATATATATAATACATACTCCTATAGAAAAAACACTGCAGCTATCAAGTAATAAATGTTGCAGCATATTTTAATATCATCTAAGTAATGTTTACGTTACTGTGTTTGCTCAGTAGCCATAATATTTTTGAAGTTGTCTGCCTTTGCTTTCTTAAATTCTTGTGACGTTTTCCACGTTGTTTGCCAAGTTTAACTTCACGTGGATCTCTAATTTTTTGTGAGGTAGCTTTCTCGAGTGATTTAGGAATATTTAGATTTTCTTCAGTTTTGCTTTCAAGAACTTTTCGCTTCTCTCTCTTTCTGCCGGCTATTTCATTTACCATTACGTTATTTTCAACTTACCTTCAAGTTGTTATTAATTTATAAATATCATAAATAGTATTGACGGTTACTGACTTCCTAACGTAATTACGTCCTGGTTTTCTAGAACATGTTCGCTTTACTCGCTTTCCTTTGCAAAATGTATGTGTTTAAATGTTATCAAACTAGCACTTAATGCTGAAATTGGTAATCCAGACCAAAAAAGTAAAAACAAAGTTAAGTAGTCTTCCTTCAACTCTTTCGTTGAAGTTATCAACTGGAAGAAATTTACTTATCAAAGATGTTATCCCTATTGCATCTGACATTTATAAAAAAATCTAATATCTTTTCTTGGTTTGTTTTGAATCCATCATATCCAACTCCTTATCGTTCAAACGTTTGCCAGACATTTCGTTGTATGTTCCATTTACTATACTAATTTTTAATTCCTGTTGTATGCTTCTGTTATCCCGTCTTTATATGCGAAGCAGTCCTGACATACAGTACCAGCAGAGCAATCAATACCATGTTTAGGTTATACAAAACTTAATTTTTTTTAAAGTTGATCTTGATTTATTTAAATATCGTAAAATGCCGAAAGGTCGACACCTGAGTATAGAAAGTACCAAAGATGATACTACTGAAGATTCTGCTAATAAAAAGATGATATTACTGAAGATGATACTAAAAAGAACATGATAAATTGCCTCATATTCCATTAAATAATGATATAATTATTTTGTCACAGGATCCGCATCCACACATTACACAATTAGTTGAACAATTAATGATTAATAAATACAAATATAAAACTACATTATGATCTAATTAAATATAATTTATCTATTTCTGAAAATACATTGCATTACAAAGAAATAGGTAAACATAGTACAATGGAAAAATTATTTCTTTAATAGCATTTTGTTAATTCTTTCATTAATTAGCTTGCTCTCTACAATTGTATTAAACGGTTTCTTGTAGTAACAAATATGATTCAAGATTAGCTACTCTATTAACTAGCTAGCTAATCTGTTAACGTATTTCAGAAATTAAAATTACACCAGCTCCTGAAAGCATAGTCAAAATAATAGACGCTTCTGTATTTGTTTCATGATCTATATATTTTATATTATGACGGAAATAAGATGTTAGTAATGTAGGCTTTTCTACGTGATTCTTATTAACCATATTTTTGTCGTTGTCTGTGTCCTGACGAACTGTTCAGTCTGTTTACTACGGCGGTATTTACAGTAGGATTCATTTCTAGTACAAACGAATCTAATGACATTTATAAATTATTATTATAACTATTCTATACTGCCAATCTTCATTACCATATCACTTGGTAATAAAAATATACCCTCATCAGCAACTGAATAATGTAGCCTAACTTTGAGATTGAAATATATTGTTGAAAACTTACTAACGTTTTCCTCTGAATTATAACCTTATTCACCTAATATAATTTTTTCTTGGTGTCCTGAACAGTAGCAACAGACTTGTTCATTATTGTACTTGAGCACCTAAAATATGTATTACCTATGCTCTAATACTCTAATTTAGGCTATTCCTTCATTTGTTAGTCCTTTACTATTTTGTAGCAAGAAATGAGTCTTTCCTATTTCGTCATTGGGTGATAAAATATTATTAATATCTGCAGCTGTCATTTTTCTCAAGTATACAACTGTTCCAGTTCCATAATTATAATGTTGTTGGTAGGCACTTAAACCAACAACTGGTGTAAGTTTCCCAAAGCCTTGATGCACAGTTTTATGTTTTTCAGGACCATTATCAATAAAATATTTTTTCCCCTTAATATTAAAGTTATTAAAAAAGTCTTCAAATTTATTTAGATCTATAGTGTTGTTTGTTGGATCAAATGCTTTATCATGTAGTAATGGTATTGAACATTCAGACAACAGTTTTCTTATCTGAAAGTATATATTAAATTTCTAAACAAACTTGAATAATTCTGGTTTACTTGTATCTGATAAATGCCAATAAGATATTCGTGACTAATTCTGGTATACTTGTATCTGATAAATGCCAATAAGATATTCTTGACTAATTCTGGTATACTTGTATCTGATAAATGCCAATAAGATATTCCACATCCTTATGATACCATCCATACTGCCCAGTTTAATTGAATTTGCCAAATTTTCATGTCAAACTGTGCCACTTATCTATTAACTGTATCATCACTATCAAATTTTGAAGTGGAGTTTTTTAAATCTTGTGTGGTTAGTCATTTAGACTTGTTGCTTTGGTTTTCAAGTTTTGTCTTGCTATCAGAATCGATTAAATCGTGTCTAACGTCAGCACCATCTCCTAGAGATGCATACAGAGAAAAAGCATCATCCAGCTCGTTTAAGTATTGAGTCAACCAAACCTTACTTTTGCAATATAATTTAAGTAGTCGAGAGCCTTGACTCTGTTTTCTTTGAAATCTGCAGCTTTTCTCTGGTATTCTTTGTTATATTTTAATGTCTTCATATTTCTTCGTCAGATCCATTAGGATCAAAGAACTTGAACAAATAGTTATTTCATGTGTATGCTCGAGCGATAGCTATTGGTACTCTAATCACAATTGATGTCGTAGCCATTTATTTTGCTGTATTTATGAGTGACACAGTTTTATACTGCCGCCGGGTTTCAAAGTGAGACTTTTAGAATGATCTCGAGGATCTCTTAATATTGTTCCCAAATCAAAACTATCGTTTTCATCCAGATATGATGTCTTTGATTATTTTTTTAATGAAATGCGTATTGTAATTGATTATGAATTCACGTCAATTTGATTAATCCTATATAAAATACTATATATAATGAAATGTCATTACCATTTTCAACATACAATTTTTTCTAACAATAAAAAGCGTGACTTTCAACGAGCAACAATCTTTATCAGGTAAACGTCCATGTGCCATCATGTAGTCGATTGTGAACTGGATACAAAAAACTGGATTGATTAGCTTTAAAACTTCTTCAATACATACGTTTAATGAAGGATCAATTGTAAACCTAAATAGCTTTTTTTCAAGATCATGCTGTTAACAACAGTAAAAGCAGAGCCTACTGTCTCATGGTAAATTGAGTTCATAATGTTGTTTGTTTCTCACGACATTATTTGCATTTTTTTTTATCTTGAAAGATAGCCAATTAGCTCGCAGACTTAAAGTTCTGATTAAGTATTTAGCAGTGTATTTTTGACTGTGCCTTTAACACACATTGCCTTGGCATGGTTTTACTTTTGTGGCTACAGTGTTAGAAATCTTGTCAGTAAAATGCCATGTGGTGTCAGGTTGTCGATTCTAAATTGACTAAGTGAAAATGGAAAAATTAGCTTTACAATTTCTCTAATGTCTATGTTTGCTGATATCTTAAACTTCTTTAAAATCATGCTATATGCAACTGTGAGAGCAGATTTAAGTGCTGCATGGTAAACAGAGGTGATAATGGTTCTTGTTTCAGTCGACATCTTATAATGTATTACCTGCAAAGGTAGCCAACAAGCGCGCAGACTTCAACGTCTTGTTAAAGCATTTCTGGTATTGGGTTGGAAAAAGTGCAGGCCTCGCCGTTGTATGATGCTATCATGTTTGGATTTTATTAGTGTGAATTTATTTATCCAACCTTATACGGCCGATTGTTGAAGAATTTGCAGCAAAAGAAAAACAACTTTACTTTTGAACGAAAAAAAAAAATAAAAATAAATAAAATTTTACTAGAGCGTGCTGTTTGATATTGTTTCATTTATCTTAAAGAAGTGTGATTTCAGAATTTTCTGATATTTCTACTCTTGTTATTTCTTTAAATGTTCGGCTGAGCTATATTAAAATCATGTGAACGTTTTCCAAGTTATCTTCCAAGTTCAACTTTACATGGATCGTTTGGCTTTTGTGAAGTTACCCTTTCAGTTGTTGTTCTTGTTTCTTATTTGTGGCTGACTTTTTTGTATCTTATGTTTTATCTTCGCTATCTTCCCTTTCTTTGGCAAGGAAATGTGTAAGATAGATGAGCATAAATCTGCATATGTACAAAGGTTAATGACTTACGATCCTACGGACATGTAAATTTGAAATGTAATTTGGTAAATAAAAGAGATGGACTCTAAGATATTTTCAGAATGTGGAGAATAGAAGGAGATAACTAAGTTTTACAGAACCAGCAGGTAAACTTTGTCATAATGAGCACTGCAGAAAACAATCTAAAAATGGAGGAATGAAAACAGAGAGCACTGAACTTAACATATAAATAAATACACAAAACAAAATACCACAATGATGTAAACTTCAGCTCAGTTAGCATGGCAAATAATAGTATTATTTTATTAGCATCAAACATCAAATCAGATACAACATGTGTGTACCATCTTATATCTGAGATTTATAAACTTTACAAAACTCGAAGGTGATAGGAAATTTGATTTAGACTTAGATCATGTCATACTGTATGCCTCGTTTGATATATCCGATCCAGGTCAACACAGAAAATGTTTTCATTGGTCAAGCACGATATACGCAATAGCCAGAAAATAAGGTCTAAGAAGGATAAAATGTCTGTTGAAAATGAAATAAGAGAACGAAGGAAAAAGTTGAGTCATTCAAGATTGCTAACTTCATCATTGAGAATGTTTTGAAGAGAATTGGTCTAATTTACTTTCCATGTGAGACTTCATTGTCTAAAAGACAGAGCCTCCTGTAATAACAACGTTTGTAGCAAGTGTGGTTAAAGGCACAAATGCATCAACAACAAACCAACCAGTACACATTGTTTATTTTTCATTATTTTCTCCTATCTGTCTGACATCAATGTTTTAAAGTTATTAAGCTAGCATACCTAACTTAAATGACCGAATTCCATTGAAATCTCAAATTCCATTTGATGTCAGGTATTTATCATTAAGTTCATCTTGTAAACTGAGTTGTTGATTGGAAGGAATCTGCTGATCAATGATGTCACAGTGTAAATTACGACACCTGACAATAATTTAGATTTTCAGCAGCTTTAGCATTCACAAAGATTTCATATGTTTACTTAATTTTGTCTCTTCCATATGTTCCCAACTCTTTTTCATTTATTTTTACTGGTTATTTCATTGTATGTTCTAAAAACAATAGCTATGTTCAATTCCTGTTTGTACTCTTCCAGTTTTGAGGAAATATAGGATACCTGTGTTTTATTTGTGTTAGAATTTTTTTTTTTTTTTTTTTTTTAGCTAGAAGAAAATAGTTCCCCTCATCTCGTGAAGTGTAATTGTATTGTATTGTCACAAGTGGCGAAGCGATTAACGGCTGCATTGCTATATAGATAAAAAGAAGTTTTGAAATTTAACAATAACCTTAGGACAGCGACTTATACAAATTTAGCTCCAACATATAATGTTTCAAATTGTGTATTTTCTCAAAATAATGACTTTTTTATTTCTAAATTAGAGAGATTTTTATTTTTGATAACTCATTTCTCACACGGGTTGATGGAGTGAACATTGTTGGGGTGATGGTACTGAAGAAACATAACAGAGCGTCGTATCCAACAGACTTAATAGCGTAACACACGTAAACAAAAGATTTTTAATGATTTTAAGTTTACCTAGAAGGATTTTGGTTCTTTGGTTTCTGCAAGCTTGCAATCTTGTTCGGCAACAGACGCTGCACCCAATTTCGATTATCACTTTATTTTGGTTTGCAATCAACATTTATCTATTTCCGATTTCTCCAGCATTTTAAAATATGATTATGATCTTGATGAGAGTTAAAATAGTTACTAAAACAAATGTTTTACTATATATTTAGTCAAGAGATTTTTCCTAAACAATCCAACCATTTGTCGTAGCGTTTAACGGGCATACAATACTGTATGGGTAACACTGAATATCAAATAGAAACAGGTCATTTAAGTTCAACCACTGACAATTTTGCACGATTAATTTTAAAAAAAGTTAATACCTGAAGTCAACCTTTTTTTGTTTGAAGTTCGTTTTCAGGGATTTTTGAAGGCACATCCTCATTGATTACATAAATGAATTAATATTCTAGAGAGTCTGCAGTCTTGACATGTTTTAAGATCTGCTAAAACTGATGGAGAGAGAGAGAGAGAGAGAGAGAGAGAGAGAGAGAGAGAGAGAGAGAGAGAGAGAGAGATAGAGAGGAGAGGGGCGCAGGAAGAGAGAAGGAGCAACAGAAGAAGAAAAAGACATTTGGCATATATATATATATATATATATATATATATATATATATATATATATATATATATATATATATATATATATAATATTCAAATTTGAATAACATACATAGTGCCAGATACATTTCCTAAATGGGAAAGGACAGTAGTTCCAAAAATGATATCGCCACTGTGGCGATAAAAGTAGTATCGCCATTGTAGCGATATCAGTTTTCACCCACCGATGCATTTCAATATCTATTATGAAATATATAATAAATGAAGTTATTGCTGTTTTTGTTTTCGATTGATCCCAATTATTTTACGAGTTGGACTTTGTCCAGACTGACGCGCTGCCTCTGCACTCAGCCGCTCTGCTGTTGTGATTTAACGATTTCTCCACTATTTGAATAACCGAAAAAAGGCTGAGTGTGGTGGAGATTTTGAAATGAAAGAATTTGAAAATCCATAGTAGATGAATTTTGCAATAGATTAAATGGATTTAGAGATATAGTACAAATACAACATAAATATCCATTAGAAAATACGGTTGCATAAAAGCAACCAATAAGAGTAGATGAGGAAATATAGATGCAAGATTTCAGTCGTGCAAATCCTCAGCTTAGAAATGAATTTAAGTCTGAAATAGATGAATTGTTTGATGAGTTCAACATTCATCCCTAGATGAAGGCCAAATTTTCTAACAGTTATCTACTCCACAATAGGAAGAAAAAAAAAAAAAAAAAAAAGGAGAATGCAAAAAGATGGTGTAATTACGGTCTCAAAAATAGAAGTTTATAAAATAAAACATCATAACGAAAAGATAAAAAGAACTGACGAAGAAATTATGAAAAAAAGAAACAAATGATCGTGCAATAAACATTACAAAATGAACTCAACAAAGTTAGATTTATGAGGTCAAAGATAGATGTAAAAATCAATAAATTTGAAAATAGTTACAAGCTAAAGATGGAAACAATAAAAGAAATAAAAAAAGTAAATTCCTTCTTGGGAAAATGCTAGAATAGTTATCCTACTGCTATAATTACTACTGCACGTACTCCAGCTATACACCCTACTCCTTATCCAAATTAATCTTATTTTGACCTAGTTAAAAGTGGTTTGCAACATTTTGCCAATTATTTATTTCAGTTATCGTAAAGAAAAAGAAGTAGCAGTAGCAATACCTGGTATTATTGGTGTTGTGACAAGTTGGTTGTTTTAGAATGATTATTTTTTCCAGATGAATACGCAATAATACTTATTTTAGCATTATTAGGTTTGTTAATTGCATTTTGATCAGAGGTATAAGCAAAATAACTAGTAGGGTAGAGCGAAGCTCACTTGCACACCACGACTAAATGCACACAACATACACATGTATTCTGTTTGATTGCACCACTTATTACAGTAGTTAAATTTCAAGTGCTACTATGTGTCAAATGAAAGTTCTGAAAAAAAGTTTATCATCAAAATATGGATATCTACATAATATTAAAGGTATAATGGTGTTTACTTTATCCATGTGGTTTAAACAATCTTCTCGTGTGAATTGATTTTGGCTAGTTTTACGGTAATTCTTTGTGACTGAAGGTTTTATTGATGCAGTAAAATTGTACATGGTAAAATGGTGTCCTGGAAGGTGCAAAGTTTATTGAGTAGTCGTGTTAAATAGATGCTATACCTTCCTTGAATGAACTTTTAAAAACGTTTAAATGTTCTAATGACTGAACCTACGTATATGTGATTTGCATTACCCTATGTGGAGCTCAAGATCTCGTATGCCAGCTTATAGTCTTTTACGTTGTCTTTGTTTTTCAGCTTTTTTAAAATGCAGTGAAAATCAATTTCATATTTTGCAATGTTGTCTCTTTTCATTTCTTCTGTAGTGTCATTTATTACCATGTGAAGGCACTGTCTACATTGTAGTGTCATTTATTACCATGTGAGGGCATTGCCTACATTGTAGTGTCATTTATTACCATGCGAGGGCATTGCCTACATTGCAGTGTCATTTACAATGTGAGGGCATTGCCTACATTGTAGTCGCCTTATCACATTTTTTATGTGTACCAGTTTTCTGTTTACTGTGATGGTTAATGTACTTTCTTTACAAATTCTCATGCTGTGCATGTTTCAACTCACTCATTTTCTAATGCGCTATTTTTAAATATTTTATTTTTTTTATTTTTTTCCACATCTGTCACATTCTAGAAACTCGTTATCTTTTAAAACTCAAAGTTTCTATGTTCCTTAATACTGCTATCGGCGCATATATGTACCGCAACAGTGTATTTTATTTCAGACCAACCGGTTGCGTCATAGACGTTGTAGACGTCGCTGACCGCGCTGATATAGCACAAATAGCATCAATATGTTTTCTTATAACAAGGGAAAACCGGTTTTGGTAGAAGGCACCAGCATCAATCGACTGGAGCTTCTCATCTTTCATAGACTTTCTCGCCATTTATTTTAGGGCCTCTTCCCACTGCTGGTATAGCGCCTGCCCATGGGCATAGATCTGGCTTGGGACGCCCTCGATCGTCAGCGACACTTTGTCGATAAAGAGGTTGTAGGTAGAAGGCACCAGCATCAATCGACTGGAGCTTCTCATCTTTCAGCATCGAGTGAGAAATCAGCGCTTTGTTATTCCACGTATCTTCTTTCTTGTTTAAAACCACCCTGCGGTGGAGCAACACTCTGGTGTACAAGATTGCCACTTTTCCCGCGTACTTGATCAAGCGTGCGAGATCTGCGTAGGTCACGACGTCGAACTCCATAAAAATATCGCTGGTGTTGTAGTTTGCCCTTTGTTAGTGCTCTGGATCACCGTGCTGTAGTCATTAAACGTCATTTCCAATGTGAGGCGGTCTGAAAGGCAGGACTGGAAGTATTGCATGTGGTAATTTAGCAACTCTTAATCGATCCGAACGCGGCGGTGATAGGCGCATCGAGCTGGTTGGCGGAAACTACATTGCCAGCGGCGACACGTATAGCCGCAGTGCCCGCGTTCGAGATACCCTGGTAGATCGCATTGGTCCTCTCTGTGTCTGCGTTGTCGATACACGTCAGCTCATTGCCCTCGAGCTTGACTCTTATCTTTTTGACAATGGCACGGCCAAGGTTTTTCACGATGGTACGGTTGGATCTAAATGACGCTGCTGTGCCGACGTTCAACGCAATTGTGAATGCCAGCCTGGCGGAGCCGGGTACAATGACATCGTTGTTACAGAGGTTCGGAAATCTGACAATATGCAGCTGGTTTTGGTTTATGGTACTTGTTGTATTATTACTCGAATCGCGCGGCGGATGGAGCGGAATGGGTCGAGTTTGTGTCCGTATTGAGACAACATGCTCTCAGTAATATTGGAGATCACTTGTCCTTTCTTTTAATAAGCGTGCATAATTGCTTGCCCAATAGCAAAACTTGGCTGATGGAGGCTTTGATTTGAAATGACTGGCCTAGGGGAGACTGATGTGTCTGTGATTGACCTAGATCTGTCTGATGAATTAGCGAAAACTTCGTTTACCGGCCTTTCCGATAATGTGAAAAACAAAACGCAAGAGTTGCAAAGCCGGTGCAAACCCTCCGTGGAGACGATTTAAATACAGCTATGAATGAAATTTGTTAAGCGCGGGCTGATGAATGTTTTAAGTAAAACGGTCTAAAAACCAGACCCCTTAATGCCGACTATATAGTGCAAAGCGGCAGATTAATGCTCTGCAAGCTAAACATATGGCTTGAGTATAACTGAGGAAGAAAAGCGGTGCCGTACTCCATTTCCTCGTTAGAAAAGGCCCATGGCCAGGCCATCCATAAATATCTGGCGACAGAACGGCCGCAACCAGTGGTCAGCAGCGCAAAAACTGCAAAATGTACAAAAAGCGTTGCCTGCGGACACGAGGATGTACACAGATGCCGAGCTATTCAATATTCTGGGGGCGGAGGACACGGTGGTCATGGAGGCGGCGGCGCAGGAGACATAGAACGATCCCAAGATTGAACATAGCGCAAGCAGCTACAAGCCCAACTTGTGGCTAAGGAGAGGAAGCTCGGTGGATTTCTTTGGAGGCCGACGGGTTACAAAAAAAACTCCGCAACCAAGTAACCGCTATCCGAGAGGTTATCAGCGAGGATAAAACCCTGGGCGAAAAGCTGCAAACTCTCTTTTGCGAGCAGAACATCATGATTGCCTCGAATCTCGTCGCGCTCGGTTTTATCATAAGCACAATTGCGCTCGCAGTCACAGGTGGAGGCGGCGACGGCACAACGTCATCTTCAGCCCCGGCACCTAAACCAGGCCCCGGCGGCTCAAAAGAATGTGTACAAAGGTATCTTGAGCTGTTAGCCAGGATGCTGAAAACGCTGGCAGAAAAAGCGGCGGTGGCTCTAAAGGGATTTATCGGCCCAGTCGTGTCGTTCTTGCCGAGAACCACTGGCACTGCCAACCGCAGCCTGGCCAGAAACCTCGTGGTGCTTGTCATCAGCTCTTGCGTTCTTTGGCGTTCTCGGCTCTCACATGAGTAAAGAATGCCAGGCGCTCAGCGTATAAACCAGACGGCTGCAAGCCCCACCGCGATACCATCCACGACTAGTGTCGTTTTATTGGCTTCGTAGTATTGGGCTTCTTTTGATGTCTGCACTTTATGCATGGTGCTGGTTTGTGCCGTTGTTTCGCTTACCGCGGGCGCGGACGGGTCCAAGGCCACCTCTTCATGTTTCGTAGACTGCGGCTGCTGTGTGGATGTCGTCTCCGCTGGTGATTATAGTGCTTACGAGCGCAAGAAACTCGTTTTGCGCATCGAAGGCCTTCCCCGTTTCAATGATTGAAGTATCTGTCTGGGCTTGTGCGCAGAGCACTGCACGAACATATGCCCAGATGCTATCGTAGAAATACATTACACCAAGGTTGGTAAAGCCTTGCGATTTGTCCAGCATGAAAGACATAAACCCATTTTAGCTTCATCGTCCTGGCAATATATTCAACGTGCCATGCTTCATTGGTTGCTGGTTTCGTAAACGTATTATGGATGGTATCCCACGTGCGGACCTAAGTCCATAGTAACCATAACACCGACATAAATATATATCGTACCCATCCCCGTGTTTGGACCATGCTTCTGCCGCCAGTCGGTGTTTTTATCAACATTAAACCCGTTGCAATCATGTCTGTGCTGCTCAAAGGCATTCAACCATGTTTGGCCTCAAAGGAAACACCGCATCTGAGTGAGAATCTTTCTCACTTTGCAGTAAACATGGAACCAATGAAAGCTTCGCCCAAACTTTGGCAACCCTGCAGGGTCTCAAACGCAGACGCTGCAGCCGGTGGTCGCGCACTAAACGGCAAAGTTCACTTGATTTTGCCAAAACCTCATTTAAAAATCAGCATTTCCGGAGTTCCAATGATTCACGATATCTTCGGACGCGACATTCAGTAGCACCTATTTATCTCACACGTCGAGAAATGTATCGTTCCTGAATGAGACATCATCTCACACATACGCGTCAAGGTTGAGCAACAGTTGGTGGATCTGCCTTCTTTCTGTGTCGCTATAGTCAAAGACGCCGCCGACGCTATATTTCGCGTCGCTATAAAAGTGAAATACTTCTGCCAATACTATCTCCACGTTGTTGTGGTGATTCTGACAATGCATGCTGTATTGATCAACCCTCGAGTTGGGTCCATGACTCTAGAACAGGTGATATGCACCGACTCAAGTACGCGTGTGGCACTCCTGGAAGATTTCGTACAGACCATGATGGTTCAGCATTTCGGCTGAGCTTGGCAACAACTGATTTTAGATGCTCAGTCTACAGTCCTTTCCCGCCTGGACAACCATCACCGTTCCTGGTGGATATGTTACAACAAAGACCCACTGAAAAATGTAATTTAGGATTCCATTCCTAGAATGACTGCGGACTACAACGCGGTGACAGGGCGGGTCGGCATCACGCTCACTGAACCAAACAATCAGCTCTCTTTAGTACCGGATGCCTCCGTCTTAAGGTTTTCGCCCTTAGACACCTTGTTTTCGAAACCAAGCGCACACATAGCACCTAATTTCCCTCAGCATTTATCAACATCCCGCGGCTCTATTTCCACCTCGATCAGATAAACACAACTGTAATATTCTTGATGGGTAAATCAGTACTCTGCTAGAGGTTATTCCTGTGGGTGATGAGTCCTACTGGGACACGCGTACTGTCTCCTATGGAAAACCACATTGACGCCGATTACGTGAAGACGGCATCAATGAGCTCTCGGTGCGTATTTTAGATGGAAAACAAACACCAATTAATATGCTGGAGTGAACTATCACCGTTGAAATTAATCATTAGTGCTCGCACGAGTGCAAACGACAAACATGCTTTGAATTTACGTGGTCCTAGCTTCTTTGGTGGCGGCGCTGCGCAATCTTTCGGACCATGAAAATGATAAATGGAGGTAATCTCTGTTGGAAGATGAAATATATTTTACAAATCTTTGTTTAGAACATAGTATGTTATTTGTTTACTGTGAATTCATAATGAATGGTTTAATTTTATGCAAATTATTAACTGCAAAAAATCGTGAAAACATGGCCCATGAAGTAATATATCATGTAGCCAAAGATTACAAAGTTATTTCAAGTCAGCATTATATGTTGTGTTCTAGAATGGTATTAAATTCAGTAAATTGGCAAATGTCATCAAGAGTGCTTTAATTATAGCGGCGTTGATCAAATGGGGTATTTGCCAATTCATGGTCAGATGATCCCATGATTAGTGTTTGATATCAAATTAATTAAGGACACACTGATCAAACAAAGTATTAAACAAATGGTATTAATCTGATGTTTAAT
This sequence comes from Margaritifera margaritifera, assembly GCA_029931535.1. Classification (NCBI taxonomy): domain Eukaryota; kingdom Metazoa; phylum Mollusca; class Bivalvia; order Unionida; family Margaritiferidae; genus Margaritifera; species Margaritifera margaritifera. Next base: position 4,316,320 of record JAQPZY010001662.1, on the reverse strand, counting down.
TGTAGCGGCATTAATCAAACAGGTTGTACACATTGATGGTTAGATGTTCTCACTATTATTGTTTGCAATTAAACTAGTTAAGGGCATCTTTTTATCTTTGATCTAGTACAGTGTACACTTTCAATAATAATGTGCATACAATTAAATAATACATTATAAATTCAGCTAATGAAATTACTTGCGGTGCTCATTGTTTTAGTATACAAGGTTTATTTAGTATAAAGATAAATTCTACATAAATCTACTTTTAAAAAAGGTATTAACATACTCAGACCATTATATAGAGACGAAAAAAATCTAACCAAAACATTAGCATACTGAGACCAATATATATAGACGGAAAAAAAAATTAACCACATGGCCACTGTTTTCACGATTGTTTTTTGATGTTATTAATTTTATTATTCCTCAATACAATAAAGTAAACTATTTAAATTGTGCACAAAGGTGAATGAGAAAACATTCTTACATCATTTCATTTCATTATATATAACAACGCCATAATCTCGCGTAACAGCGGGGTTTGTTTCATTAAATGCAGATTTGAACGTACCTGGGAAATAATGAGAAATATCACATTTTTAACAAATATAAATATCACTTTTAAATCCAAGTCTGAACTTAATAATATGTCACATGGTCCGAATCAGCCTGGCATTGGGGCCGAATCAGTCCGTAATTTGGGCCGAATCAACCTGTGATTTGGGCCGAATCAGCCTGGTCCGAATCAGCAATATGGTCCGAATCAGCCTGTTCCCGATTATATAATTGTTGTAGTTTTACATTTATAAGCTTAACCTGTTAAGGAAATAGGCATTATTTCAAAAATAGAATGAAACATGAACTCTAGCAAACAGATTAAGTATGATGATCGACAAATCTGCTCTCTGAAGCACCATTAATCTTATCTATTTAAAGAAAAAGAACTATTTCACCACACAAAGATGGACCAAAAATAGAGATTCGTAATGCACTCAATAACCGGCTTCAACCTTGTTGTTTTTCGGGTTTTGTTTTTTTTTTTAGTTCGCGGATTCATACAAGTCTGCTGTCTGTTTCCTTACATGTAGTGCAAAAAGAAAGAATAAAGGACAGAAAGAAATATGTACTTTATGAATTGTTAAAGATTAAACTCGTATTATCGCAAGAATCCAATATTTTACTTAACTTTGTAATATATTGACCAATCAGAAATGAGATTTTCATTCTGCGCTGCGTTCATTTTCATTCAACAACAATCCATTTCCGTTCAGTGTTGTTTTTGTGCATAAAAACAATCCGCTTTGGTCGAGCGAATTTAATTACACATTTATTGATTTCCAATGTAATGTCCTGTGCATCTGTGCTTAGGTAGATGACTTGGCTTTGTGTGGTTAGGAAGGTTGTTTTGTTCAGTGGTTTTTATGTGTGTGTAAATATAGGATGGGCGGAATTAAAAGCGTAAACAACCTGTTTACTCATTTCATCGACGGTATACATTGTTTACAAGTTAGTGGAAAGTTAGAAACATGAAGGTCATACATGTTCATTTAATTGAAGAAGACGGTTACTTGGGATTTAAAATTGTGAGTGATTTGATTTAAAACGTCAAGTGACCGTTAAGAGTGAGTAACTTCGTTAAATGCCTTTTCGGATTTCTTTGTTTACATTTTTAGTATTTAGTTGAAATGTTCTGTTGTTGTGCTAGCAGCTTCTCGTTGGCAGCCGGCGCAAAAGCCTTCAACTTCTTCAAAATTTAACATTGTATCCGTCTACTTTTACAACACTAAAATTTGTGTTATATTGTTGCAGTGACTTAGGCTTCTACTTTTAATATTTGGTTGTCTACTCAAAAGAATAAATTTAAGACTTGATTTTGAATACAAAATCATCAAATTGTAATTTTCAGAATTGAATGTAGCCCAGGTTTACTCTGTATATTTTAAATATTTGTACTGGTATATTGGGGTGGAAGGTCATAGTGCATTTTCTCTATCGAAAACATGGAATTAGCAGAAACCATGTGGTAGTGGCATATGGTGGTCAGTTTAAACTGACAAGCAAATTAAGCAACATTGTACCAGACTAGACCTGTCTGAAACTGATAGAATGTTTTCAGTGGGGAATGTGCCTTTACCTTCCACCCCAAAATAACGTTCTAACTATCTAAAAACGAGTGAGAATGTTCGGAAGAAACCCATACTACTTACAACTGTGAAGATCACAATTTGATGATTTAAATCTTATTCAACCACCTATTATATAAATATTAAAGTGAACAATGTAAAAATTCAGACATATGAGAAGTTATTTTCCAGAACTTATTCTGTGACCATTATAACACCATTTGTTAGTAATTACAAATTGAGACAAATTTGCTTTCCCTCTGGTAAGTGCTTATTAGTATTGAAGTGTGAGATTGAAGTGCTGCTGTCAGCTTGACAAAAACAGATGTAAAACACATCTGGTAGAAATCTCACACTTTCAATAAAACAAATTTGACAATATTGATGACCTATTGTTTTTATTTACGAGAAACACGGGTTAGTCCTGAATCAGCACTTGATTGTGCAGATTATTACAAAATTCACTTGATGCCAGAAACTGAAAGAGAATTTTCAACCCCTGCATTTCAAAGCAATGTTTCATGCTGTAAAGTCTGTATGCAGTGTATCAGACAGATTTTGATTGCTCATTCCCCATGGTATGTGTTACTCTGTATTAAATTTGTTTTCACAAGTTGCATTGTTCTCCATAGGATTTTGAAAGTTGTAGACCAGGACTCCTTCCTTGGAAAAATGTGCAGTCCTGGCCCTAAAACTAGGAGTCCCAATAATGATACTTTTTAAGAAGGAAAAATGACCACAATTATGGTACATTTATTGTATTCTTTGTTGATAGTTCTTGTTAAAATATTGCATGCATTCATCTGAAAATAATCTTATATGCCAATAAAGATATACATATATCATTAAACATGAACCACATTTATATCTGAAGATCACATGTACGTGTATTAGCATATGAATTAGTTTCTAATTGACTCCTTGCCTTTTTTAACACACCGAATTTGAGTTTTACCGACTTTTAAACTGGCTGTTACTTTGCGAGCGGTCTCTCCATTTTCACTTCATTCAGTTACATCAATTCTTTCCTCCAGTGTTAGAATTTGTCACTTTTTTATTGGAGGTTCTGCCATTGTTATTAAGCTGGTAGGTGTTCATGTTATCAGTGATCAATTGTAATAATGACTGTAGCAGTTTTTATCAGGCTTTGGGGAAATATGGAATACATATACTTTGTATATGTACCAATTGTATATGTACCAATGAATGAAAGAAAAAGACATAATTAACTCATCCAGAAACAGAATACATTTATTTAGAGACAGAGGCTTAATTCACCAACAACATGACGGGATTAACTCTATAAACAAAGGGTATAACCGGCTGCATTAAGGTGAACAGATGATGGCTTGGTGTGTGGGTTGTAATCACTGTGACAGAAAAAAAATCAACAAACAACACAACCCTTTAACAATGACAATCGAATCCGGAAAACGATTCTCACCTACTGGTATTCAAGACAAATACAAAGACCTCATTCATCTCAGGCATTACAGATTAACTCCAGAGACAAGTGATGTATGCGACTGCTACATTGACTTTGGCACTACAATGGCATTTAGTGACATGTACTTTAGTTTGTTTTACAGTCTTAACAAAGGACACTACATGCATGACATGTAAAATTTAGGAAATCAGTAGCTGGCCTCATTTTTTGTTTTCTTTTGTTTTTTTGTTGAACAGTCTTTACTTTTTAAGCGGTCATTATTACAAAGGATTAAATAAAGGTCAGTGGTGTTTGTCTCAGTTCTCACGATAGGGTCATTCATAGCAGTGTTATTTTAGAACAATCTGCCATTAATAACTTCGCGGTCAATCCTACTGATCATACTTTAGTCTTACAGAAATAGCCAAGTTATTCCATATGAACAATCTGCATGTACTCTAGTCTGGTTTACAATCTATAGCATGACACTATATGCATGACCTGTAAAATTTTAGAAACTGGTAGCCAGCCTAACTTTTTATTGTTTTTGATTTAGTTTATAAATCTATACTTTTTAAGTAGTCGCGGTTACAAAGGATTAAATAAATGTCAGTGGTGTTTATCTCCCTGTTTCAGATGTGGTTGTTCATAGCAATGTCAAGCTGCATATTTTGCCAAGAAATTGTGGTCGCTGGTTGGGTTCTGCAGGTGGTTGCTCACAACAGTGCGTTTATATATTAAAATCAATCTTTGCAGTACGATTGTGGTCATAAATGACAGGTGGTTGCACTTATCAGAGGTCATTCAAGGTAGGTTTTACTGTACTTTCAATTTTGGATGCAGGCAGATTCCAACAGCAGAGTCCTCTGTATGCAAGTTTTTTTTGTCTACAAATTTCTCTTTTATTTGATACATTTCTACCAAGCAGGTATCAATCATGTATTTTGCAGGCTATCAAACAAAGTTCAAGTGATTGTAAAGGGATTAGGTGAAGCTGCATTGGTTAGATCTTAGCTGACAAGGAGATTAAGACACCTGTTAATTGATTGTCAGTGCCTAATGATCATTTGATTAAGAGACTGATAGCACACGTTTGTGCTTGAACAACTCGCTTTGATAAACATCGTTTAAGACACTTTTAGTCCATATTTTATATCCTTCTTTGATGTTTGGAACACCTGAATTTTATCACATACAGAGCTAAAATAAAATCCAATAGACCAATGCCCAGGGCCCCACTAAATCTAGATTGGGCCCCTCTTGTTTTCTAAGTAAGTTGCCCATCTGGCCTGTCCAAAATCTAATTTGTATGAAAGGAATCTTGAGCCCGCCGATGAAATGTGGCATTTTTATTTTGAAGTTCTTGAAAGACACTGTTAAATTATTAATACTCAACCATCTGCTGGGGCCCCATCTGTAGGTTCCCCCCACATTATGATTATGGTCTGCTTAATTGTATGAAAAAGTATAAATCTGGTGTGTATAAAGCAAAGCATGTGACCTTTGAATGGGGAACAGTATTACTTCTATTCTCTGCATTTCATTGGTTACCTGTTTTTAGCGCTCACTTGTACAATAAGAATAATAATAAGCTGTCCCTTGCTTACCGTGACTTGGTAGTGCATCACTGGTCAATATATCAAGCAGTACCTATGCTATTGTTTGACAATTGAGCTAAGCTTGGGGATTAGTGACTTATAAAAGCCCCCAGTACGATGTTTATTGCCCTAAAGGAACTGAGATCATTTTACATTTTAATTCTGTTTTGTTCAAAGACTTGGTAGGTGCTGATCCTATTGATATGGAGTGAGTGTTTTCTGTAATTTTGATACATCCACAGCACTGTCACACAAACTAATTACGAAACTTTAAGCTACTGTTTTTACTGATTGATATGAAAAAAAGATGAATGCCTCTCCAACTTCATGTCTGTTTTCCACTTTGATCAAGAAACATGGAGATTTTTGCAGTGTTCAGAAAACCAAAGTACTCCATGGTCACTGAATACTAATCTCTACAGATCATGATGAAATACACAAACTGTACATTGACCTGAATGCATACAGGTTGGGGATCGCAAGAGCAGAGGTGTATGCCACAGTTATTCAGAATTCATCACCTGAGCATGCCGAAATTGTGAAATTGTTGGAAATTGTGTTGTTGTGAGCCCCACTTTAGCAGAATGTGAACAAGGGTTTAATCTCGTGAATAATATCACAAGTATAAGGGACAGGCCATTTATTTTTGTCTGGAGGGGGTGGGTGTGTCAAAATAATACTTAGAAATACGACCTTGTCTGGCAAGTGGATTTTAAGTCGGGGCAAGTGTTTATTTTTAAAGCCACTTGCCCTGGGCCTGTGTCTGAAAAATAAATTCTTCGAGCACTGGTATATTGTATCTAGAAAAATAGTGCCAAGATTTTGGGACTTTTTTGTTTGTTGGAGGAATACAGACTCGTGTTAATTGTCATAGACTCAGCTGCTTTTCTGTGTTATGTACAGATATACTTTTGTTTTCAAGTGACTACCACATGTACTTTTCTGATGGCAACTTTACATAATTTCTTTGGTGCCAAGCTCAAGGCTGCAGAGAAGCCTGATTCTTGCTTGACTGGTTGATAGAAAGTAGTCTTTGACATCCAGTTTTTATAAAGAAAACAATGTCAAAGAGACTGAAATGAAAGATTCGTGGAATGAATCCTGGAATAGGACGCAAAATGAGAAAACGGTGGAACATTTTAACTTCATGTACTCTGACTTGTTTCCAGACTTTGCTGTTTTAGCTGAATTATTTCTGGTTTCATCTATAATGTCAGTGGCTTGTGAGCGAGGTTTCTTGTTCCATGATCACATCAAGCCAAAGGGCCATGGACATTTAGAAACTGTTAGAAAATTGATGAAGGTGATGGAGGGAGGGGTTGACCTTAAGGATTTTGATCCTAAACTTGCTGTGGAGAAGTTTGTTTAAGATGAAAGTAGTATGCTGTGCTGTGTTAAAGATGAAATGAAAAAATTGAATGGAATATGGTCATTTTGTTTCTTCTTCCAGTGTCTTGGCAAATTTATTGATTTGAAATGGAATTAAGCTAATTTAATAAATTAATATAGAAAAGAAAATATAATCTCCTCCATGATTTCTTCGAGCTGCACCAAAAATTGAAGAACGGCAAGGTAAAGCCATTGAGAATTGTTATAGTTGTAAAATCACAAACAATCACAATCAGAGTTCTCAATAGATGCGTATCCTCGAGTTTTGACGCTTGGAATTTAACTGTGACCCATTTCTGATGCATGGAAATTCCAACCTGTGCATTTTTATGATGTACATTGATTTGGGCATGAGCATCAGTCTTAATTACCCTTGATTCGGCTCTGGCATAATTTCCTACAGAGCACACTGTCCATAACAAATTTGATCGACATTTGCTAGACTTCTGTTCACACCTTATCGGCCAATAATATCGCACCTATATAAAATCATTATAAACTGGGCGGAGCTAACCGGTCACTGGTGTCACACTTAGGTGGGCATAATTGAATCAAGGTTACAGCTTGTTTTGAGATTATCTTTGACATTAATAATAGAGGAAGAGGGAATCAATTATGACTTGATTGGATTAACTTTTAATCAGATATCGGTGTTTGTTTGATTTCCCATCAAATTATAATAAATTAGATGAAACTGGAAAATAGGGTGGCATGCGAAGCCATTTGTCAAAGATAAGTGGACAAACTTTAATTGTGTTTTACTGGCGATTAATTTGCTTCAATCAACGAAATGTTTCCAACCCTCAGACTCCAAAGAAACAGAAAATTAGTAACAGTTCTGAGGAGAAGGAGAATTCATTTCCTAAAGTTGTAAGAAAATTCAAGTAGGAGTGGAAAAGTGAATTCCTGTGGTTTAAAAATGTTGTGAAAGATGGAAATAAAGTGCTGATATGTGACTGGTGAGGGCAGGTCTAATCATCATAAATAAAGTATAAAATAATCTTTTTCTGTTTAATATACCAAATATACACACATTCATACATAATTAGAAAGAGAAACACTTGTACAAAAATCAGTAATGGCCATGTCTGTCTCACTTTCTGCTTTTCTGTTTCTTACAAAATGCTGTACATATGTTTCTCTTTATTCAAAATGAGACAAGAAATCTTAAATATCAGTTTGCTTGATGAATAAGGAAAAATCCCAGCTATGAGCTCAGGACTGTAAAAGAATAATGAATATTGAGATTTCGGTTTTGACTCTTGAGCTTTATATTTTGACTCTTGAGATTATGGGGTCAAAGGTAAAATGACTCATCAGTTTTGAAATCAATTAAGAACCGTGACAATTATCATGGTTCTGAATTGCATTAGTTTTTCATTCTTTTATTATAATACAAAATATTTCAGAATGACATATATATTGGTATCCCAAGAATACTTGCAAATTGTTCTGAATTATTGCAAATAGGAAAAAAGTATTGTTATTTGGACTCCTATTTTTAGGGCTGGGACTCCCAACATTTTTCATGGATGGAGTCCTGGACTGCAACTTTCAAAATCTTATGGAGAACCCTGCTTATTATTATTATTACAGGGAAGCTTAGTTATTGTAATTACCTGGTTACAGTATATTTAAGCAGAAAGTGCATTTTATTTTATTGTTAAGTAAGTGGATCTACTGAGTATACTGTGTGAAAATGGGAAGCATTATGAAGAGCCTTCTGTGTAGGCCCTATTGCGAGTCTAATTTTTTTCCAAGCATATTACAAACGATCAAATCATCACAAATCCTTTTAAACACTGAAAACAGGATCAAAACATATCATATAGGCAATAATCATGGGAAAACGAGAGAGTGAGCAAATGAGAGATCTATTGAAACATAATTTGTCCCCTTTTATAGAGTATGAGGTGTATTTAAAAAGTTGTGAATATTAGTGCACTGTACAACAAATTTGTTTATTAGTAAACGGTATGTCAGTGTGTTCTCTCAAAGAAGTACAACCCCCTGCACCTCGGCACACTTTCTCCATCTGATTATCCAATTATTAAATTGTATTCACTTTTTGGTATTTTGTTCATACACTGGAAAAGTGCACTTCCAACCACATGATGGCTTTCAAATTGCTTGCCCCTCAGTGAATCTTTGAAAATGGTATTCAGCCAAAAATCACTTGGTGCTAAATCAGGTCTGTATGGAGGATGTGGCAGAGTTTGGATGCTGTGCTTCTTCAGAAAGTCTGTCACGACAGCAGATTTATGCGCTGGTGCATTGTCATGGAGTAGATAGATATGGGTACTGGTGCACAGACTAGTGCTTTGATAGTGATCCACAATTTTTGGCAATACATTGGAGTCATAAAAATGTCCAGTGACACTAGTAGAGTCAGGCACAGATACCTGGATGAATGGGCCTTTTGCATAGAAAACTAATGTGTATGCAACTCTCTTGACAGTCCAGCTATGTTGAGCACTTTGTAATCTCTGATCATTTTCTTCAATCCAAACTTTATTATTTTATCTTGATTTGGGTTCAAAATAGTACATCTCCGGTGTCAATCTCATTAAAATGTCTCTTGTCTCACTTTTTCATATTTGATGAGTAGCTAGTTGGTGATTTCAACTTGAGTCTGTTTTTGATCTGCTGTCAAAAAAATACTCGACCAATCTTGCACAAACCTTTCTGAGCTTTATATGATTCTTCAATATATTAATGCCCTTGATAGTAGAAATGTTTTCCACTGTGTATCGAGCATCTTCATCAGTTGCCTCCTTCACAGCAGCCATTTTGCACTCACAAATTGCAGACAGCGGTCTTCATCAGTGAGGTCATCTTCCATGGATTCGTGACCATCTTTAAAATTATGAACTACCTTAAAATTGTAGGATTTGACAGAATATCATCCTTAAATTTTATCCAAGTCGGCCTTGATATCATTCGGAGGGTACCTTCACAGTGCCTGGAATTTACAGTATGCTCTTTGCTCAGTAGCAGAATTGTTCTTCTCCAACATTTTTATGTCATTGTCATTTACCTGTGTTATATCACAGACATATATATCTGCAGCTGTCCAGTGTGCTGTATGTGCAGCTGCAGATGATTTTATTGAACATTATTTTGACTATTGATCAGCATTTAATTTATTGATAGGTGAAAGGAAACAAAAAAGTTGTTCTTTCCAATAATTGTCATCATTTGTTTTCTTTTTTCTCTCTCATTCTATCAGTGACTATATTGACAGTAGGTGTACAACTAGTCATTTCAATTTCTTAAATTTCCACAGGATCACTGTTCATTTCATAACCTATTGCAGGGACCCTACACTATAATCTGTACATCAATGAGTTCTTTGTTCTAGTAATATGTCACTTCTCCATGCATATCAGAGACAGGCAATACCGGCACCAGTTTTGTGAGGGTCATTTTTAATGCAATTATTTTTAAACGATGCAGTATAAATTTATAATAACTACATGGGGTTTACAGATACGGAAGAGTAAAAAGTACCATCTATACTCGCATATAATCCAGGTCCAAATGCAAACAACATAGACCATGATCTGTCGTCAGATAATGCACCAGCAGATCAGGGTCTATGTTGTTTGTTCTACTGATTAGTCCTTACAAACTGCATAGACCCAGATCTGCTGGTGCATTATGCGACGGCAGATCTGGGTCTATGCAGTTTGCAGTTGGTATCGGATTATACAATGTCCATATTTGACCTTTAAAATGTTTTTGGTGTATTATATATGGCATATTCATTTTATACTTTAGGACAATGATTTTCAGACTGACATTAATAACAGAGAACAAAGCAACATTTTGCCACATCTAGTGAAGTATACACTAAGTCAGTATTAACTATACAAGAAGGGGACTTTAATTTGTAGGGTATAGTCATAATCCCGTGTTGTAAATTACAATATTTTGCATATTTTTAAGCATATTAGTATATATTGTCTCCTATGTACATATATATATATACTTAATAAGCGAACCTTTGTCATTAGTTTTTTAGTTGTGTGGTGCGTATTAATAACTATTATGAAAAATTGCTTTACATAGGTGGTTGTGGTTGTAATCATAGTGTTAAAAGAGGAAAATATTATAGTACATTAAAGTGCCTGAAGATGGTGAAAGTTCTAAACAGTTCTAAAGATTATGGTGATAGAACTTTTATTTTAGCAAATCATGAATTACTGATAATTAATATTTTGATACAAGGAAATGATTAATAACATTGAAGATGTTAGATAAAAAGTATTCTTCTAATTTTCTGATGTTAAAAAGTTTGAAATTTTTTTTAAGACTGAATATCGAAAATTCTTCTCTAAGTAATCCTAGAACTTTTGCACTTGCATGTAATTCTTTCGCTTTTTTTTGTTTTGTTGTCAACATCATTCAGAAAAATTGGGTAATTTGGAGAACTAAAAATAGGTTTCCCAACAACCACCCCTACCCTACCATGATAATTTGGGAATGTTAATTTTTGGTCCTTCCTTTGGAGTGCCAAGGTGTGGAGTCAAAAATAATGTTTCCACTAGTGCTATATTATGCTTCATGGGAAAAGTAGATTGCCAAGTTTTCTGTGATTCTGCTGATGATATAGCAGATGCTGGTATGATGGAAGAATGAACCAGCAGATAACTTTACAGATGGGATGGATGGTTGGATGGACAACGGTTTTGAAAATACCCTTAAAACTTCTTCAAGAACAAATAAACATGACAAAAACTGCAGAAACTTTACCATTTTTTTCATGGGTCATTTCTGCTAGTCATTTCACATCACATTACTTTTAAAATGGTCTGGACCCTTGACTGTCTGCGTTAAAATGGAGAGAAAAAACTGTGTTTTCGTTACTATTATGGTGGCCAGCTACTGGCACTTGCAAAACGGGACTTTGAATGCAGGGTTGCAGTAGTTGACCGTCACGTCGAAGTGGGTGAGCATATGTCATAAAAAACAAGATGATTTTAATAAAATCTGTAATATTAGACTGTTCAGTAGCTTACTAATATAAGTTTTCAAATAATGCTGAATGATAAGTGTGTATATTGTCCTTTTGGGGACAACCCCCAATAAAACATGGATTTGAGTTGTACCTTCTTACTTTCTGCCAGTTTATCATTGATCCTTTGAGGTTCTTGAATCACATCATGTTTAAATGCATGAGTAAACTTTCCCTAGGGCCTAGTGTGCAACAAATTCATAGTGGGGACCCATGTGGCACGCAGAGTTCCTTTGTCTGTCACCAGTAATCATCCCCATTTAAAGCTTTGCTAATGAATGTAATTGCCAGCTTGGTCTATTACATAACTATCCACTGCCTTGCAAGATGACCTAATGAGACAGGATTAATTTAAGTAGATTACCACTGCTGACCTTTATAGTTTTATTCCAGAAGATAAGGTTTTAAAAAAAACACAGGAATAGCCATACATTTGTTTAGCTGTCTATAGTGGAAAAGTCTAGGAATTTCAAATTGGCAACTTAATGTTTCTATTAGAATCTACAGTGTGAACAGGTTCCAGAATTATACATACAAAAAACTATTGAGTGACAAGCTAATAAGTTAATAAAGAACTAAAGAAATAAATAAATGTTAATACTTTTGTAAAGCTCTTATGAAAATGCTCTCTATAAAATTCTGTTTAGGACATTTGTAGATATTGTTTTTCACCAGCAAAATGAATGTACTTTTTCAATAGACTGTATAGTACTCTATTTATATAAAATAAGCATGCAACACTGTAGTTTTTAATTTTCAAAACATGAATATAGCAATCTGATATATAATCATGCAAAAATTTCTTTCTGTTGTCCGCCGTAAAATCTTTATTGATATTTCAATGAAAAAATTACATATTTGCAAATGAAAATTATATTTACACTTTATTTCTCCATTGCTTCTCCCTTAAAACCTTGCACTTCTCCCTTTTTTATCTGGAAGAAGAAATTAGTTCTGTCCCTAGTTTGAGTCCTGTTTATAACATTGCTGGTACTCCAAGTCATGCAAATATCTTGTTGATTTTATCTTTGTTGAATTATGAATATAAGCTGCAAATAAAGCTTCCAGTATGTGTATCCATTAAGTTTAAAAAATCAATTGATATTGATTGAAATGGTTGCCACTTGGTTCCAATTTTGAAAATAAATCTGAAGATGTGTTGGATTAGAGACCAAAAAACTATAAATGCATAACAAAAGTACAAAAAAAAGAGAAAAAAATATTGTTATGGTAGCCAAAAAACATGCCATTTTCATGGTAATTGATGCTCCAAATTTTTTTCAGAACTCTTTTTATTACTACACATTGGGTAGTAGTGCATATTGTGCAGATTGGATTGACCCTAGAATTTGTCTCTGTCTTCTTGATGTCGGGCTAAACTCTGTTTCTATAGCATTAACAGTGCATATACATATATATGCTGTAGTATATATCTGAAACTAGCTAAAATGAAAAAGCTGCATTCAGAGTAGCTTCCCACTGTAACAATGGCCAGTGATTTGTTCATGCTCATTTCAGTTAAAGTTGCATGTGTAAGCAGATAGTATCTTTCCATGTATTGGTCATTTAGCAGTAACTTTTGATGCATATAGATTCTTCAGTTGTTTTAAACATGGGCATATGTCACTTGTTGTGACCAATCATAGGATTGGGGAATCCTGCTCTCTCTGAAATGTGCCATACTCAACAGGTCAGTTTCCTGTTTGACAACAGCAGCTGCTGCTACATTCGATCTCAAACGATAGTACTACATGATGTGTTTAAAAAGCTACATAACATTTATTTAGCACTTTTTGACCAAAAATACACAATAACCTAGAATGATGGAGCCAACTGTATTACCCAGTAGCACTTGCTGGGTCCCAGTGACGTGAATGGGTTAAAGATAATTCTCACTGGAACAACGAGACATGGTTAGAATTTTTTTTGAGAATGTTTTGTGTCCAGTACTTTCAGTACTTTGCTCATGTATGTCCTTAAGACAAAGAATTCTATCTACAGCACCCCACCTCCTTTTTTTCCCTCCTCCTTTTCCAGTCACTTATTTTAGATGCAGGTAAGAGAGGTTGATGCTAGTGAAGCACATACATTGACTTTGTAGTGTTAGGTTTTACCCTTTTGAAAGTGATTTTGATGGAGATTCCACTTGATTGTAGGCTGAAATCTGTATGAGTGGTCTTTATGCCAAGGTTATGGTTTCTGGTACCAGAAGTAAACCAGTCATGTGCATCTATGAGAGAGTAGTGCAACAGGGCACTACATATCACCTGGAATGATAGTTACTCCACATGATAAATGTTATAGGGGAGTAAAAAAAGGGCTACATGCCAAATGAAATGATGAAATTATCAAAGTTCTCTGAGTTTTCAACATTGGGAATTCTGGTCCTGTTTTCATTTAATTTTGTAAACTATTCCATCAGATTTAGTTTTTATATTTTTTTGCTTATGATACAATTGACAATATTCTTTTTTTATTCAGAGGTAGAGTTACATGTAGTCAAAAAGATGAAATGTAACAAATTAGTTCCAAATTTGCACACTAGAAAATATATTTATTCTTCAAAAAAGACCATAGAAATTCCCTACATTTTTAGAGATCCTCAAACTTTCATCACAGATGAAACAGTGCTTGTTTTAGGTGTTTATTATGACCCAGTTTTAGTTCTTGAAACCTGCTGAATGTTTAGTGAAATATTCATTGTTGCTAACAATGAAATAAGAAAGATATTCAAAAAGAAGACAATTTGAGATGTTTAGTGAAACTGGTTCAATCAGTCATCAGACATTGGTGACCCAGATGGGAATACTGGGTGTCCATGTGAGAAAACAAAGAGTCTATTGCAAGTCATGACTAACCAGTTTGAGTAAAAGCTTACTTTAATCAGTATTAGGTTTAACATCACATTTAATGTCAAGTAAAAAAATTGATTAGTGACTTGCACAAATTGCATTCTTTTGATTTACAAATTTTAAAATCTTTGTATTATGTTCATGTTGTTATTATCATTATTATTATTATTATTGCAGGTGTTACAATAAGGGATTGAAGCCATGCCACCTAGTTCAGGAGAGTTATGGGGCCACCATCTTATGCCCCAGCAGGTCAATGTAGACTGCTTGCTCCCTAACGGAATATTTGTACTACTTGTCTGTAATCGGGATGCTACACTGGAGAAAATAAAGTGTGACCTTTGGGCTGAGGCAAAGAAGTATCCTCTCTTCCACAAACTTTTAGATCCATCTTCATATATTTTCATTGGGATTACTCAGGATGCAGAGAGAGAAGAATTTTATGATGAAACTCGCAGGTTGTGTGACTTGAGACTTTTTCAACCGATTCTGAAACTTGTGGAACCAGAAGGAAACAGAGATGAGAAAATGTTAAATTATGAAATTGGTAAGCTTGTATGCTGTCCTTACTTTGAAGAGTATCTATGATCTCAATGTGGGTAGGTGTTCTGCAGTACTCCATTTAGATATTTTGCAGGAGGGTGGTCTGGTGGAATGGGTGTGTCATAAAAGGAGTCCTTGGTCAGCATATGGTAATTTTTGTTGAGTCTGCATTGGTGGAATCTCAACAAATCTCATCATAGCTATCACTCTGGTGTGTGTATCTGTACATCTGTATGTCCATACATCCGTCCTCACCCCAGAATAAGGTCAGTGTTAAAGTATTTCAGATTAAGCTAAGTCTAAAAAAAATTTTTAATTTCAAACTAAATAAAAGGCAGGTTCAACAAAAAGGGAGTCTCATGCTGTCGAGAATTTGGCACTATAATGGAGGCCTTCTACCTCTGATGATCTTGTTCTTTTAACTGATCAGAAAAATTAAGAACTTGTAAGGTGAAGTAAAGGTGGGAAAAAATGTACAAAATTCATTTGGAATAACCACTTTTAATGAGGTACCCATAAAATTTGAAACTTAGCAAACCATAAAAACAGCTATCATTAATATAACTCGTCTCATTCCTGTGACATTTTGCTCTCAAAAGTGAGCTAGCCTCCAAATGAGCCAGCCGATACATTAAAACATATTTGATATGCATACAGAGGAACCCCACCATAACATGCATTGTTATAACACTATTTGGATATAACACATTTGCATCATGGCTTCTGATTGTTCTGTCTTAGATGTTTCTTATTCCCTGATACTACTCAAAACGTCAGCCAAGCTGACAAAAAAAAAATATTCACTGAAGTTTCATAAACCTATAGCTTATGGATCATAATTACCACTCATATATAGCAATGAGTCATTTTCATCAATCATGGTGCAATCTTAATCTTAATTATATTAATTGGCAGGTAGTACAATTATTACTATACACGTGACTGGTGTTTTGTTTATTCCCCCAATACTCATACACACGTTCATAGAATTTTCTATCATTTTCAGTATACCACGGTTCACTACATAACACTGTTAGCAATTATGGACCTCCGCTACCACATTATAGTGGGGTTCCCTGTAAAAATTAGCATGTGAAGAGAGAAACTTGTGTCTTCACAGAAGAAACAGAAGTTCTAATCACCTAGGATTTAAGATACAAGGACTTTTTGACATTTTTAATGCAGCGCAGATTGACATCACATGATCTCATAAATATGCATGCCAGTACATAGATCTTGTTAGCGTGCAAAGAAAAATATACTGGCAACAATTTGATTTGGCACCAGTCTGCAGTTGACAGCTGAAACTGCTGTAAGAAAAACCCTGTATGCCCAGTCTACACCAACAAGAGACAGTAATTTTGTTCTCATTGTGTCACTGCAGTCAATCAGGTGTCCTTTTTTTAATATGGATTTTGGGTACATTTTCACCAGAGTGGCGGAAATACCTTACAGAATGATTTTACTCCATGCCTTGACATGGAGCATAAGCCCTTTATATTACTGATATTTCATGCAGAAAACACTTTCATTTGTATACAAATCTTGCAGACCTTAAGATAAGGAACTCCAATAGTGTAGCTTTGTCAGCAGTAGACATGCCATATATACTTATAGGTTGCATCCAACTGCAAACAGCACAGACCCAGATCTGCCATCACATAATGTGTTGGCAGATCTGGATCTGTGCTGTTTGCTAGGAGTAACCAGTACAATAAACAACATAGACCCTGGTCTGCTGGCACATTATATGATTGCAGAACAGGGTCTGTGTTCTTTGCAGTTGGATTTGACGGATAAGCTAGTACTGCATTTACATGTACCTGTATAAATTATTATGTGTGGACAATTACAAACATGCAAATCTGTTGTCCCATGATGCACTTGCAGTGCCATGCAGGTCAGAATCTCTTTTTTCTTCTTCTATATCTGATTTTACACAAATGGCATAGACACTGGTCTACTGGCATGCTGTGCTACAGCATATTTGGGTTATGATGTTCTCATTTGTGTACATATTATATAGTAGTGAGCTTGACATTTTACAAGTTTCTTTGTACATATCTCTCATGATTTTAAGGGAATTTCATTAATTTTCCCAAGGAGTATTGGTAAAACTGAACTTTTTCCCTTCTCCTTCACTTCAAGTCATGCTAATGAAGGTACTGGTGGTGGTGGTAATTATTATTATTATTATTACAGGTATGACTGTTGGGATACCTGTTAGTGAATTTAATGAGATAAAAGACTTGGAAGTAATTACATTCCGAAGGGAAATTTTGAATGTATGCAAAGAGTCTGTGGAGTTGAGGGAACTGAATGGAAACTTGAGCCTTTCCATTTACATCTACCCACCAGATGTGGAGTCTTGCGGAGAGCTACCCATTCATCTAGAGGATAGATTGGCATCAAAAGGTGAATACAATTACTGTAAACTTGTATCACTTACATATATACACATTTACTACATTTTCTCATGTATGAAACACATCTAACTGCAACCTGTGTAGACCCAGATCTGTTCTGTAACACTGGGCAGAGCAGGATCTGAAGGGTGAACCTTGACCAGAAAAATGCAGGCTTTGCTAGTGCCCATTGACAGTGGAACATGGTATAGCCGGATCTGAAGGGAAAACCTTAACCAGAATGCAGGCTTTGCTAGTGCCCACTGACAGTGGAACATGGTATAGCAGGATCTGAAGGGTGAACCTTGACCAGAGTGCATGTCTTGCCAGTGTCCACTGACATTGGAGCAGTTTCTTGCTGAGCGTACTGATTTCCTTTATAGGCAAAAGTTGTTGAATTCGTGTTGAAGAAGAAGCTTTTTGATGATGTGCTACTGGAGAAAATCTTGAAGTTTATGAAGGCATGAGATTTTGATTTTTTTTTAAATCGCATTTTAGGTAGTCTACTTTTTTTTATCTGTGTCTTTTATTTCATATTCTTTGTCGAGAATGTTTTACATCTTTACCTTGATAAAATCTGTCTTATAGGAATACATGTTTATTTTTGTTTGGAAGGGTTTATCTTCCGAAAGACTTTAGTAATATTTTTTAATATTTTTACCTTTGCCATTTTTTCTATCAAACTTTTACTTGGCACTGTATGGTCAGGAATGTAATGATATGTGGTTAAATGCTACATACAATATATATATATATATATATATATACATTTTTGAAAATTTGAATCAGCATCATGAAATTCAAAACCTTATTAAGAAGTCATATATTTTGTTTTTACTTTCCTTTTTAAAAAATTCTCAGTACACTAAATAATAATATACAACAAAATATTTATCAATTAAAATGTTAGTAATGCCATCTGGTGACAGTACTTTATAAGTCTTGTCAAGTGAAATTTGTGTTTTAGGTTTATCTTTTAATTCAGTTTCAGTGTAATCACCATAAATGCAATATGACCTTTTGTATTCGAAAATGTAAAAGGGTCAGTTGACCATCACAGCGATGCCCTAGAGTGTTTTTGCAAGAACCTAATTAAGTGCCAACTGTGTTCGATTGCCAACTTGCAGAAGTGTTGGTCGCATTGTTACAATCAGTTTGAAACAGACCTGTTATGTATTATCTTGTTAATGACATCTTTTGTATCAAAAGTAAAGGGGGGGGGGGTAGAATAGCAAAATTTAAAGGCATGCAAACCCTACCTGTGTAAGAGCTAGCAGTCAAAGTCATGTGCCCTACCTGTGTAAGAGCTAGCAGTCAAAGTCATGTGCCAAGTCGACTCGTTTCATTTGAGCAATTGAACACTGCTTTAAATATTATTATATAAGTAATTTAAGTATCAAACATTAATCAGTGGTTTATCATATTCATTCACAAATGTGATCAAGGATAGCAAGGGAACCAAGTGAAAGACATACTCCATGTATGAAAAGCTTAGTTTCACAGATAGGGTTCATTATGGAAAAGCGAGTTCCAAAGTTTGTAGTGAACTTAAAATTAGCTAATTGGCACTCAGAAGTTTGCTCAAGGACAAGCAGAAATTTCTCTTTTAATTGCAATAAATCACAGCATCATTGCTAATAGAACAATGAAAAAAGTTTCGACATTGTTGTTTCTCAAAATAAATGTCAGTAATTTTTTTGAAAAGAATCAACAATAACACTCGAATGTATCAACATTCACATGCAAAAAGCATTGATGTAATACCAAGTTTTCACTAGTACATGTGATGTATGTTGAAACCTCATGAAGCAGTGTTGCAAATAGGATCCCAAGGGCAGGGGACACTGTGTCCCCCACCCTCCAAATTTGGGGGACACAACATGTTAAAGGGACAAAGGAAAATAATAGTACATAATGCACTAATAGTGCTATAAAAATGAGATAATCTTATTTGCTTCGACAGTTTTGCACCTTAACTTTGTGGTCTGCACTGTACTATCATATTTTCCTTGGACACTTACATTATTGCAATAAAAGTTTTATCATGTGCCGATGTAACTCATGAAAATATTATCATGTGCCGATGTAACTCATGAAAATATTAACTTGTTTGAATATCTGGTTAACTTGAAATGAGCTGCACCATGGAATTTTCTGTTCCGGATCTTGCTCAATTTTTACTTTAGTGTACACCCATTATCTACTAGTATATATTATAATCTAGTATATATTATAATAAATACCTATGTTTTCTGAATTTTCTTTCCAAACTCACAAATCATTAATTAAATGATAAATAGTGTATTTTCACAAATTTAGTCTCTTTTGTCATTATTTCAACCTCAAAATAAATTAAACCTTCCTCACTGTAGGGGTGACTTTAACCTCAACAATACTTTACATTAACGGCCATCAAACACTTTACATTGCAACTCAGCCGACTACCACAAACCTTAAATGTTTTAATTGCCAAATACATTGTTTTAAAATAGATATTCATTGCCATCTTTTAGTTTCATCACCTTTTGCGACTTTGGCCATTGCTAGCACCAACAGAAACATGGATGGACATCCACTAATGAAAAGTTGCAGCCGTATTTTTACTTTTTTTCTGAGGGACATTGGACAAAAAATTGCGGGAAACCCGCGAGCCCATGCTCAATGTGAAACCCTGTTGGAGTAATGTCTTCATGATCTTTTTGACATTTGTTATCTTGAAAACAAAAGTAATTTATACAGAAAAGTGAACAGCTTCATTAGAAAAGCTGCCGTATATACTCGCATATAAGCCGGATCCAAATGCAAACAACATAGACTCTGATCTGCCCTCACATAATGCAACGGCAGATAAGGGTTTATGTTGTTTGTTCTACTGATTAGTCCTTACAAACTGCATAGACCCAGATCTGCCGGTGCATTATGCGACAGCAGATCAGGGTCTCTGCAGTTTACGGTTGGTATTAGCTTATACACGAGTATAGACGGTAGTCAGTGTGAACAAAAAAGAAGTAGTGCTCTTTTAGTTTTCAAAGCACACTGCAGGGAGAGGCTGCATTCACATTTAAAGGAAAAGGCCTCAAACCTTTGTGATAGCCACATGCAAGGAACAAAAAAAAAGTTTATCTGTCTACAAACTCTCCATGGAGGAATTCATATTATGCATATACTCAGATCTGCTGGCGCATTATGTGAGTATATATGGTATTTATATACAATTATTCCCAACATGATTATAAAACAAGTATTCAAGCATTTATTCCCACCCCCTCTTCTCACTATTGATGTCCATCACTTTCTTAATTTTTCCCTCAGTAACTTGCACCCTTGCTTATGCTGTGGTCTATGGTTTTGGTCTCCATTGTGTTATCAGGGGAGAGGTGTATTTGAGTAAAATACAAAACACTAAGTGCATAGGTCAACATTTTCTATTCTTAAAGTAATAACTTCTATATGCATGATTTAGTATGAACAGAATGGCATTTGATCAGCCACCTTTTGTGACACACTGGTTCTTTAATTCACTTCATAGTAAAATTCAGATCTTGGTTTCAGTCTAACAGTATGTATGAAAGCAGTGTAAAAAGTATATACCACAATAATGGTGACAGATCATTATTGTAAAACCTCGCACACCATGGAATGCCATTTTACTTCATTAATAGAAAATGGTATATTATTTGAATGATGTATATCTTGTTTATAACTCAAAAAATACCATATGAAAAAAATTATTGCGGAAAAATACCAGTATTAGCTATTCTCGAGTGTACTTCACATTGTTCTTTCTCTTTATGATTTTGTGCTATGGCAGATCTGCATCAATGCTTTTCACAAATGGAATTACATTATACACAGATTAAACAGTAATAGTGCAGTGATCCTGTGCATTTAATATTGTTTATCATGGCATAATCTAGTCACAAAGCAAAAGTTACAACACAATATTGCAGATCATGCAGCCAACATGAAATATCTTTAATGTTGAAGCATCAAAATATTCAGCTGTACAATTAAACTCCAAGTGTAGTGTCATAGCATATAATGTAAACTTGCATGTAAAGTTGAATTTTTTCTGGTCCCATTTTATCACCCACTATGACAGTGGTAGTAGCATATAGTGGCTAAAAATACTTATAACATGTAGTGTAACAAGCAGTCCCAAGAGCTATGTACTTAGTCCATTGATGCCATCACACTTTAGTTAACCTACCAATGAATACTGGCACATCTAGGTTACTGAAGCAATTGGGGTAGATTACCTTGCTCAGTGGAATGATAGCAGTAGCTTGGGGTGTAGCTGAGGATGCCTTGGTTCTAAGTATCAGTCTTTGAACTTTTGCTTTGGATGCTCGGTGTTAACATTCAGGTCTATGACGTTGCCAATTGTTTTAATATTCCTGATCATTCAGATTTGCAAGTTTTTGATATAATAAAATCTTTAAAATAAGATGCACTTTTAGAACTTAGGAGTCCTCATCTTCTTTGGATGGAAACTCAGGTCTTTTGATAAGCAATTCTATCAATAGGTCATACTACCTACTTGTGTGCTGATAGTTTTTATACACTCCCCATCAGACAGCGCACATCATATTATGTCTGTCCATATGTCTGTCTGTTCCCTGTTTTGCTTCTTCACATTAACTGGAGTTCTCCACAGTGTGCCATTGCAAAACTTTCTAAGTAGTTTGCATTTGGAGCAGGGAAGAAGTCTATTGATTACAGGCTCAAAAAGTCAAAGGTAAAGGTCACATAAACTGAAAGAAGGAAAACTGTTTCCATACAATAACTTGATTTGTATACCAGATACCTTGACCAAGCTTTGTAAATGACTTGCATTTGTGATAGGAGAGACCCCTGTTGATATTGGGTGGAAAGGTCAAAGGTCACGGTCATAGTGACTCAGAAGAAAATGGTTTCCTCACATTATATGTAGTTCTTTTTTGCCTACTTTGACCTGATTTTGTGGATGACATGCATTTGATACAGGGAAGACACTTGTTCATTTTATGTTAAAAAAGGTCAAAAGTCAGGAATGGAAAGAAGGAGAACAGTTTCACAAAAACTAGTTATGGTCTGTACCATATGCCTTGACTAAACTTTGTAAATGGCTTGCATATGAGACAAGGAAGACACCTATTGATTTTGAGGTTAAAAGATCAAGGAACTCGAAGAAGGAAAATGTTTTCCACAAAAGAATTAAAATCCTATGCCACAAACCATGACCAAGCTTTGTGGATGGCTTGCATTTGAGACAAAAAGGCATCTATTCATTTGGGGGTCAATAGGTCAAAGGTCATGATCACCAAAACTGAAAATAACTGCAAAAATAACTTCTGGGTCATTTGTACTGACCAAATTTTGTGGATGGCTTGCATTTAAGACAAGGAAGACACCTATTGGTAATGCAGAGTATATTATTTACCTTAGCAATAGTGACATAGTACACAAGTTGTCTTTTAGCATCGGAGTAGCCAACCAATGAAAGTGGGTTTTACGTAAAAGAAGTATGATAATACTATTTGCCACATGGCAGGCATATAACGTCCTGTAAACTGTACTCCTGTTTGAAAATGCTGCACCGCTAGCAGGGATTCTTCAAAGCCCAATTTTAGGTCCATATATAGTCTCTTTTCCAGTTTACTATCAGGGAGTCTCCTAGGCCAGTTATATGTCCATATACAGTCCCATTTCCAGTCCACTTGCAGGGATTCTCCTAGGTGAATTTTTAGCCTATATACACCGTATAGTGAGACCATCTTATAACAAAGTACCTTATATATATAATTTTAGTATTATCTAATAAAATGGGATCTGTGGCCATACTGACCTTACAACAGGAAACATTTTATAATAAAGGACAGAGTGCTGTAAATCTTTTATTCAAGTGAAACATTGGTAACATTTTGTCTTTTTGTACATCTCAATACACACTGATTGTTGCTTTTTAAAATCATTTACAGAGGGCTCTGTGATTGTTTGCATTTGGGTTGTGTCGCAGGATCAGAGCCGGAATAAATATACTGTGAAGGTGCATCATTCAGCCAAACCTAGTGATGTGGTGGCAGAGACAATACGACGCAGGAGTCGTATGATGGGGATGACAAAAGAGCATGCAGAGCGGTGTATTCAAGAATATAGCCAAACTTATGTTCTCAAAGTTTGCGGCTGTGATCTGTTCCTTTTTGAGGAATATCCTATCAGTCAATATAAGGTATTAATTTTGCTTTGCCACTGGTGAAAATATTGAACCACTCAATGAATATATGTTAGTCACTTGGAACAAGCAGATTTTCTTTTTATTTTAATCTTAAATGTATTGGCTAGCACAGATTGAAGTAGCAGATTTCTTATGGTACCCCATGTGTTAATGTCAGCTGTTTACTGTTTATGTTCTGCTTTGATTTGTGTATATTTGCATGGAAATTATCAGTAGTGACATAAATCTCTTTCCTAATTCATTGTTAAAAAAAAAGGACATAAACCAAAAATTTGAAGAAAAAAAATAAGCACATTGTGGGATTTTTTAGCCTGATAATCCTGCATGACAGGTGGCTATGGTTACCACTGGACCAAGTAAGTGACAAAATGGTGGATGACATTTTTTGGTCATAATGTTATTGACGTCTGTTGGCCACAGTGACAAAATATTTTTCATGATTGACTCTAGTGAATTATCAAAATTATTTCTCTTAGAAAATTAACTAATTCACTGACTAGAGTTATTATTACAAAGCCATTAAATCCACTGTCTATTATGATGTTCCTGCCAACTATTTTTATATTTCATGTTTGAAAACTTTTCCAATTTGTTACTTGTTCACGAGGTTGTTGAAAACATTGCTTGTCTTTGGAAAAATGTAAGATTGCATAATCTTCCACCATGTTCCTGTGAAGAAATGGAAAATATTTATGCAGCTGGCACAGTCATTTTATTCTTATTTAGAAAGTAAGTTATAATGTAATTGCAACACTGAGCTTGACATCTTTTCCTCAACTTCGATGTGTAATTTACAAACCTGTTCTTTTGAAAGTGATTTAGATGATTTGAGAGGGAGAGATGGAGCAACTTTATATGTCTTTATGCATGTGTGTGTGTGTGTGTGGGGGGGGTAAATGGCACATCTACATAGTACTGACTGTAGTGTTCCAAGTTAGTTTAGGCATCTCTAAATAAGGCATACAAAACAAAAGATAAAGGCAAAATGGATAAAATCCTTAAAAAACAAAGTCAGATTTCTCATATTGATATAAACCTAATTCTCTTAAACGGTCCAAGACCTTCTTAGGGTGAATGTCAGTTCAGGATGCATTCCAGGTCAAAGAGGTTGGCTCAGTTAGTCACCACATACAATGTGCAGGAGTGCACATTGGGCCTGTTCCACATCCCCGAAGTGTATGTTTGTATTGACATAAGTTGAAAGTCATGGTCAGAATCTATATGTAAATTCATTTGAGTAGATGGAAATAAATGCCAAATGAGAACATTAAGATTGTTCTAAAGATATTGATATCGCTTAAAAGATGTTCAAATAATATAATGGTTTTCTTCAATTTTGTGATGAAATCAACTCCACTGTGTAAGCTGTGGGTTTCCTTGTGATACACTTAAGTACAAATAATGGTTTTCTCAGCTTTGCTGTGCAGCATGTACATATTGATGGTAAACTGGTTTTTGTTTTTTCAGTATGTTAGAGAGTGTATTGCAACTGACAAGATACCTCAGTTGATGCTATTGACCAAGGACAATGTCTACTCTACACTCCCCAAAAATGTGTTAAAAATGCCGTCCTATGTGCAAAGAGGTAAACCATTCTTCTTTTTTGTTTTCTAAATGCATGCACAGCAGAATATGACAAATCTTGTTCCTGTTGCCCAAGGGCTAGCACAATGCTGGATCCAGGCTAGCATATTTTTATTTCATGCAGCACATTGAGCAACTACATGATAACATTACTTGTTTCTGCATTTTGTAAACATAAATATGAAAGTATTTCAGAAAAGAGAATAATTATTAGTGACAGTAAAATGCCTTCTCAGAGTCATTGAATTGAAACACAAACTGTGAGTACTTTTTTCTTGGTAACCTACTGGGCTGATTTTGACATTTGTAAGACTTTTTACAGTTAAGTTTTACTATTTCTTAATTCCACCATAACTGTCACTTTAAAACTCTTAGATTTATCCATTAAGTCAGATTTATGGATTTGGTTTTAAATTAAATGTGCATCACTTAAATTAATTACATGTACATTATTTAAATGAGGGAGCCATGGAGGTTTAGTGGTTAGAGTTCCAGACATACAACCCAAAGTGTACAGGTTTGAATCTTACCCAGACCAGGCTGGGTCGCCTGCAATGGTGTGTCTATGGCAAGGCAAGGTACTAGTGCTTGATTTACCTCAGCACAATACATCCATTCATGTGTTGATCTACCAATAAACAACAAACCATTTAAATGAGTGCTACCTGTGATATTGTATTAAAATTCTAGTTGTATAAATGAAGGTTTGATAAACAGGACCACAAATTCACTTGTATTCTGACTTTGCAGTGTCTGACCTGATTTTAGAATCAGATGGTAGCCCAGCAGACTAACAGGAAATGAACCTGGTAGCCCAGCTTGAATTAAATAGCCTAGAAAAGTCACTGTAATACACAACTGTATACGGTTTTAAACCTTACCTTTTTCTTGTTACAATTCATTAATAATTTTCAACCTTTGTAAAAAAAAAGTTTTAAAAAATGTCCAGGCAAGCAAGATATCGTTTAGTAGCCACTAGATTACCTGAATCCAACATAATGTAGCACTGACTTAGCATTCTGGTAGCTCCTGGGTTCCAGGCACAAGATTTGCCAGACCTTGCTTTAAATAGCCTTTGTCTAGTGAGATAGCTGTATAGCACAGGGTCTCTAATGTGCTGAATGTACATAATCATTTACTTTACACCAGTCTAAAGAGATTTTGATGAAACTTTGAATGTGAGCTCATAATGACATGGTTTCAGAAGAATTTGATAGTGAGCTGAATGTGCAAATTGTGGTGAGATTATGCATCTTCTGCTGGCAAAAACCGTGAATCACTTTAAATTCAAGTGGTACAAATTTTCAAGGTTTTCATCTGCAAGCTAGATGAAAAATTTAAGGTCACAATAAAAATATTATCCAAGCTGATATACAAAGTGCCCATATCCCTTCCCCGCTATATGCCATGGTAAAGTATCACTTGTTTCTTTCTCTCTGTTTGAATACCAGTGGAATTTATTGTACTGAGATAGATACATACGTGTGTGTGTGTGTGTATATATATATATATATATATATATATATATATATATATATATATATATATATATACAGACACACACAGAGTGAAACCCCTAATAAGCAAACCCTCAGTATACCCGAATACCCAAAGTTTTCCTTCCTTAATATCATAATTTTTTTCTTGCTCAGTAAACCAAAACCCTTCGACTCCAAAAACTGAAACAAATTTTGATCCCAAATTTCAATTTTACACTTTAAAAACCCCATAAAACCAAAACTCACTTCAAACTTTGAAATGTATTTTAGCTGCTAAATTCGTGACATTGTCTTAGCACCATAAAAAAGAGCAAGTGTTTAAGGTAAATTATTAATAACTAAATGCTTGTAGATAAGTCATTTAAGAAAGATTATGTTTTTTTGCTTATTATCTAATTGGGATTGATGCTATTCATTGGTATAAATGATCAATAGAATGCTTTTTGTTTGTTTTTTCATTAAATACCTGGGCTTTAATAACCAGGCATGCTGCCTCTCTTTTGATGCTTTGCCGATGGAGACTGACAAAACAGTATTCTAAAAGTCAGATTCACTCAGCTGAGTTTCAATGGAGAAACATCAGTGCATACATGTATTTAAGTAGCCATGACTGTCATTTGTCAGAACAACCAGCTAACTGTCATAGGATTTAACTATCCTTACAGGATAAAATTATTCTGATCAAAGAGTATGAATCTGTGCCAAAACCTATGTATTGAAACTAGGAGAAGTTATAAAAGTATATATTTCTTTAAACATTTCTTGAGATGAGGACTATTTCTGTGAGGAACAACTGAATGTGACTGGATGTGGTTTTCAGAAAGAATGTACATTGTTTGGCTAATTTTTAATTAAACGTTAAAAAAACCAACAGCTTTCTTAATTTGCACACACATGCACAGATGTTATCCAATAATAACATTATCTCTCTCTCTCTCTCTTGTCACGTAAGTGCTTAGAGAAAAAATACTTTTCACATCTGCTGAATGCTCAATAAATCAAAAACCCCTCACAACCAAAAATTAAATTTGGTCCCAAGTGTTTTCGGTTTTGAGGGGTTTCATTAAAGTAAAACCCCTCAAAACTGAAACCTCAGTATACCAGAATCCCCTCAAGATCAAAAAATGTTCTTTCTTTAATATCATATTTTTTTCCAGTAAACCAAAATCCCTCAACTCAAAAACCAAAACAAATTCAAATCGCCAATTTCAGGTTTACACTTTAGAAAATCCTATAAAGCCGAAATGCACTTCAAACTTGCAAATGTATTTTAGCTGCTAAATTCCTGACACACTGGGCCAGATTATTTACAGTTAGCAAACATTGTAGTATGCTTATTGGTGAGAAAATGTCCCAAGGGCACGTGAGGTTAAAGCAATACTTGACATGTGCACCAACATAGAGTATGGCAGTCACTAGGCCGCAGACTCTGAAATGGGGCCTGTCTAAGGCTTGGCACCCAGGGCAGTCACCCATATCACCTGCCCCTTACGATGGCCCTGAACATTATCTACTTAAGATGAACTTAAATGGAAATGCACACCTTATTTAAGGAAGATTTGTGGACAGTTGGACATATAAATCTCACTGCTTCTTGGTAACTTTTTGGTGCTTATAGAAGAAAACAAATGTCCAAAGTTTTCATCTGTTGAAGAAAAATTTCCTTAAAAGTGCAAAGTTTTCCAACAGTCTAAGATAAATTTACTTAGAAATATTACATTGTGTTATTTTCTGAACATATTCGTATTGTGTTAGAATGAGTTCCACAGAATTTATACCAGCAAACTAATGCCAAAATATGTCAGACTGAATAAACAAGCAACAGTACTATGGTATTGTTTCTGGGTTGAATTCCTGGAGCAAGGGTTAAGAAGCCAGAAGGTTAGTTCATTATTTTTTTTTTCCCTTTCATTTTAATTTTGGGCATTTTTGGTGTTTTCCTTCATTGTTCATCCATGGGTTACCAGAATAGAGACAGGCAAAGATCTTATGAGAAAGTCGCTGTCATACAATAATGAATATATAGGTTAATGTGAACATTATTAAAGTGTCTGTTTCAGATATTAGTCGTTTCATTAAGAGCACATTGTTATTACTAATTAACATTTCATACATATAAGTAACTGCTGAATAAACAATAAACAGATCAGTCATACTTTCTTGAAGCCCATTAAATCACATCTGTCCTAAGTGATACTTTGTTATGTGTGGGGATAATCCACTTTGCTTTAATTGGCTTAGGTACCAATCATTTAAATTTCATAGGCAGGGCACCTGGGATTTTCTTTCAAACCAGGATACTTTTTTCTCTTTCACCTGTAGATACTTTATTTTTCTCAACTAATATAATGAATATAATTAGTTGTATTTTTTTCAAGCTACTTGGGGGCCAGAAATTTATTTTCCAAAAAAATCTCTGGCATTAAGTCCCCCTGCCCTCCCCCTCCCCCAAATTAAATCGTTGGTCCTTTAAGGTAGACAATTTTCAGGTCAGTCAAGACCTCATCTGATAAAACATATATTGTTTTCCCATTTAATTTATTTGAGCAATCACCTGGGATGAATACCACTCAATAAATCCTGATATGAATTCCTCCATGGAGAGTTTGTAGACAGATAAACTTTTTTTTTGGTTCCTTGCATGTGGCTGGCACAAAGGTTTGAGACCTTTTCCCTAAATGTGAATGCAGCCTCTCCCTGCAGTGTGCTTTGAAAACATAAAAGAGCACTACTTCCTTTTTGTTCACACTCACTACCGTCTATACTCGTGTATAAGCTAATACCAACTGCAAACTGCATAGACCCTGATCTGCCATCACATAATGCGTCGGCAGATCTGGGTCTATGCAGTTTGTAAGGACTAATCAGTAGAACAAACAACATAGTCCCTGATCTGCTTGTGCATTATGCAATGGCAGATCAGGGTCTATGTTGTTTGCGTTTGGACCTGGGTTATAAGCGAGTATATACGGTAATTAACAGCAGTGGTGTTAAGCTTGTTTGATTTTTAATGCATCCAGAATGATGTGGGCATCTTTGATTCAGATCTCCACATTGATACTGAGTGTTAACAATGAATAACTTCCTTAATCAGTTCAATTAATGCAGTATTGATTAAGCATGTTTGCTAGGAAATGCGTGGAAGTGTATAATGGTATAATCTTATGGAGAGATGTATACATTGTCTCAATATTTTATGGTATTTTGTGTTTTTTTTTTTTTTAAACGACAAATCCATGAAATTAAGTACCCATGAATATGCAATTATTAACGAAACCACATAATTTGATACCCACAAATTTAAAGTGATTCGCATTATTATTTGATGCACAAGATTTTCGATTGGTTTGATACAAACCAAAACCCTTATATTTTATTTGGATGGTCAGGGATGATCAAATCCTATAGCCCAACATCCCTGACTATTCATTTTTAAAGTCGGACAAGTAAAATTTTCCAAGGCACTTGGCTGGGACAATTTTTTTTCCCCATTTTAAACCAAGTTGGGCAAGCACTAATTTTCATACTTAATCGCTTTATCTACCTTTTTATGGCCATTCATTCCCTCCGGGTTTACGGAGTGCTTGAATGTACCTCTCTTCATTTATTTATTCACATCCTGTGATACTAGAATAAGTGTTTATTGATAACTGTCACATGTATGCAAGTTCTGTTACTGCTTGACTGCATATTGGGCTAAGTTACTAATTATTAGCCAATCAAAACACTTCAAACAAAACATATCCAGTGTGATTAATTAGCAGTGTTTTAAATGACCTTGTTATAATGTGTTTACTGAACACAAATACTCATAAGTGGATTGCCTTTTGATTTCACTCCATCAGATCAATGCAATGAAATTAATGAAAGGCATTTTACCGACATAAGTGTCCATTTTCTTTATGAACAGATTAAATGCGAGTAATGGGTCTTTAAGTTATTTCTTTTGTTTTTTCTATGGATTAAAATGCATACATCTCATCGAATCTAGGCATGAGATTGAAATTTTGGAACAAGTGAAAATGTAGATGGGGCATGTAAAATTTCTAAAATCACTTGTCCTGAACAAGTAGCTGAAAAAAATGTGATCAGCCCAAATGGTAAAGAGGATACATGTCTCGTAACTCATATTATTAAGCTAGAAATATGAAAATTTTGCAGTAATGCACTCTTTGGTATGGAAGATGCAATCCCTCCTTGCTTTTAAGGTGTGATGTCCATTCTGTGTTACCAAATATAGTTTAAGTTACTGAAAAAGGGAACAAACTTTATGGTCTTACTAAAACCAGTAACAAAATATATATCCACTGGTCATTCATGCCAATTTTGTATGTAAAGAGAGGCAACTCAAATTTAGGTACATGACTAGACCTGATAGTAGTTATCTCCCTTGGATATTGTTCCCACTGCTTGAAAAATAGTAGAAAATGTTTTTAAAAGGAAATCACAATAATTTTAATGTTAATATAAATTCTCTACTGTCATATAAAGAAAAGACAATTTAGAAAAATATTGTAAAGATTATTTCGAATGGTATGTTACACATTCAAGCATTGCTAAACCATGCAGAATACATCATTAAACACATTTGTTAGGAAGTTTTCATTACCGGGTCCAAGTATGCATATTGCACATTGCCTGCCACTTCCAGGATTTGTAATAATTATGACTTGCATTAAGCTTAATCTTTTATTTGTATGATAGTACTACCACAGGTTTCAGATTGTATACAACATACTTTGTATGGTTGAGATGTTCATAGCAAGTGGTCCTTGAGACAGAGAAGATTCTAGAATGTGGTGAAAACCATTGATCTTGGATGGTGACCAGTAATGTGCACAAGCTTGAACCAGGATTGAACCTAGGCAGTGTTGTCCTGAACTACTTTAGGAGGGTGCTGTGCACTGTCCTTTCTATTTGGCACCCTGTCTTCTCTGGGGTGCACATGCCATCCTTTGAGGCTGTCCTGTCATAAAACTCCATAGTTTTAACACATACAGTAACAGTTTACATCTGCATTTTGGGTATCATTAACTCTTATTTTTCACTTGCAATGTAAATATTGTTGTACATGAACTGGTGGAGTGTATACAAATGTCCTCTCTCATAGAGATGGTTCCCTTAGATGAGGCCTTACAGCACTTAAAATGCCCAAACAGGAAGCAAGTATACATGTCCTGACTAGTGGTCTGGGAACAACACTGCCAGGGCTACGAACAAGAATATTATTACTGCATTTTCCAAGCCGCTATCACTTACATGAAGTTGACATTTGGCTCATATAACAGGTTATTATATGGTCTGTACTTTCTTTTGTGTACTCCACTATTGCATTTAACATTGAAGAATAAAATTTATATTTATTTTGTTTTTGCACATTATTATTTTGTACTGAGGAATTTGTATTTAAGTTTTCACAAACATTGTTATACGTAAGAATCTGCTTAAAATGATGATGAATAATTTTTACGTGTAATTACTCATACAAACAAGAAAATAATTAAGAAAAATTGTGCAAAAATGACATAGAAAATGGTGTTTTAATTAATGTTAATAGACTTTTCTCAATAAATAGGTATTCAAGCTCTATTAGACATCAAT
Source organism: Margaritifera margaritifera (assembly GCA_029931535.1). Classification (NCBI taxonomy): domain Eukaryota; kingdom Metazoa; phylum Mollusca; class Bivalvia; order Unionida; family Margaritiferidae; genus Margaritifera; species Margaritifera margaritifera. The sequence goes on along the minus strand of JAQPZY010001662.1, from coordinate 4,284,084 downwards.
AACCAGTCAACCTCATCAATATGGAACATCAATGAGAACTTCAGGCTACTCATACACTGTGCCACATATGTCAATGTCAAAGAAGTTGGCAAGGTAATGTTAGGTTATTTGTTTTACAACCAGTTTTTATTGTTTTAATAAATACATTACTCCTTCAGTATAAGGCACCTCAGTACAAAATGGTCCCTTTGATAAGGCAGGTATTGTCATCAATCTCATTTAATTAATTTAATAGTAATATTATTTATACAATACCACAGTATAAGATGACCTCACCTATCAAGGAATCCACTTTTATGAACCCCATGAGTGGTCTTGTAGTGAGGGAGTACTGTACAAATGTACGTAAGAATTATTTATTTAACAGGTACTACAGCAGTGGCATTAATGGAACCATCATTAAGATTTTGTGCTGTTAAAAATCACATACTCGAAGGGTGCATCATGGCATGGTTCTTTGGCATGATATAGCTATCCACAGAAGCCTTGTTTGATAATGTGTTAAAGGCCTCTTTCACATATAATAATTAACTTTTCTAATTAATTATCTTGCAAATAACCATTTAAGATGTTTCTTTTAACATTAACAACCGGTTGACGACAACAGAAAACGTGTTTTAATTTAAAAAGATACAAAGTAGGACACCAGATGCGTAGGGGTCATCCTGTTTAGTCGGTGCTAATTTAAGATTTTGTTTGTGTTAAACAAAGCCATCTGACAAGGATCTCCTCAGATTGACAGAGAACAGTGGGCTTTACTCATTTAGGCTTCCTGATGATAACATCCAACTATAGAACCCTGTTAGTTATAAACTTCGTATTTGCCTACCACCCCCCACCCCCCAGTTTGTAGCCCCCATGCAATCTTAAAAAGAATAAGCATGAAGGACATAAAAATGCACAAAACATAGTCATTTCATTCATTCATTAATAATTTCTAACCTGGCTGTTGCCAGGGGGTCCCTAACACCATCATCTTGTTCATGTTTCAAACTAAGTGGGAGTTTTCAGTGTAAAAAATGAGCCTGCTTACTGTCCTTTTCCGATTCCTGGAAAAGTCCGTTTTCAATGAAGGGGTGAGGGTCCTAGGGCTACACATATTTAGAAGGTAAAACCTGTGTCATCTGCATTCAATATTAGCAATGTTTACTTTTAATATTTCTCCAAAAAACTTGAACAAAATGAAAAAGGGCAAGCAGTTTAACTCTATTGTACATAGGTTCAAAGGAATGTAACTCCCAAACAGAAATGTACAGCATTATCGAAGATGACACTCATGTTGTCTAAAATAATAGACTTGCCCATGCAAATATAGATGCCATGTTAGCATAGAAACTCCCATTTTCTCTGAAACACAAACAACATAGCAGTGTTAGGGACCCCCTGGCGACAGTTGGGTTAGAAATTATAATATTACTGAATGAAATGACTAAGCTCTGTGCATTTTTTGTATCACTGAGGCTTTTCATTTTTAAAATTGGTAGGGGGGTACAAACTGCCCTGAGGGGAGGGGTGGGGTATGTGAATGCTATAGTAATGTATATGTGTTTCTTTGTAAGGTTACACATGTTGTCATAATTCATTATTCATTATTCAGCTGATTAAGCTTACATCAGTGTAACTGTTACTCTTGACTACAATGTTCAGATTTTATTGATTATTTACCCATCCATGTTTTATATGTACAGTATTCCTATCTATTTGCTTTGGATCAACTGGTTTTTTTAATGTAAAGTAGTAGATATAAATATGCCAGGTTATAGCTCATGCAATATTAGCATATCATTCATTATTTTTAGTATATTTTTGGAAAATAGGGACTCAGGATACCGTTGTTTATTTTTCCTCTTTTTTTTTTTAAGTTAAATTAGACTGGAAAAATCAACTTGGCTACAAGTCACTCTAGTGGTAGGGTTCGTTTTGGTATACTTGGTATTGGAAAGTATTTTTATTATGTTTTCAGTCACTCATCTGTAAAAGAGTCCCTTCAAAATATGTAAATAAGGGATGCTTATTATCCAATCACCATTGAAGTTGGGAGGGGATATAGTGTTTTGCCTGTTTGTTCATGTGTTCATTTATTCATTTGTTACACTGCAATATCTCATACCCTGTTTCACCTAGTCTTCTGAAATTTGGTATGTAGATGCGTCTCAGCAAGAGTAACCTGGCCAAAACAAAACTAGCTCATTGTGACCTAATTTGCATGCTTAAGTGACTTTTATCTTTTCATCTGTTCATTCATTACAACCTTAGTATCTTGGACTGTATTTCACCTGCATTCATGTAAATTGGTATGTGGATATACCTTAACAAAGTAAGTCAGCCACACCAACACTTGGTCAATGCGACCCAATTTTCACATTTGAGTCGCTTGTATTTTAAGTTCATTTGTTACACCCTCAGTATCTTGGATCCTATTTCAACTTTTGAAGATTGGTATGTGGACATGCCTCAGCACAAGTAACTCATCCATACCAAAACTTGGTCAGTGTGATCCAATTTTCATGCTTGAGTGGCTTTTGTGTTACCAGCTGTATGTTACACTCTGAATATTTTGTACCCTGTTTCATCTACATGTGAAATTTGGTATGTGCATAAATCTCAGGGAGAATGACACAACCATACAAAAATGGAGTAACTTTTAAGTTGTCAGATATCTGTTTGTTACACCTTCGATATCTTAGACTCTCTTTTGCCTACTCATGAAAATTGCAATGTGGATGCATGTCAAAGTAAGTAATCCTATCATAGAAAAAGAGTGTCATTGTAACATATTTTTCTGTGCTTCCAGTATTCATTCATTAAACTCTCAATATCTTGGACCCTATTTCACTCACACATGTGAAACTTGGCATGTAAATGTATCTCAGAGAGGGTGACTCAGCTGTATTAAAATGAGGTTAAGATGACCTAATTTCCTACTTGAGTGACTTTGTTGTTAAGAAGTCTATCCATGTTGGGGCCAAAAGGTCAAAGGTAAATGTTAAAGTGACTGAAAGAAGAAAAATGGTTTTTGCATCATAACTTTAGTTGTGTACCACATACTTTGACCAAAGTTTCTGGAGGGCTTGCACTTAAGATATAAAAGGGACTTGTTAATTTTGGGTCAAGGTCATTGTGGAAAAATTGGATTTTGCTGACTAACTTTTATTCTAGATTAAGTTCCTTGATCAAACTTTGGGGATGGCTTGCACTTTGGATCATAAAGAAACCTGTAGATTCTGGGGTGAAAAGGTCACATGTCACCGTCATAGTAAGTGTGATAAGGCAATAATGGTTTCTGCACATTACATTTAGTGTAGTGCCTTCACATTGACTGTTAAACACATAACAGGCCTATAAGATGCCATTTATGGTACGCTTGCTGGACGAAAAAGGCGTTATTAAGTGAAAACCACTTGAGGTAGGCAAATTAAATTTAGTAGGCCATTTTAAGAAGGTGTTGCATCATATTGTTTTATCCCCACACCAAGCTGGTTTTTTCCATGCCAGGACATTTTTTACAGCCTGTCAGGCTGTTTTTCCCAACAACTTGCCCCGGGGAGGGGGGGAGGGAGGGGGGGGGGGTTGCAAAATGCCCCTTTTCATATTGTGTTAACAAAGACAGTCACTTATATGGTTGATTTAATTTCTCTGATTGTAAGTGGCAATAAATCTGTGCCCAAAGCTCAGGATATTCTTTGTGTCCACTTATGAACACCATGTGGTGATCAATAAACAGTGATAAAGGAGGTCTTTCTTCATCTGAACTGCTCATGACAATGTCCATTCAAAGTGCCTATTTTCATTTCCTGCAAACGTAAACAGTTGCTTATGTACTCAATTTAATTGCAGTATTTTTTATAGGCATAAGCATCAATATACTTGTGACCAAAGCTTAGACTTCAAACTGTATAGCAGGTCAGTGCTAATTAACACCATGTGGTGCTGTATAAAAAAGGTCTTTGTTTATTGGGACTGAACTACTCGCAGCAGTGTACACTCACTGGATAATGTTTTCACAAACAGTTGAGTAGATATGATTAAAGGGATTATCTTTTCCAATATGAATTGTCTTTGCAGCCAATGGGTGGGTATGGTCGATTTTTGTTTATTCTATATGACATGCTAATTTCTTCCACTTTAATGTGCAAGAAGTTACAATAATTAACCTGGGATAACATTGCATTGAATAAGAGTCTGTCAGAAAGACTTGTTGTCAAAACATTTTTGACAGGTTTTGAATATTGTCAGTTAATAATTTAATGACATTCATGTAGTTTGTTGCTCCAAATTAAAGCTTAAAATCGAATAGAAAATCTCTTGTCATTTTAGCAGTAGACTACATTTTCAAAAGGACGAAATTGAAGGGTAGACTAAATACTACTGACTGATTATAGCATTTTTTTTATTTAAAGGTACATCTAATGAACAAGTAAACATACAGATCCTGGCCTTCAATAAATTAAATCATAGCTCATCAAAGGAATTTAAAGGGTGCATGAAAGAAAAAGAAGAAACATGAAGTCTAGAAAAATTAAGAAATTTCTTATATCACATACATGTATAGTCACTGTAAATAATGATGATTATTACTATTGGTAAGATTTTTAATTTGCGCCTGTACCTAAACATGCATTCAAATTCCTATCAAAGCATTACTGCCACATGTATCTTCTGCTAAGGAAATATGAAAAAAGAAGAAAATCAATACTGAGTAAGACTGTATCAAGGATTTTACTCCTGCAACTTTCTGGGTGGAATACATATGAAACTTAGGATTCTTTTGTAACTTTACAAGTCATCTATTCTCATAATTTCCAAATTTAACTATAATAATAATAATACAGTATATTAGGTCACTTTAAATACATATATCATTCTGAAATGGGCACCGTATTTCATTATGAATTGTTGTTCTTGTTCTTGTTAATAATAAGAAGAAGAAGAAGAAGAAAAAGAAAAAGATTATTATTATTATTAATATTATTAATATTATTAATATTATTAAACTCAAATGGGCACCTTATTTCATTATGAATTGTTGTTGTTCTTGTTAATAATAATAAGAAGAAGAAGAAGAAAAAGAAAAAGAAAAAGAAAAAGATTATTATTATTATTATTATTATTATTATTATTATTATTATTAAGAGAGAAAGAAGAAGAAGGACAACAATAATTCATGATGAAATAAGGTCCCATTTTTTAGTTTAAAGTGCAATTTTTGGAGGAGGATTACCATGCCCATTTCGGAGAATAATTACTATGCCCTTTTTGGAGGATAATTACTGCGCCTTTTTTTGAGAATAATTACTGTGCCCTTTTTTGATTCTGGGGGAAATACTATACTTGTGTTCATATGTAGATGACCTGATTATATTATTAGATTTTCAGGGCATTACAGCATATTTGCCTTCTTTTTTTTTTACATTTGTTAAAACATTTTTGTACTTGAGACCTTTTCAATGAAAACTTTGTAAGCATGATTTTAAGCATTTGTAGCTTATTATTGCATATATCAGCCTTTGCTGAAATACAGTATTTTTGTTAAAAATAGAGTAATGTATGCACTTTTTGTGTCATTTCTTAGATCTACGTAAAGGCTGGAATATTTCATGGGACAGAGGCTTTGTGTGAATCTCAGGCAACAAAGGAAGTTGTCTCGACAAACCCTCGCTGGAATGAGTGGCTAGAGTTCCTACACATTCCAGACATACCAAGAAGTGCAAGACTGTGTCTCTCTATATGTTTTGAGTTAAAGAGAAAAAATAAAAAGGTAGGGGTTATTACATTTTTTTTATTCCCTAACACTAAGTAAAATGTTTTACTCTTATCCATCTGTCCATTTATCTTCCTGGTTATGTTCTGTGTATAGGTCACTGCAGTGGAGTCTTCATGTTTCATCAATACATTTCTAAGTTTTTTCAAGGCCTGAAAACCACTGTAATTGGGAATATGAATGTTCTTTTGTGGAATTTTATCAAATGTTCCTTAAGGGTTCATTATTTACACAGCTAGTGACTGTGTAATAAATGTAAACCAATTACAGAATCACAGCTTTTAACTTGTGGCAACAAAAAATAGGCCTTTTTATTTTTGCAGTTGCCAACAGTTTCATTGCAGTTTATACATGTAGGTAATAAGAAATTCAGGGGACCAGAAAAATTATTTCATATTATCCAGATTTAATGATAAATGCATATTGTTATATTTGTGAGACAGCAGTCAGAAAACAATGCAGTCGAATACATCTCTTGAGAAATAAGATACAGTAAATTTTAAGCAGTAACAATGAGTTTATTGCTTGCAAAATAACTTTGCAATATCAAAAGTCTGTCTGTCTGACTGGCTGGCATCAACACTGAGGTATGGGTATGCCTTTAGATCATTTTCTCCTGCATTATTGCTTGTAGTAACAAAAGTTGATATCTAGATGTTTCATCTGGAGTATTACACCTTTCATTGCACAAATTAGGTCACTCTCCTATATTTCTTGATTAAGTGATTTTGGTTAACCTTAGCATTTAGTTCATTTTCTCAGGCATTATTTCCTATCAAGTTACATAAATTGATATGTAAATGTGCCTTGACGAGTACTACAACCATCAGTTAAAATTAGGTAATGTTGATCAATATTTCATGGTTCATTGATTTGTGCGTACCTTTGTGTTGAGCTCAGTGTCTCTTGGTTTGGGTTTGAGTTTAGTTCATTGTCTCAGTCCCTTTTATTTGTACAATCACTTAAGTCGAGCTTTGCATTTAGCTCAGTTTCTCTAACAGACTAAGTGATTTGTAGAAACAGATAAAACGCAAAGAAGATACTTAAAGATTGCAGGGTAAAAATTTATAGTTCATACTGAGTATGATTTCATTCAACGAGGTTCATCTGAGTTGGTTATTTTCCTTTTTGTGTGTTACTATATTGAATGTGAACATGTCTTTATGTATAAGAGACAGACAGACAGACAGAGACATATGGCTGAATGTCTTAAATCATTTTCATCTATGTTGTTTGTAAAATTTGAAGTTCAGGATTGTCTCTACACCCAGTAATACCACTCAGATTTTCTTTCAATTTTAGCTTTACTCTTCATAGACCAGAAGAGTGTATGGGATGGCCTGTTTTCTGTCATCCATCTTCTGTTATCCGTCCGTCCATTAGCACAAGTTATCACTACTCTTCCTAAACTACTTGGAGGATTGCCATGAAACTTAACACACACATTCATTCCATGGTCTAGTTGGTCCTAAATGAAAATGTTCCTGCTCAGACATCCATTATGGCCACCACAGCAACATTTCTGAAAATCATGATTTGCCAACCCTTATGATTTGACCATAAGTTTTACTGAAATGACCCTTAAATTACGTACTTATGGAATAAAAGCAAAAATAATGAAAATCCAATTGTTGTGATCAAATCTAGATACTGGCTTGTCCGTATTTGATCCAGATTCAGTGCAATACATCACGGAACAAATCTAACTTTACGGGAAGTATCTCAGAAGCTTTATGGGGCCCCGGGTGGCCGAGTGGTCTAAGGCGCTCGCCTTTACAGATCACTGACATCCCATCTCTGTCCGCGTGGGTTTGAGTCTCGGGCTCGGCCAGTGTGGGTATGTGAGAAAGCTTGCCAGTAGTTTCCTGTGGGTTGGTGGTTCTTCCCGGGTTTTCTCTGGCTCTTCCTCCACCAAATATACTGGTCACCATATCTGGCCTATCATGTGCTGTAAAATGTCGTTACACCCATAACAACAACAACAGAAGCTTTACACTGCCCATATTTTTCATGCAAAATGTCAGCATTATCAAGCTATTGTTTTTATATAGCATTTTCTAGAAATAGTGTCCAGTGAATGATAACACTTTGAAAATTAAAAAGACAAAAAGCCTCTTGAAAAGTTTAAACAATCAGCACATAAGTTTAAAAAGGAATATTCAGATTCTTGGGGAATAAAAGTAGGATAGGCAACAATTACGTTTATTGGACGTGTTGATTTGAGTATGTCTCGTGGTGGGAGAGATGATAGCAGTCGCCACATGAAATTCAAAGTAAACCCAAAGATTATGTCAAGTTGGGAGGATAAGCAAGAAGCCTCTGAGCTCCATGGGGTTTGGAACTGCAGTTTCTGAAACTACTGGAGGTAATTTCAGTCTAAGTGTACTTTGCAAGCATTTTAGTTGAATATTATGTTAGCCTTTTCTTCATCAGCCTCAGATCACATGTTTGAACTGTTTAAAGCATGTTTTCCAAGTTGACAATAGCAGTATTTAATATTGTGTTATACCTTACCGAAAATTGGTCTGACTTACGGAAAAATATCAACTGCCTTACTGAGAAAGTCTTGATATGGTTGGCAGGTCTGCTACTCCTTCGGAATGGATGGTCATATCAACATGGAGTTTTCGCCAAAAGAGTTATTATGATGTCTGGTTTGTCCTAAATGAAAATGGTGCCGATCTGAAGTCCAATATGTCCGCCATGACAGTCATTCTCAATCCTTCTGAACAGAAAGTTATATCAACATGGGGTTTTCACCAGAAGACTTCTTATAATATCTAGTTTGTCCTAAATGTAATGATTCCGCTCTGACATCCAATATGGCCACCACCGTGGTCATCCTGAAAATCTTCTTACTGCTACTTCTCCTGAAGTAGCTGTAAGAAGATTTTCAGGATCACCACTGTGGTGGCCATAGAAGATTTTTTATGATGCCTTATTGGTCCAAAATAAAAATGTTGCTGATCTGACAAGCAATATGGCCACCATGGCAGCCATCTTGAAAATCTTGTTATTGCTACTTCTCCAGTGAGTGGAAAGCCATATTGGTATGGAGTTTTCACTAGAAGACTTCTTATGATGTCTAATTGGTTCTAAATGAAAATGGTGTCACCCGGACATCCAATATAGCCACCACAGCAACCATCTAGAAAATCTTGTTATTGCTACTTTACCTGAATGGATGGTCATATCAACATGGGGTTGTCACTAAAAGACTTCTTATGATGTCTAGTTGGTCTTAAATGAAAATGGTGCTGATGTGATATCTAATATGGCAACCATGGCAGTCATCATGAAAATCTTTGTATTGCTACTCTTTCTGAACGGAAAGTCGTATCAGCATGAGATTTTAATAGAAAGGCTTATGGTGTCTTGTTGGTCATAAATAAAAATTGTGCTTATCTGATATCCAATATGGCCACCACAGTCATCTTGAAATTCTTATTACTACTCTTAGATGTAAAGTTGTATCAATATTGGGTTTTCACCAGAAGACTTCTTCTGATGTCTAGTTGGTACTAAATGAAAATGGTGCCAATCTGACATCCAGTATGGCCACCATGGCAGCCATTTTGAAAATCTTGATATTGCTACTCTTCATAAATGGAAAGTCTTATAGACATGGGGTTTTCACCAGAAGACAGATTATGATGTCTAGTTGGTCCCAAATGAAATTGGTGCTGATCTGACCTCAAATATGGCTGCCACAATTAACATATTGAAAATCTTGTAAATGATTCTCCTGAATGGATGGTCATATCAATATGGAGTTTTCACCAAAAGTCTTATAATGGTATCTAGTTTATCCTAAATGAAAATGGTGCTGATCTTACATCCATTTATGGCTGAAAATCTTATTGCTCAAGAATGTCAGTGGTGGTTTCAGCACTCAACTGTTAAAAAGAAGAAATGGTCTGTTTTGAATTTCTTGACATTCTTTTTGGACAGTAGAGCATCAGTCCATTCGAGGGATTCTTGTTAAAGTTTCTGATTCTAGTTAAAGAATGTTTGGCTGCCAAAACGCTGTTTATGTCGGTTGTTTGTATTTACTTGCATTATGCTTTAGTTCAGATCCATTTTGTTTTTGTTTTTAATTTTCATTTCTTTGATACTGTTCAAGGTATAGACACAAACCTTGATGATTGGATGCTTCTAAGTTAGTATTACACCCTTTCAACAGAAAATTTGCTGAGTTTACTCATGACCACATTTATTTATTGCTCATAGCAGTGCAGCATTTATCGTGAAACTTGCTTTGATGATGCATCTTTAAAGTACTACACTTCTACCACAATTACAGGTCTCTGTGACATATTTCATGCTTCATTGACCTAAATTAAATGTTGTGTTTTAAGTTAATTTCTTTGGTACTGTTCATGTTAAAGTCATGAAACTTGACAATTGGATGCATCTCTGTTAGTATTACACCACTGTAATTAAACAAGGTCACTGTGGCTTAAATCTTATGCTTTACTGACTGAGGTTTAGTATAAGTGTTTAGCGCATGATCACATAGATTTTTGCATGCTAGCATAGATGGAAGACCCATCTGACTTGTGGAATTGAAAGTTAAAATATCTTCATTCATGGTAAACTGTCAACATCAATGCCTAAACATTGAATTTTATACATGTACATGAGCAGAACAGTAGACTGTATGCATTTCATATGAAACTGTAGTTATAGTGGGTAATCAAGGTGAGTTCTTAGGCATGAACCATGATGGTAGTAGTGATCATACTGGTTGTTACTCTAAGGTTTCTCAAAGCTTGATACTTCCACCAGGTTAAATCAGACTTCTTGGTGTGGACAATGATAATATCATCTGAGGCAGATTTTATGAATGAACTCAGTATAATACCTTCGCTTAAATATTATAGAATATAATGTTTGATATTATTGTTTTCTGACTTTTATGCCAACATGTCAAAGGTCAAGGTCATTTTAGCTGGAGTTTATTTTTTGCATGGTAATTGTTTACATTGGCTATTGGAGACTACTAAAAGCTTCATAGAGGCAAGCAGTCTAATCAGTGATAACATTCGGGTTTTTACAGAAGTGCTAGACGCGGAATAGTTGGTAAAAAGTAGCACCACATGTAAAATAGGCATTTCAAGATAATGTTGGTAGATATTTTGTGCTTTTCACTGGGTTTGGACAAATTTCACTGTAGATACAACAATCTATTCACTTGCTATTCCCTCATTACAGGTTCATTATGCTCTGGCCTGGGGAAATCTTCAGCTCTTTGACTTCAATAACCACCTGATGAAAGGGAAGGCCAGTCTCCACATGTGGCCCATGCCTCAGGGCTGTGAGGACCTCCTGAATCCAATTGGGATTCCTGGATCTAATCCAAATAAGGACTGTCCCTTCCTGGAAATTGAGTTTGAGAGATTCAGTCCTCCACTGGTCTACCCTCCCAAGACTCACTTTGAAGAGCTTGCACTGATGGTTGCCAACAGAGACAAGAATAGTCACCATTATGTAAGGCAGATTTATATTAGAGGATGCAAATCTTGTTTCTGAGGATTGTAGAATGTTTTATATGTGGTTTTACAGTTGCAGGACAGTAAAATGGAGATTTTTTATATATAATCAGACCACTGCTAAAGTCCATTCGGCTAAAACACGGTATTGGTGCTGAGAGTAGTCTCACTCACTTAAAAAATTGAAATGTTTGATAGAACATTTCAATGAAGCTCATTATATACCCTAGGGTGTCCCCTAGTCAGATCAAGTTAGATTTAGCTTGAACATGCATGCGATTTTGTTTAACCATTATTTCAATTCATTGGTATAACAACAGTTACAGACACTACACTTGGTGTATAACATGCAAGAAAAACAGCATGAAAACTTTAAAACTTTATTTTTTTTCACAGTAACATCAGTAACAGGATATCAACATTTAAAGTAAACAACATAACTGGAAGTGGTAAACAACTTAATAACAAAATCAAAACATCTATGACAAAGGTATCACTAAGAAAAAAAACCTAACCATGAAACTTTTGCATAACAAACATAAAAGACATAGAATAATCTTATTTAGGCATTTATCTAACACCAAGAAGAATATTTAAACAAACAAAATCATTAATACTGGCCAAAAGTATTGCAAACTTCCATAAGAGTCAGAAGTACATTGTCCATAAAATTGGTTACAGACACTACAAAACTATAGCATTTCAATACAGCTGCAGAACCATACATATCTCCATAAAATTCACTTCAAAAATAATTCAACATGAACACATTGACTAGAATTATTCATTAAATGAATGTTGATTAGTTAATAAAATGATAAAACCACATTGTAACAGGTATATGTCCAATACTTGTGTTAAAATTATGAACTGGTAAATAGCACTTGAAAGTTTAATACTAAATAGTGTTTGTAAGAGTAAAATATTGAAGTATAATGAATGTTCAATAAATCATAGTCACTAAAGTATTGTTCAACCCAAGGTGCTGACTCAAACACAGACCCATATGTGATTGATCTTAAGGTTACAGACACTACACATTAAACCTTGACTTTATATTGTCATTTCAAATAGAAGTGCTTATGATTTTTTTCCAGATTTGACTTGAGCTTAGACAATTCAGCTGCATTAAACTTGAAATGACCCCTTTCATTGACTATTTGTGGAGCTTTTACCCTGTACAAGATAGCATCTAGAGCCTCTTGTGAATAATCATCTTTTTCAGGCCAAACATACATGTTGCCAGACTTTCTCATGTATTTAAGTCTAACTTCGTTATGAAGAATGTCTATTACTTCTGCTAAGTATACATCTAGAGGTCCCTTCTTTGGCTTAAGTCCTACAGCAACAAATTCTCCAGGGTGGTATTTCTCTATTGGTTTCTCTGTGTTGGTTGGTGCTTTTTTGTCAACTTTGATCTTCTTTGTCACAATGTTTTGTCTTTCTGTTGACTTCCGTTTCTTATTAGGCTTTTCGCTTGTTGCTGAGTTATGATCTTTCTGGTTACTTCCTTGTTTTCTTTTCTTGTCATTATTTTCTATTGTTGATGGATTCTTGTCTTTAAGTTGTTTTCCTTTCTGACTTAAATTATCTTTATTGAGTACTAACTTTCTCATTTCCCAGGCATTAACATTTTCGCTGAAGTTGCATCTCCCGTCAACCTTCATGCATTGCTCACAATAACAGCTCAGATTTCTTATGCTCAGTTCATAATCATTGCTTCCTGACTTTACAGCATGTAATTTTCTTGTACCTTGCAGTGTTTGCACATCAGTTTCTTCTCTATTTCTCTCAACATCTTTAACAAGGATGAACTCCCTTCTCGAAACTGTTTTAGCTTCATTATCTGTATTTTCCATTTTCAGTTTCTCTGTACAGAAATGATATACATCTTCTGCACAACCTATCACCTTTCTATTGCTGATTACAGCTCTGTAGCAAGCATTCTTGACTGTCGCACCGAGACCATCACAAACACTCTTTCCATGTGATGTTTCGAAATAATTTCGTGTTACAGATGGCTTTTTCCTCAGACTTATGTCAGCAAAGGCTTTCTTCCCCTTATACTGGGCAGCACAGCCATCTGTCCACTCATGGATCTCCTCTACTTTCACACCTTTCATTTCTTCACGTTTTTTCCTTCTTAATTCTTGTTGAAGATTTGAATCGGAAAGTGATTGCTGTTTTTTTAGTAGTCTTGCATCTTTTCTTCTTTCTCTATCAACCCTTTTTAGCTCCTCATGTTTCGCCTTATTTTCCCTCTGTTTTTTTCTCCAGGCTTGTACCTTTAGCCTCGTCTTCTCCCTTCTAGCTTTAATCTTCTGTTCATCTTCTTCTGGCTTATCTTTGCTTCCTAAAAGCAAACAACTTCATTCTCATTTTTGTTCCTCTATGTATACGGATGAAATTTAGACTTTACAAAACATACTTGTAATGAGTACGCAATATGCTTTCATACATAAGCAAACTGGAATAACCTGTAGATTCTTAAAGAAAAGTATCTGATTGAAAAAGAAATAGCATAAAACCTGATGATTATTCAATGTTCTAGCATTTACAATGATTGCACACTTTCCTTAATAATGTAAACAACAGTCGGGTCAATTCACATGTCTAGTAGTGTCTGTAACCATTTGACAATATCAGCAATGTATCCAATACTAAGTCTGAGCTCATTGAATTCTCATAATATTTCTGTTTGAATTTACTAGTCTAATGATATGGAATGCAAAAATACTCAGTTTCAATTGCATATTGTAAGAAATCACTGAAAATGTTGCCTGTTATCAGAAATCTAGATGAAAGAAACTATAAATATACCAAAATATTACAAATTGCAGACAGACAATATGTCAAAATTTAGCCTTACACATCAATACTGTAATAGGAAACATAATTTGGCTTCATTTTTTTAAAAAAAAACAGGGATAAAGTCATAGACAGTATAAAAAGGGGATATTGGTTACAGACACTACAATTTAAGAGTGTGGTTTACCATTCAATACAAACTTACCAGAGTTGTTCCCAGAGGTTTGCTTTTGTCGTCTTCCCATGTCTTAGGGATGTACCATGGTAAAGAACAGAAAAAGTAATTAGGCAGCTTCTTCTAGGATAAGAAATTCAGGTTACATTGTCTTGTAGTAAATTACTCAAACAGACAGTGCTGCAAGAATGATGCAATATTCAATCAAGAGAGTTATTGCATCACTTTTTTGCTCTTGGCTGCAGAGGTAAATAGATGATGCAACATTACATCACATAAGATGGAACTTTCTATTGAGAAAAACAATGTTTTAATGACAAGTAGAACAATACTTTTATCTTTCATTTTTATACCTGTTTGTGTAGTGTCTGTAACTTTTTTTATTGAGTTGCTGTTTTTTAATGGTACAATACAGCACCACCAATTTTGGCCAACTTGGACATCACATGGATACACATGAGCCTTTGTAGGATTTATACTTTTCCATAATGAAACAACAAAATTATTGCCATATAAACTTGTAAAGGTTACAGACACTACAAAATTTAGAACTGGAAAGTTTGACAAAGAACAAGCTCTCAATCGAATATCTTGGCTAGCCATGTGATTTAAATGGTTTTACTACTTATTATAATATAAAGTCGAGTTCTAGATGTCAATAAAAGTTATAATGAATGTTATTTTGTACAAAATGTTGGCATATAACAACAGATTAGTGTTTGAATTTCAGTGTTGAAACAAAACTTCTACTGACGGTATTTTGCTTATAAAATCCATAATATTTTACTGATTTCTTTAATTCAAGAAGCAATATTTGCAGGATAGAATTCCGCATAAAACCAGACCAATAAATGCATAATTTCAGTATGATATTTAGAGACTTCTCTATTTTATATTCAAGCTTTTTTCGAGTGAGACTACATAACGCTCAAAAATGGCCATTTTTAGAGCTTGTTTCCATGCATATCTCAACAATGGGTTACACTAACCTCTTGAAATTTTCAGGAAAGTAAGAGAGGTATATGCCAGGCTTACCAATCTTTAAAATTGGTTCATATCTTGTTTAATTTTTCTATTTCATGCATATAACATGAAAATTCCTTTATCAGCACCAATACCGTGTTTTAGCCGATTTCAACCTGGTCAACACTTCCACTTTTCAGAAGAAAAAGAATACTTTAAAGATAAATAAAAATGATAACTACAGACATTGACAGCATTGAGAGCCCCATTATTTTAGTAGGTAAATGTCAGTTTCAGTTGGAAGACTTAGTATAATTTATAGCAGATGATGTCAGATGCAGAACTTCCTGTACAAATTTGCCATTTTTGCAAGTTTTGTGGGTAATTTTCTGCAAGGTATTATGGGTATGTCTCGTATTTGGGTTCTCCACATACATTTTCATTTGATACAGGTGGTGAACTAGTAAACTCATGACATTGTATCAGTTATTTTGGTGAGGCATAGGTATCACTTTTCCAGCAGCGTTGTCATTTATGGTATAAGGGTCAATGTTAAGGTTTTACATTTACTGTAGCTCAGTGTCTCGAACACTGTTGCATGTAGTCATGAAGTGTCATATGCGTATTCATCATGGAAGGTACTGTTTGCTTATCACAGGCAAAAAAATGTCACAGTGACCTATTTTTTATGCTCCATTGACTTTGCTGGGTATTTGTATTATGCCACAGCAGAGCAGATGAGTCATAGCATTCTGCATAATTTTTGTAATGTTATTGTAATACCATATATACTTGTAGAAAAGTTATTGTAACACTGTATATACTTGTAGAAATGTTGCTCCTATAGATAAGTTACACTCCCATTTTGACTTTAAATGACTGGTCTATATCATGGACTTGCTTATAAGTGGCATGCTATTTTCTAGCCAACATTGGGCATCTGTTTTTTCTATAATCATTTGATAAATATACCTGAAGAAAGAAAGAAAGAAAGAAAGACATTGCATGTTGACATAAATATAATACAAATGCACAGAAAAGATTCACATAGGAAAAATTACAAAATATTTTTATTTTTCATTATGTATAAAAAAAATGTAGTACTAGTTATCTTGGGGGAAAGAGACAATACAAATCCTAAGCAAAAAGATTTGATGACCATTATACTATGAGTTATATTATCAGTTTCTATATGGAATAAATTGTTCTCGGGAAAATACTATAGTATCATTTATTTTCGTGGGCCTCAATTTTCGTGGTTTTCCAAAAAAAGACATTTTCTTGGGTTCTTCAATTTGTGGTTTTGCCTGTCAAAGTTTGCATATTTGTAGGTATTTAATTTCGTGGATTAATCTCTGCAAATACCCCAAATAAAGAATACAAAAGAACAAAACCATGCCAGCAACAAACATCGGTTGCTTCAGTAGTTGAAACAATACTACCACCTATATGAGAACAAATCAAACACCTGTCAAGATCAATCTCTTATATTTAACATCTTCCTTAAAACACTCCCCATAAAGTTGCACCATCAGTTACTTTCTGATGATCATGGCATTAACACTGTGGTTTAAGAGTGGTAAAATTCAGCTTTGATCCCCATCAGTTTGGATAATGTCATCATTCCACATGTGAACCAAACATGTGTCCAGCTGCCCCTTGCTCAATGCAGTTAGCAAGCAGTGTCAACATTTGATGTGTTCAGAGTCCATCAAAGTGTGAAGATGCTGACTAAATTGAAATACAGTGGAATCACTCCTTTGTTTGAGCCTGCCTCATGTATGAACCATCTTCAACCACTAGATTTTACTTAAAAGATTCATCAATCAAGCCAATTCATTTAGAATGGATGATTGCAACTCATTCAACTCATTCAAAAATGTGTGAAAGATTGGACCTAATTATCTATGGCTTTGAGAATGCTGAACTAATTCAACAATATCAGGATTATTTACCTGACAAACATTTGTGTGTACAAGCAGACTTTATTGACACAATGTTGATTCAGTGGTTTTGTCCAAAAATCAATGAAGTGTGAGCTTCAATACTCTGCAGTAATTAATGTATTTACCTAGTGTTTGGCTAGTAATTGTGCTTTTACGAGGATTTAAATTTTTCAACAACAGTTTCAGTTGAATGAAGAATCGATTTGAATAAGTATTAAATCTAATTTTCATGTAATAGTATCATTTTTTATTCTTTCTTTTATTTTGAGTAATACTAGTGTTTGAATAGCTTATGCTTTTCTCGTTTCTATTCTTACTTGTGCACAACATATCAGTTTAAGGCAGTGAGTGGAAACTACAGCTACCAGATAGTGTATAAATATGTGTGCATTGAAACAATATAAAATGCATTATAATTATTTTTTTTAAAGGGTTCAAATAAAACCAATGCATATAAAAGCTAATATTTTATTACCAGATTACAGAAAAAACGATTTATCATATCGCTTTGTTGATATCTAGGAATCAAGCACAGTAAGAAAATAGGGTGTGGGGCTACTTTATCATAGGTGACTAATATTTCATTTGGTCTTTAAATTCGTGGTTCAGAACAACAACGAAATCCACAAAAATTGATACCCCATGAAAATTAGTGTTACTACAGTACTCGGTGAATTCACTGTTACGATTCATGGTGGTGACAAAGCTGTCACATAGCCCTCTAAATGTTTATGAAACCTGCCTTCCGTTTCAATGATAAATAAAGCGCTTGTCAAAATGACGTAACTTTGCATCCCAATCTTATTCAAAATGGCTGAAAGTAATCATGGCAAACTTCTCCAGATTGGAAGTATTCTTAATTGTTGATGCCAGTGGCAAACGGAAAACTAAATGTAACCTATGTTTTACAGAGGTTTCCTTTATGGAGGGTAGCACTGGTGCAGTGACCAACCAGTTGAAACATATACACAGTTTCTTAAAAGTGGGGTTAGTGCCTATTATGGAATCATTAGAGCAGTGAGTCAGTCTGTATTCTGTAATACACTTCGTCTTGCTTAAGTTTCTACATGCATTTAGCAGTCACTCTTCGGTCAAAATTTGAGCAGAAGCTTAGGTAAATAGTCCTATCAAGTGATCTGAATTATTGTGGAAAAATACTCATTTTTGGCTTTAATGAAGAAGTCTTTACTTATCCTATCAATATATGTAATAAAAACAAATCACATTTGCCATAAATTGCCAGTTCTGGCATGCATGTGGATTAGTCACATTGTGTTCAGATGGTCATGGAAACATTTACAATAATTTGTAAACGTGGCAGCCTTAGTAGTGACAAGTTATATATATTAAAAAAATGAAAGAAAATTCACAAGAAATGGATCTATCAATGTGCAGCTGTATTAATACCAAAAACTAATTTGATCGCTATTTGCAAAAGTGAACTTGTTATCTATTTGAACAAAATATCTGATGCTAATTACTCAAGCGATTGCCATTACAACACATTACCAGGTTAAAAGAAAACCCAAGTGCTGACTTGTTTAATATGAATGGTGGACATTACACCATGTAGTCCAAGCACAGAGAATCCTGGCCTTTGATCTCAAGCATCAATGGTGGCTAGCTTGTCAAATGTCAACACACAGGAAGGAATAACACCTTGGAAATAATAAAATAGTGTCAGCTTGCTTGGACTAATTTTGTACAATTGGATTAAATTTTTTAATGATTGTTTTGCTATGTTCTGATATTCAGAAATCATATTTCTAAACATAATTTATCATAATATTTATAGTATGGATAAATATACAATAAATTCATGATAGTCTGCTTCAAAAATTTTTTGAAAATGTTGCTGTCCTTGTAGGAAAACAGTAAGATTTTCTGTTGTGTCAAATAGATAAGTCACCCCCACCCCAGTTTTCTACTGATTTTTCAATTATAAAAAGCATGACTTACCTATGAGTACATGTGTTAGTTTTATTGAAGTTCATTAACTACTGATTTTGCAAATTTCATATGAGCAAATTGTAAATATAAACATTTTTTATCTGCCCAGCATAACTTTTGCCCCAGAAAATGCTTACATTTTTACTACAACAGTTGCCGCTTTGTGTATTTTTTAATGTTAATAATATAAATTCATTTGAAACCACAACATTTTATGTGGAACATAAGTAGATCAGCTTTAAACTTGTTATCCCTATGCCTTATTTTAAAAAAGTGTCAGGGATATTGTACCCTCTCTGTCCATCTGTCTGTCCATCCATCTGTTTGTCCATCAGTCCATCTGTCATAACTGCCTATCCTGCTACACTGTGGGGTGGAAATTCACCAAACTTGTTATATAGGTTGCCCATGTTGTGACCATCTGCGAGAGGCATATTATTTTTGAGTGCATCTCCTGGAAAATGGGTTGATGGTCAAATATACACAAATTTCAATTACATTTAATAATTATTTTATTTTACCAAACTTTGTACATGCATTCTTAGGGTGAGGACACATGGTATTTGTAATGACTTTAAGGTTACAGCCAATGGGTCACATTACAGATTGGGGGGATGGGTCATCTGGGGTGGGGGATGGGGTTGGAATGGCAAACACAAACATCTAATAAAAAGCCTGGGGATTTTCACATGGTGAACCTTGAAAGTTGCTTTTGTATTGCCCCCCCCCCCCCCTGGTGACCAACTGCAAGAAGGGGTGCCATTATTGGCTCCAGTGCCTGGAGTACAAAAATTGTAAGTACTGTACAATAACATTTTCAAATGTTTTCTGACCAAACTTCATATATGCAGCCATAGCAAGAAGACACATTATATGTGATGGATTTTGCATTCTGATCCCTGGGTCACTGCCTAGTGGGTAGGGGTGAGTGTGGGAAGGAAGAGGAGGGTTTAGGAATATGCAGTGAAAAACATGGGGATTTGTGATCGTGAGTTTTTCAGGTTTTTGTATTTGGAAAATTTGAGATAGTGTTATAATTTATTTTTTACCCATACCATACTCTGTGACATGGGGCATATTTTGTTACTCAAGTCAGACTATTCATGTTTCCATCCATTACAAATTACATTTGAAAAACTTCATTGATAAAGAGGGGAGCTGAGGTAGCTCAGTTGGTAGAGCATTAGACTTGTAATCCAAGGGTCATGGGTTTGATACCCTCCTAGGTCTTCTGCCTTGGTGTGTCTGTAGGAAAGGCACTTAAATCCCATTTCCTTGGCATGATATAGCCAATAATGTGTTAAATGTGCCATTAAAACATCCAAAAAAATTAATGATAAAGACAACATTTTGGATAGCATTTAATATGAAGAAGACTTGTGTCAGGCTTGATTTTCACTTTTTTTTCTGCTGAGAATTTACTGATTTATGACTTCTCTTTAACTGAAACATTTGATCTTGCACCATATTGGTGGGGGTCATCTGGATTATCAGAGGACAAATCTTGTCAAATTGATCTTTTTGTAATAGGAAACAGAAGAAGACTGGAATAGGGAAATTGAGATAATCAAAGATATCACAGACAGAGATCCACTCTCAGAAATCTCAGAGCAGGAGAAAGAACTGTTGTGGAAAAGAAGGTTGGTACAAATAGTGAATTTATTATTTCTCCATCAGATACATTACTTGATCACTTTAACATTAGAAAACTACTCTGTGCTACTTCTGAATCCAGCCTTTTCTGAAAGATGAAAAAAATGTCTTTCCATCTATATATCATATAAATGAAAGGATGTAACTCTTACATATTAACACCCCCTTGTTCCTGCTAGGTGTTCACCAATTGCAACTGTTAACAGTGCTTCAAAGAATCCATTGCAACTTATAATCAATTTTGACCATTTATCATTTTTTCAGTGAAGATAGTAAGTCAAAAGGTTGATATACATGGTGTATGCAACATTTGGGTCTTTCCCGGTGAATTTATTTGTATTTATCTATTTTTTTTCCTGCTTGTTCTTGTCCATTTGATATTGATCTGTAACACTAAAGTTTTCACTGGTGTATTTGTATGGTGCTGTTACATTCTGGTTTATTATGCTCTTCTTCGGTTTTCTCAGAAATGTGAGTTCGCTTGCTTGAACAGTTTGCCTGATTGTTGTATGGACTTGTTTTGTTTTTTCTTCCCTCTTTCATTGCAGAGACATCAGTCAGGTGCAAGAAATGCAGACACTTTAAAGTTGTGGAGGACAACCATGAGGCATGCCTTGCCTACACAAAATGTTTTTTCTCACACCCATGTGTGCATTGTGAGCAGAAGACATGGTCCAACATCTTGAAAAGGCAATTGAAGAGCCGCAAGACAAGAGTATGCTCTAAATCTTCCAGACATGAAGTATTAAGCATTCATCCAAATTCAGAATCGTTGACCAGTTTTATGGGGGACTTCGAGATGCTGCCTCCACCCCCAATGAAGATACCTAAAACAGCACCTTCAGCAACAATTACTTCAGATCCAGTCAAAGCCACTCTAAGTGATTCCACTCGATCTATATTGGAATCATGTATGATATGCAGCAATCTCTGTTGTCAAGATTATTGTTGAGCAACTTGGATGCAACTTGGATCATTCTTAATCCATTTTGGCTGTCCACTTGGCATAAGATCCTTTACCATGCCCATGCATGGAGTTAGTAACCTTGAAGCCAGGCATGTGGGGTTACCTTATGACTTTGCCAACCATCTAGGCTTGCAAGTTATATTGCATTCACCATACACCAATCTGGCTGCCGACCAACTGGTCCAGCCATCTGGGCAGTCAGAGTACGGTTTTGACATTGTCATCCTGTCATCTTGGACTGGTGAACCACATGTTGCTCGACAGTACCTACAGTGACAGCAACCTATGCCCAGCAAACCACCTTAGCCGGACAACTGACCAGCCAGACTGACCATGACCATGATACCAGTATATGGTGCACCAGCATCACAATTGAAACCATTTGGCCTGGCCCAGCTGACTGCCAGACTAGTATTTCCCTCGATGCTGGACATGACTCGCATGGTGATGACTTGGTGTCATGACTGCCGTATGATATGCTATGCCCCAGGATGCAGAGCATAAAGGAGGAAGACAACCTCCAGTTGACGAGGGGGGCAATACAGACTTACGTGAATATTCTGATCCAACCATGGAAAAGAGGGAGTTCACTTTAAAGGTGGCAATTGAAGAGATACCAAGAATTTTGCCTCTGTTCAAAGGCCCTCCTCCAGCAGTGGTTAATACTATGTACAGGGTCAAGGCCGCAGTGGACATTGATGAGGATGATGAACATCCAGCAATCATGATTTTACTACATCAAAGATTGCAGAAATTACTGGGTATCTCGTGGATAAAATTCATGACCCCAGTAATTTGAGGGCCCTATTTTCGGTGAGTCATTTGCCTGCAACTTTCTCACCACACTGGTACAAATTGTATACCAGTGTTTATCATTCAGATGTACCTAGCCTATACTGCTTTCAAAATGTCTGCTTCACTCTGGTGTAAAGTGGACAGACAGGTGTTTAACGTCACATCTAAGTTGGTCAGGTCGACTTCCTCCCCACTCAACCTGGCATCTCTTGCGATCTTTTGCTTAGCTGAGAAAGCCAGAGGCAGTATGCCATATTGCCAATGTTGTCATTAGTAACCACATGATGGCAAACACCCTAATGGCTTCTTGTAAGCTGGACTTGATAAAAAGAGACATCTTCCTGTGATCTGCTTCTCTTAAACCCCACCATGCAGTGACCCTGTGCTTCCTCCCTTTCATTTCCCACCTTCTGTTCAGGGGCATAATTGAGGAGATGGGAAAGCAGACAGCACAGGAGTTGCCCCTTCAGCTCTCCATGCAAGCTCCTATCTCTGCACGACCTTGTCAGGGGGTGTCCCAGAGAAGGGATGATCATTAACAGAAAGATTGTAGGGGTAATTCTCAGCAACAAAGACGATCTTTTTGTGGCCAGGCAAATTATAAATGGCCATATGCCCCTTACTTTTGCAGACAGGCTGAGAGGGGGGAGAGACAACTAGACTTTCTTTTTCCTCAAGCCTCTCTCCAACCATCAGTGACTTGCAGTCCCTCCCATCTGCTGGTAGCCCCCTTTTGGGTGCCGGAATTTTTGTGATCCGCCAGACTTGGATCAACCTGTTTCTGACAAATGATTGGGTGATTCAAGTTGTTTTGGTGGTGCTCAAGATCATGTTCATGCAGCCCCCTCTGCTTTTGTCATTCCCCCTTCCTGATGGAGATCCCATGCAATCCCATGAGGGCAGACATGTTACAAATGGAGATAAAGCATTTGCTTATAAAGTGGGTGGTGAAGGTAGTCTGAAAGCTGGACTCCGGGTTTTTATTCCAGACTCATCCTTTTTTATAAAAGCCAATGGGAAATTGTAACCTGTCATAATATTGAACAGACAGTCAGTTTATTGCTGCCCCAAAGTTCAAGATGGAGATGGCAAGGTCTGTCTGTCTGTCAGTACAATGTGATGAATAGGCGATTGACTTGTCCAGTGCATATTTCCGTATACCTATTTACACAACATCATGCAAGTACCTTCTCTTTGGCTACCAATTCCATGCTCTTCCATTTGGCCTCAACCTCAGCCCTTGGGCCTTCACCATTTGCAGTTTAGGGTGGATAGAAAGTGTGGAGAAGTGAGATCTCCTCGGTCTGCACAATGCAGCAGTGACCCAGTCACACCTTGGCCACCTTTACATCTGGATATGTCCCTTTGGACACAGTGGTGTTCAATCTCAGGTCGTTTAAATCACCAGATTACAATCTCAACTAAAATCAAACACTTCCTGCTTCAGTGGCAAGACAGGGAGTGGCTAGCAGCATGAATACCTTTAGAAGCCAGTTGGTTGGGTTGGGGAGGTTCACTTGCTATTTGTGATGGTGTGCAGCAAGTGGACACTGCAAGAGAAGGCACTTGACATCAATTTCCTGGAATTGAAGACCATTCTCCACTTGGGCGGAATGCATCCAAAGGAAGACGTTTTGAAAATGTAAGACAATTTGTCCATGGTGAACTACCTCTTCAGACGAGGGGGGACGAAATAACTGAACATTTGCATCATGGTATGGGTGTGCCTTCATTGGTGTGCTCAATATCATATAAACATCCAAGTCTGACACATTCAAGGCAGGCTTAATGTCATGGCTTATACATTATTGAGGAGAGGCCAACGGTTACATACAGAGTGATCTCTCCATATGTCCATCTTTCATCGAATCTGTACCTTATGGGGCTGACCGATGTTAGACCTATTTGCGAGGAGGTGGAACAACAAACTGTCCACCTTCATCTCTCCATTCCTGGACCCAGAGGCATGGGTTGTCAATGCTGTTTCAGTCACCTGGGAGGGGATATGGGCATATGTTATCCCTCCAGCAGTTCTGACACAGAAACTAATCCAGAAAATGAGGGTCAGGGCTTGCAAAATATTTCTGATTGCCCCTGTCTGATAGGACAGGTCCTAGATCTGCTTGATTTGGCCATGGACATACCAAGGAAAATCATAGTAACCCCCACATTATTCCATCCCTGTCCGGTGAAACTCTTTCACACCTGGCTCTTGTCAGGGATGCAAGGATTGCAATAGCTGGATGGCCCTCCACTTCGAAAGCATATGAGGGAAAGTGCTGCATTTTCACCAACTGGTATCGCATTATTGATGTCACACCACTCTCAGCCTCCATTCCCCAATTGGCTCATTTTTTTCTTTTCCTTTTTGAGGATATGAAGCTAGCCCCAGTCACAATTAAGGGATACCATTCCATGATTTCAGACACATTCAGACATCATGGAAGAGATGATATTAACTGCAACAAGGATCTTTCTGACTTGTGCAATTTTTACATATCAAGAGCATGCTCGCTCACCTTGTTCCCCTCCCCCCCCCCAAAAAAAATGGAATCTCCTTGGGTCTTGATGTGACTCAATTCATCTAAGTTTGAACCCTTGTCTTCCACCTTGCTGAAGCAGTTATCATACAAGACTTGCTTCCTGATGGCACTAGCTTTAGCTTGCAGGTGAGCAAGCTGCATGCGTTGTTGTTGGTTCCAAACTGTATGCAGTTCCGTTCTGACGGCTCAGTTGTACTAATGACATAACCAGGTTTCATTTCTAAAAACTGGTTACTGTTGATAGGCAACCAACAAATAACTATTCGCTCTCTCTCCTTGATCGACCTGTCGAGTGGTGAAGCTCCATGACCTTTCTAAAGCTTATGGAGAACATCTGATGCAGTCATCAAAGGCTTTTCATACCGGTTAAGGCAGGAAAGCAAGATATACTCCACAAGCACAAGAGTCTTGGCTAAAAGGGTTATTAGATAGGCGATGCTTCTTCTGAATGGATGGTCATATTAAAATGGGTTCTTACTGAATGATTTTTTATGATGTCTACTTTGTTCTAACTGAAATGGTGCAGATCTGACATCCAATATAGCCACTATAGCAGCCAATCTTCTTGTCTCTGTTCCTCCTGAATGGAAAGCCATATTGGTATGGGATTTTCACCAGAGGACATCTTATGATGTCTAGTTGGTCCTAAATGAAAACACTGTTACCTGGGCATACAATGTGGCCACCATGGTGGCCATCTTGAAAATCTTATTACTGCTTCCCCTCATGAATGGAAAGTCATATCAACATGAGGTTTGCACCAGATGTCTAGTTGGTCATAAATGAAAATGGTGCCACCCAGACATCTAGTATTGCCACCACATTGCTTTTCTTGAAAATCTTATTGCTACTCTACCAGAATGGATGGTCATATCAACATCGAGTTTTCACTAAATTACTTCTTATGATGTCTAGTTGGTCCTAAATTAAAATGGTGCTGATCTGACATCCAGTATGGCCACAGCAGCAGCCATCATGAAAATCCTGTTATTGCAACTCCTGAATGGAGCCATATCAGATTGGGTTTTCACCAGAAGACTTCTTATGGTATCTAGTTAGTCTTGAATGAAAATGATGCTGATCTGACATCCATTATGGCCACCATGGTGACCATCTTGAAAATCTTGTTATCCCTACTCAAGAATTGATGACCATAGCGACATAGAGTTTTCACCAAAAGACTTCTTTGATATCTAGTTGATCCTGAATGAAGATTGTGCCCCACAGACATCCAATATCACTGCCATAATGAACATATTGAAAATCTTGTCTCAAATCCTCATGAATGGATGGTCATATTGGCATGGAGTTTTCACAAAATGTCTTTTAATGGTGTCTTGTTTGTCCTAAATAAAAATAGTGCTGATCTTACATCCAATATGGCTGCCACAGCATCTAATTTGAAAATCTATCAGACATGGTTTAAACACTCGGAAGTTAAAAAAAGAAATGATCTTATATTGAAATTTTGGAAATTCTTTTCCAACAATAGAGTATCGGTTCCTTTGAGGGACTTGCTTTTTTATCTTGCCTGCCTGAAAGTGCAAGAAAGCCAATGTTTTCTGAAGGATGCTTTATTGCACAAATTCATGGTAAATTTAGTGAATACTGTCTTATAAATGGGCCAGCACATGAAAATCATGCACAAACGATTTGCTGTGGGCCTAACGTAACTTGTAGGCCTAACCTTTATTACTTTTAAATAACTCAGTCTGCTTAATTTCTGAGTGAACTGCTAAAATTATGCACTTACAACAGGGTTTATATGCTTCCTTCAAAACCTTTAAAGTACTGAATTTTGGCTTTTGAAATTCAAGGCTTTGAAATCCTTGAAAATTTACATTTTTGTTTAAAAGTCTTTGAAAACTCCTTGAAAATCATTTTTGTTTGCTCTAAAATAACTTTTTGGGTCATTTCTTTTCATGCAGTTCCAGGAATATCAGTTCATCTGTGATCTTGCTCTGATGCATTGCTGATCTCTTATGTTTGAACTTTTTTGGTTTGTATTGCTCATTCCGTATATGACTTTCACTTTTACTGTCTAAATTGAAGGTCATGGAAAAAAAATTTAGAACCTGGAAAAGTCCTTGAATTTCACTTGAGTGGAAGCATATACTGTTTACTAAGTGACATTTTAAGTAACAAGTTGCTTTCATTGACTATCTAGTTATTAAGAGTGTGTTACCATCTGCAAATGGTGAGCTTGTCATATGGCAGACATGTTCTTTTTGGTATTCACTTGTACTGTCTCTGCTATTACAATTAGTTCTAATGCGTACGACTAGTGCCATTGTCATAACACATGATCACTGCCTCTATATCGGTAATGAAAATAAACAACTGTAAGTTTTATCATTATTCATTGAAATTTATTTATCATGCACCCATTAGTTGATAAATACGGTATGGGGTCATTGAAATTTATTTATCATGCACCCATTAGTTGATATATACTGTATGGGGTCTATTTATAGGTACTGTTCTCACATAAAAACTGCCCCACTTAAAAATGTTAAATTCCCCTATATGACAATGCCAGAGCTGGAATTTCCCCTCTGTGACAAAAAAAACCAGATCTGGAGAAAATTATTGGGAGAGCTTATGCTAACCCTTGGGCATTTTAGTCATCTGCGGTGGTGTATTTAGTCATCTGCAGTGGTGTATTTTAGTCATCTGCAGTGGTGTAGGTGTTTATAAATGTACACCTTTGTCTTAGGTCAGTTTCTTGGATACTGTTATACAGTCATGAAACTTTATATATGCAAGCCTCCTCAAGAGTACTAGACTATCATATCACTGTGACCTACTTTTTATGCTCCAGTGTACACTTTTTATGATTATGTTCATTTTTGGGACACTGTTGCTTGTAGTCAGTCACTATGACCAATTTTTTACAATAATGCAATTGTGTACACTTTTTATGATTATGTTCATTTTTGGGAACTGTTGCTTGTGCCATCATGTAAATAGATGTGTACATGCAACCTAAGCATTACTACACTACAATATCAAAACTTGGTAACTTGGTCACTGTTACCTTCTTTTCATGCTCCAATGATATATAGCTGGTTAAATTTTCATTAAAATATCTTATGTGGTTCAAAACTCATTTATAGTACCCTTGTGGTGTATCTTGTTATTTTATCTAGAATGGCAGGTGATAAATTACAACATAGTCATACCTGCCAACCATTATGCTTTTTGCGTAATCATTCCGCTATTTCACTTAATTACATCTTGCATTCACCTGTATATGGATTACACTTTTTTGGTACATTACAAAAATAAAATTAAAGCAATAAAAAGTTGTGTTTGTCATTTTTATTATCATCTCTTTAATCCCACACATAATATAAATCTGAGAATATTCTAAAAATGAAGACAGCTGCATAAGAATAGCGTAAGAGTACACTTGTCATAGATCTTTATGTACTTTCCTTATTTTCTATTTATAGCAGCTGTATATATAACACATTTTCAAGAAAACAGACGTGTTTCTTCAGTTTGAAAACTTTTCTCACAGATTAATTATATCAATACACAGAATTTGTTAGCATGCCAGTCTATACTTAAAAAAATGGTGGCAGATGTTAAGTGAAACAGGCTTTATCGATGTGACTCTCGGATGTTATATGACTGAAAAATGTTAGAGAAGTGGCATCTTTTTAAACTTTAAAACATGTCAGATCAGAAAAAAGACAAATCAATAGTGTTTTACAAATTTAGAAAGAAGAACATGAGAGGGGTAATATGGCACTCAGGTTGAGCACATGGTAATGATCATTGCAGAATTTGTAGAGTTGACTTTACGATCACTCAGTGAAAGTTAGACATTTAGACTAGTTAAAGTGAGTGTTGTGTATGTATAATTTGTCAACATGTTTTGTGGTTTGTATTCTGGTACTAATCCACATGGATTTTGCCCATTTGGGACAAACTTTAACCATCGCAGATCGAGGTTAGTAGCAAAACTAGATGTACATTTTTCATACATTTTATTGTAAATTACAATGTAATTATGGCATGTAATATATAGATTACACTTTTTATGCTCAGATTACTCTTTTTTGACACTTAGGTTATGCTTATAACTCTCTTGGAGTTGGCAGGGTATGCATAGTGCTCACAACATATATATATATACATTTTATATTGTGTTGCTTTAGAATGCTTCTTGGTGTTGTCAACAGTTACATGCAGGTTTTAAACTTTAGCATGGCTTGAATTGCCCTCCCGTCCTTGGCCATTTAATGGATTACTTAAAATAACTTGGCTCTTTTGACATTGTGTACTGGGACTTATAAAAAGAGGCAACTCAGCCTATCTTGTTGCAGACAGAGTTTGACACTGTGTGTTATGGTAATTTCTTGGCCTGACTGAACCTGCATGTGTGAAAAATGGTTGTTGCACCTTGAGTGTGTTGTAGGACATTACACATGACTGCAGAATTAGCTCTGTGCAGTTTAGATGCAGGGGAACCTGCTATAATGCGTTTTATTATAAGGCAAATTCCAATATAACACAGTCGTATCATGGCTTGTAATTTGTTTTCTTAGATGTCCCATATTCAGTGACACTACTCAAAATATCAGCCAAGCTGAAAAATAGATAAAAATAATTCAGTTAAATTTCAGAAACCTGTAGCTTGCAGATCATAATGCATGTTCTTTGAGCAGGGTTTTGTCTTAATCTTGATTGTTATATAAATTGGCAAGTAGTACAGTTATTACTGTATGTTTGACTGGCATTTAGTTTATTCCCCTCACCCCACCACACACACACACACAAACACAGTCCTGCATATATTAATGTAATTTGTATCATTCTTTCTGTAGTGTGCTTCTGTACATATTGCATTCATAACATTTTCAACCATTCTCACTGTAACACTGTCAGCAGTTATGGACCCAAACTACCCAGTTATAGTGGGGTTCCCCGGTACTAAATTATATCTAAAACATTTTATGCACTTGCTGAATTGTGCCAGTTCACATCACATGTAATAAAATAACCCTCCCATGTCTTCATTAACTCATCTTACATCTTTCACAATTTACAATATTTCTATTACTTTCAGGGATTTCTGCCTACACCATCCAAATTCACTACCAAAACTCCTCTCTGCAGTGAAATGGAATGATAAGGAAAATGTTGCTCAGGTTGGTTGGTTTTTTTTCTTCTTTCTTTTCATATTGCACTAATCAGTAAGATATCAAAGTTTGAGAAAGTTTAAGAGTTTGTAGAAAAAATATTTTGCTGTGAACTCCGACAGTAAGGATAAATTTGAGTATGAAGCTTTGAATCTGTTTTATCTGTGATAGAATACATATCATTTTAACAAGTATACTAAAAGACATGAATACTTTTGGTCCATTAAGCCTATAATTGGCCTGATTAGGATGTATTTCAAACTATACATTTTCCAGGAAATTAGTAGAAATACATAGATTACAGACATTTTGGTGATGTAACATAAATTGGGACCAAAGATACAAGTTGAGTATACAAGTGTTTCATTAAGTTTGAGTGGGCTTTTAGTGTCAGTCAAAATGACTTTACAAAAATTGTCTTTTATTGTTTGTTAATCAAGAGATTCCATCCTCAGACTAAGTTTTATAAATTTTAGTATCTCTGGGCCAGTTTTAAAAGTTTGTTTCTACTGGTGAAGAAATGGCAATCTGGCAGGGTTCTTTTTTGTCTGAAATTTTGATATTTTTATCTGATAAACTCCAGTTCATTGCCATCAGATTCAACACAATTCATTTGTTTGTTTTGTTTTGTAAAAATAAATGTTAAAGTTCACAAATAATAAATAAATAACTAAATAAAATCAAATAGAGAAATAATAACAAAGTAATAAGTAAAAATTCTTTGTTTCCAGTTATACATGTTGTTGAAACAATGGCCTATGTTGTCCCCAGAGAATGCACTACAGCTGTTAGATTGCTCCTACACAGACCTGAATGTACGAGCATTCGCTGTGCAGTGTCTAGAGGCAGGACTTACAGATGACAAGCTTCAGCAGTATCTTCTACAACTTGTACAGGTAAGGCGGTTTTTAGATCACCTGTATGAAGTACAGGACATGATTTGTAATTGGCATCAGTGTTCATGTCAGTGTCAGCATCAGTGGATGTAGACAGCAGGTTAAAGTTTGCGTTTGATCTTTTGATTATAGTTCATATGAATGAACTATGCATTTAAATTTCACTGCTGTGTGTTTATATGCATATTCTGGATCTTAAGTAATACTTTTTATCCAATTTTATTGATATTTTTAATTACCGTATATACTTGTGTATAAGCGAATCCAGCTGCAAAATGCATAGACCCAGATCTGACATCACATAAGGTTAAAGTTTAAGGTTTGCATTGTGTAGACAGCAGGTTAAAGTTGTGTGTAGGGTGATGCATTTAAATCTTACTTTGTTGTGTTGATTAGCATATGTGTGATATTATTAGTTATTTTGTGATCCTTCTGATATATAATACAGGGAGATATGGATATTGCTATATCTATCAGTGTGGTCTGTCTGTGTGCAAAGATTTTTGTTTCTATAGCCTAATTGTCAGGCCATTCAAAGTATTTCAACCAAACTTGGTACATTGATTGTCCTCTTGAATGGCCCTCCTGACCAGTGGCCACCAGCTTTATATGGCCAGAATCCCATGGCACTAACGAGTTTGTGTTCAAAAGTACCCCTCTGGGATGACCACTCCTCTAATGCAACGAGTGGCCAGCATATTAGTAAAAAAATGGTCAAATTTACCCCTCATGATTGGCCAGCCATGTAATGAGGTTTACTGATAGAAATCTTATGAATATTTGTTGATTTCTAAATTCAACACATTGACATTTGCTCCAACATGTCGATAAAGTAACTTTATTCCATTCAAAGGGGTAAATTATCCTTACTGCTGTGTGTTCCTTAGATGTTAGGTTTTTTCACTTTGATAATTACTGGCTATTATTACCACCGATAATCATCAAGATTACAAGAGCTAACCACTGAGAAGAACAGTATTGTTCAGCTCAAGTCAATGTGACATCAAGTTGCCAAAAAGTAAAAATGGGTTCTCTTTCAAAGATTACGAAATGTACTTGAAAGGGTACCAAACTAGAACCAGTCAATCATGTGATGAGCTCATTTGCATTGTAAACACTGATCATCTCATGTAATAGCTACAAATTATCAATGAAGGAATAAATTGTTACAATAAGTGCAAAATGTCATCAGAGATTCTCATTTTAGAAGAAAAAGTGAAATTAATTTGACTAAATGAAAAGAAGAGTCATTTGATCACTACTGAGAAATTTGATATCAGAAAGATTCAAATAAACATCATCAATATACATTCTACAGTGGTGGGAAGACAGAATAGATGGACAGACAGATGTTTGTGCCCTGATTTTTATGGACAGGGTGGCTTTGCACCATGATTGATGATTATTCATAATTATTTTCAATAACATTGACATCAGTTTTGTCACATTGATTTTGTAATACTCTTGTGATTTTTAAATGAACACATTAAATATATAAAAATGAGTTATACCTTGCATACTTTATATGTAGTTATTATTCACATCTGTTTGATCCCGCTCTAGAGTGACCACCCCTCTTATAATATAACTTTCCTGCTGCAGAAGGGGTGGGACCACTGTACACATGTCAGACAAGTCACATAGAGGTACCTTTTCATACTTGAAATAGTAATGATTAAGTATTTTTTATGTTACTGTGGTAACCAAGTGTAACATAAGTAGTATATAAAATGAGAGTGTTAGACCAGGGGCTACTTTCAGTATGAATCTTTACATAAGCAGAGGACATAATCTTTACATGAGCAGAGGACATAATCTTTACATAAGCAGAGGACATAATCTTTACATAAACAGAGGACATAATCTTTACATGAGCAGAGGACATAATCTTTACATAAACAGAGGACATAATCTTTACATAAGCAGAAGCAGAAGACATAATCTTTACATAAGCAGAGTCAAGGGGGATCTAGATGACTTTTTAAATTTAATTTATTTTCTTTTCTTTTTTAGTGATAATTTTGAGGTTTAACTTTGTATTTAAGGTTTGTTGCATGTAAGCAGGTTAAACTTTGCATTTAAGGTTTGTTGCATGTAAGCAGGTAAAACTTTGCATTTAAGGTTTGTTGCATGTAAGCAGGTTAAACTTTGCATTTAAGGTTTGTTGCATGTAAGCAGGTTAAACTTTGCATTTAAGGTTTGTTGCATGTAAGCAGGTTAAACTTTGCATTTAAGGTTTGTTGCATGTAAGCAGGTTAAACTTTGCATTTAAGGTTTGTTGCATGTAAGCAGGTTAAACTTTGCATTTAAGGTTTGTTGCACGTAAGAAGGTTAAACTTTGCATTTAAGGTTTGTTGCATTTAAGCAGGTTAAACTTTGCATTTAAGGTTTGTTGCATTTAAGCAGGTTAAACTTTGCATTTAAGGTTTGTTGCATTTAAGCAGGTTAAACTTTGCATTTAAGGTTTTATTAGGCTGATATGAAGGAACTGTATTTCAATTTCACTTTTGTTTTTACTTTTTGAACAGTTTTACCCTTTTTTTGACAATTTGTAGTAGAATGCTTGAGGTTAAAGTTTGCATTAAAAATGTTGGTTATATTCATATGCAGAAATTCTGCATTTAAATTTCACTTTTGTTTGTTGATAAGAATATTTCAGACCTTTTTCATTAGATATAATACAGTTTTTTCTTATTAGGGCCCAGCATTGAGATGTGCGAGCTCTATTGTTATCATCTTTTCCATATGTCCATCTGTCTGTTCACACTTGTAACCACTCAAGCACTACAACCCTTGTGCATAATTGGATGCCATTTGGTAGATAAATTGCTTGATACATGTAGATGTGCCATTTAACCCCTTCCCTTTCAAGAACTGTACGCTTTGTCAAAATTCCCTCAATGACGTTACTTGAAAAATAACTATTTTCTCAGAAATTGTTTTGAATTATGAGTTTCCCTCTATTGCAAACATGTTGAATGGATAAATAAAGTCATGATTTGGAAAGACTTGGAATACTATTGAATACTTTACACAGTGTAAAAATTGCCTTTTCAGCATTTTTTTCGGGATATATTCCTTGTAGCCATGGTAACAGAATAGTTCATGAATTTATGCTTCTTTTCACGATGATCAGTAATTTGTTGATCTGGATGTACTGAACCATGTAAAAACAAACTTAGATATTCAATTTTTGTTTGCTTGTTTGCTTTCTTTTTATATGTTCAATTTTTGTTTGCTCTTTTCCTTTTTTCCCTCTTCTTATATCATCTAACTACAGATAAAGGTCACAGAATTGATGGAATACATTCATCGTCTTTAGAATTGCAGAGCATATAATTAGTATATGGATACAAGCACAAATTTTCCATATCACAATAAAGGAATTCAAAGTAGATTGTTGATTAGACCTTGTACAAAAAGATCACAGTATAGACAATGTAAAACAGCAAATCTAGGTGACAATAGGTGATTTATTTTTGTCAAGGGAGATTATCAGCAGTGGTTACCATGGTACCCACTTTGGCATGTAGATGTGAAAATATACATAGAAACACACAATTTCAGTGTGTACCTGAATTTATGAACTACATAGTAAACCGGTTTTCTTCAAAGAGTGCTACAAGTAATATTTCTTGTACAGATTCTTACATAAAATTATTAATTTTAATCTTTTTGGTGTATTTGATAGATATTAAAAGAGGAAACAAGACCAATGAATTTTGGCTGACACATGCTGAAATGTAGCAAATGCAGTAATGAACCTTAATATATTTTACAAAGGTCTTGATCTTCAGCACAAGATAAAGTGCACAATTTTTATAAAAACAGTTATTTTACCACTTATAGACTGCATAATTGTTCTGTTCCTCTGTGATGGAGAAGAAAGGGTCTACCTTGAAAGCATTGGAGGAATACAAAAATGATGAAAATATATTTAATTATGGCTCCCAGGGTTGAATGGTGTATAACCAATGCAAATACAGATACTCTTTGCAGGGATTTATACGTTTCCAGTCTTTTCACAATAACCAGGATTCAGAAGATTTTGTTTGTTTTGAGATATGATGCTATTATAATCCATCAAAAATGTTTACTGCTAGAAAATCTTAATATGTCTCGGCGTCAGATATTGAAATTTGCGACAGCAGAAAAGATAATGTTATGAATGATGTTGTGCTTTAAAAAATAAAATATCAAGTACTGATTTACATAAAATGGAATTATTTGATGAACCTAGTAAGGTGTCACTAATACAAGTCACAGATGTGACAAATAGAGGAAATCTCCCAATTCTGTCCTTTTGCTAAAGTCAGTACATGGCGGAGGTAATAAACATGGAAGCTGATGAACATTGACTTCATTAGAAATCTGCAAGGTTTTATCTTACCTATGCTTTTCTCAATTACTAATCTCCCTTCATTGGACATCTATTAGTTTTACTAATGCAATAATATTTTCATATAACATTAAAACTGTGTAATTTAATTGTCAGTTACTAATCCCCCTTCATTGTACATCTATTAGTTTTACTAATGCAATAATATTGTCATATGACATTAACACTGTGTCATTTAATCAATTACTAGGAATGTTTTATTGGCATAGTCTTTATTGTTCAGTCATGGAGTTCATTTGGCACTGCTTTCAATATCACGTACATCATGTTGGTCCTCATGCAACAATTATATAGCAACACAAGTCTACAAGTGGGGCTGGTTAGTATTTCTCCATCACTGTTATTACATGTATCTGTTCTATCCATCCTTTTGTTTTCATGCATTTTCTATCTATCTAGCTAGCTAACAATCTTTTTTTATTACAGTATTGTATTACAATATTAAAGACAATCAAATTATTGACTGAAAAAAATCCCCCTCATAAAGGTTCTTTCATAAATTTTTATCTTCTTTACGCATATCTATCTAAAGCAGTGGTGGCTCAATTGTTTGTGTTCCAGAAACGTGACCAGAAGGGTGTGGATTAAAATCCTACCATTGTATTAACCTTCATGTGTGCTGTAAAAAATACAAACAAACAAAGCATAAATATTTATCTGTATGTCTGTTTATTTTTCTTCTCCTTCAGTGTAATTATCCTACCTAGATGGGGCAGTGCTTTCTGCACATTTGACCAGGCTGCAAAAGGTGTTAAATTGTGCCAGAAAAAAATCCCATGAAACAGAGAAATGCTAGGAAAACGACTGCCCCTCCCCCAAATTATATTTCTTGTGATGGAGAAACCATATTCCTTAAAAATGTATAGCAACTCCACTTGAATTATAAAGGAAATAAAGGTCTGGTCCTCAAACATGGCTGAACGTGAGTAAAAGCTCAAAATCAGCCTTGCTTAACAGGGGGTGACAATACTACACTTGTTTTATATAGTATATGGCACATTACATTAGGAAATAATTTTCTAGTATATGGTATAGGAAGCTGATTTCCTGATATTAGAAATTATATAATAATTTTTTTTACATTTGAACCTGATTTTGTGCACAATACAAATTTAGAATTTAAAAGAAGAAAAGTTTTGTTCTTGTCTGCAATGGTCTACCAGACTACCAGACTGAATTCAGTATCTGATACTTATTTGAGTGTACAGTCATGTGGCTTGGTCTTTGGGGCTATCATATTGAGCACTACATATGAAATCAGAAATAGGATAATGTGACCTATATATCATGCATCAATAACTTGGAGGTCTGCATTTAATTCAGTTTCTCAAGTAATGTAACTTGTTGGGTTATTATCTATCTTTGTGTGGATAATGTGTTATATGTATATTACCATTCCAAAAGTAGGTCACTGTGACCTGTATTTTAGGAATCATTGTCTTTACAAAGAGTCATTTGTTTGGGAAAAGTGTCTTGTGCCTTATTTACTCAACAGGTAAATGTACAAGTCTGTTTTTTTATCATGATGAGTAGTAATCGTGTATATCTCCAATTAGAGAAAACTTGGTGTATGAAGTATTTGCTTAAATTCCAAAATAACTGCCTGGTTAACGACAAGTTTTAAAATGATATTGAAGAATAAGATATAATTTCAGGTTAGCTATGCTGTCTTTTGGCAGCTCATATTAAAATGTAAATACCCATGCTTCAAGAAGTGGATGGTATGTAGGATTCATTATGCTCATCAGTGCATCAATTCATCTGCCTGCCTGTTGTTGTGTCTGCATGCAGCCATCCATGGTGTC
The DNA here is from genome assembly GCA_029931535.1 of Margaritifera margaritifera. Taxonomy (NCBI): domain Eukaryota; kingdom Metazoa; phylum Mollusca; class Bivalvia; order Unionida; family Margaritiferidae; genus Margaritifera; species Margaritifera margaritifera. The sequence goes on along the minus strand of JAQPZY010001662.1, from coordinate 4,246,781 downwards.
CAGGCTGTAACTCTTGTTTAGTATTTCTTTTTAGATCCAACTTATAGTGAATGAGCATGTTTGGATTAAGCTGTGTCGCACATGTAAATTGAGTCACTGTGAGTAACTCACCAGGATTTATTACAGTTCCTTAAAAGGGATTTCTGGGTTATATCATGTATGTATATCTGTACAGGTTTTAATGGCACATCAGCACAATCCTGGCTATATAGTGTTGAGTATGTTTAGGTATCCATACAAAGGTATACAAAACAAAGATAAAGGTAACAAGGGGTAACATCCTTAAAATGCAGAGACAGATTTAAAAAAATATAAATTACACTTTTTTAAAAAAGTCCAAGATCATTGTTAGTACATCTACTGGTAAAAAAGCATCTTGCATAGAAAATTAGATCACTGTGACTCTCTTTCCAGGTTTATTTAATAAAAGAAATATTGAATCAGGTCATAGAAGCAGGGGTCTTTTTTGAGCTCCAGCCCATAAACAACTCCAAACTTTTCTCAAACCCATTTTTGTATGTGTTATCTGATAGAAAATGTTAGCAACAAACTAAAATTCAGCAGTTTTATAATGCCATGGAACAATTAAGTCCATAAACTACACCCAATTCCCATGTAGTCTCCCAGTCAGTTTTCATAACTGGCATTATACTGTAACTAGAACGGAAAACTGTATGGAAAATATTCTTTTTTTTTTTCTCTTGTTCTAAGGACTAGTTATGCAAAGAATGCTGGATTGTTAGCTGGTTGGTATTCACAGCATTTTCAGCATTTTATTCAGTTATATCATGACGTGGGAAACGGGAGCTGAGTGCCTTTCCCAAGGATACTGGGAAACTGGAGGGGAGTGCCTTTCCCAAGGATACTGGGAAACAGGAACTGAGTGCCTTTCCCAAGGATATACAAAGGCAGCTGTCATGGGCTGTCGTGGGAAGGTATCAAAACCATGACCCTTGAAAACTGACACTCAACCAACCAAGCATCTGTGACTCCACAGACAAAGAAATGTTCAAAACATAAATCCAATGGTACAGTATACAAAAATGTTCAGCTGCTCAGATTCAGGTGAAGTGTAGTTAATCAGCTGCTACTTTATGGCATCATTATATCTATGATCTTGTTTCAAACTTTTAGGGTTGGATTTTTTAGATTTCATATGTATAGGTATACATATCTCACTTTCTACCTGTTTCAGGCATTAAAATTTGAGCCCTACCTTGACAATCCAATCACACGGTTCCTGTTGAAGAGATCTTTGCTAAATCAGAGGATAGGACAACAGTTCTTCTGGCATCTTAAGTAAGTTACTTATAACAAATTAGTAAGGTAGCAAAAGGATAGGCACCATTTTCATTCATAGAGCTTGCTAAAGTTGTCATAAAAACACTTCAACATAACTGTTACATCTGTACCAAGATTGTACATAATTTCCTTTCATTATTGGATTCAATAAACATCATAGTGTTGTTACTAGAAGTCGATGGTTGGTGAAATCCACTTTCTCTTATGCCTTTTCTGCCAGCTACCTTTTAAAAACAAAATCCTATTTTACATGTCTAAACTATAAATGTTTTCATGGAACATGGATGCTCCACCACAGTGCCCCAAAACCTAATCAGGGTATGATCGATGAAACAGACATGGGTAATGCTATATCCCCAAACAAGGTGTAATGGACAGACAGACATGGGTAACACTCTATACCCGTAACCAAGGTGTAATGGACAGATAGACATAGACAATATACATACCTTTATCAAAGGTGTGATGACCAAACAGACATGGGTAACACTATATATTCCTAACCAAGGTGTGTTGAACAGTTAGACATGGGTAACACTATATATTCCTAACCAAGGTGTGATGGACGGACAGACATAATTAACACTATATACCTCTACCAAGATATGATTGACAGACAGACATGGGTAATGCTATATATCCTTAACCAAAGTGTGACTGACGGACAGACATGTGTAACTATATCCCTAACCAAGATGTGATTGACGGACAGACATGGGTAACGCTATATACCCCTAAACAAGGAATGATTGACAGACATGGGTAACACTATATACCCCTAAACAAGATATGATTAACAGACAGACATTGGTAACGCTATATATCCCGAACCAAGGTGTGATTGATGGACACACGTGGGTAACACTACATACCCCAAACCAAGGTGTCATTGATGGACACGTGGGTAACATTACATACCTATAACCAAGGTGTGATTGATGGACACACGTGGGTAACACTACATACCCCTAACCAAGAAGTGATTGACAGACATACCTAGGTAACACTATATACTTCTACCAAGGTGTGATGGATGGACAGACATGGGTAACACAATATACCCCTAACTTAGGTGTGATTGACAGACGGACATGGGTAACATTATATACCCGTAACCAAGGCAAGATGAACATGCAGACATGGGTAACACATTATACCCCTAACCAAGGTGTGATTGACAGACAGACATGGGTAACACTATATACTACTACCATTGTTGTGGTGGGGCATAGATAGTATTCTTTTCCACAGCCCATTTCAAATATTTTCTTTCTGTTTGAAGTTTTAGCAAAAACACTGTATTAATATTAATAATTAGAGGGTATACATGTTACATGCATTAGTCAGAATAGACCTGAGAAATGTCTGACAACTGTTATAGCTATTGCAAGTCATGACATTTTAATGCCATTCAATTTACACAAATAGGATAAATGAAGCATATTTGAGCATGAAATTTTCATAGATACATGTAAATCATCTATTTTTTTTGCAAACTGATTTTTTGAAAAATATTGTAAGGAGTTTAATTTTCTTGTGAAATTCAGTTTTTTGTGTGCTATAATTGTGTAATTATAGGAGTAACAGCAAGACAAAAGAAAAATTCATGCTGCATATATTTTTATCTTTATCAGATCAGAGATGGACCAATCAAGCATTCGGATCCGATTTGGATTGGTACTAGAGGCTTTTTGCCGTGGATGTGGACTGTTTCTGCGAACCCTGTCAAGACAGGTGGAATCCCTGGACAAATTGACCAAACTAACATGCATGCTGAAATCAGAGGTCAAAGATGTAAGTTGTGTTCAGATAGTTGTTTTGACTATATTGATAGAAACAATAGTAAGAGAAACAATAGTAAGACTTAGGTATCACATCATGGTTGTGACGGCATTGACAACGGTAATAGTTGTGTTGTCAGTATCAAGATATTTGTTTAAGTGTCTTATTTGGTTTGGTTTTATATTCTATTACACAGAAACACATGAATATTATATATATATATATATATATATATATATATATATATATATATATATATATATATATATATATATATATATATATATATATATATATATATATATATATGGCTTAATGACACATCAGCATAATTCTAATTCTGGCTATATAGTGCCAAGTAAGTTTAGGTATCCCCCAAAAAGGCATACAAAACAAAGGCAAAATAGGGTAAAATCTTTAAAATGCAAAGTCAGATTTTTTTATAATCACACTCCTTTAAAAATTCCAAGACCTTGAGAGATGGAACATCATCACAGGACACATCCCAGGGCAGAAAGACTGCCTCCATTAGTCACCTCTTACGACATGTTGGAGGGCGCATTAGGCCTTATGACATGTTGGAGGGCGCATTAGGCCTTATTTGACATCAGGTTATATCTTGCCAAGAAAAGGAGTAAAGTACCTTTGCCCAGGGACACACCACTGTAGCTGACCAGAGCTGTTCGATGGTAGGATTGATCCGGCACCCTTCCGGTTGCAAGTCGGGCATGCTAAACACTGACCCACTGCATCTTTTGGAAGTTTTTGTTAAAGTAATATAGTACACAATAGCGTATTTCATAAGTATAGTGTTCTGTGGAGTCCGTGTTTTTTGCTTGTGTTATTATTTACTAATATTTTTATTTACAAAAAAACACAAAAGATTATCATGAGTTATTTGTTGTCTGTTTTAACCAGGACATAGATGAGCAGATGAAGTTCCTTCATGAACAGCTTCAGCAACCAGATTACCAAGATTGTCTTCAGAACTTTACCTCACCACTTAACAGCAGTCATAGACTGGGGCTAATCAGGTGGGTTTTATTTTTATTACCAGGATTGTCTTCAGAACTTTACCTCCCCACATAACTGCAGCCTTTGGCTGGAGTTAATCAGGTGGGTTTTACTTTTATTATCACTTGATTGAAGATATAAGAGCTCATCTTAGTAATGTTCCATTTAATTGATTTGGTCAAGGATTGCTCACTTTCTGTTTTTGATTTTAATAAAAATTCAGTTATGTACCATTCCTGTTGTTTTAGATTTCAGACTAATTGAAAAATAGCATGGTTTTGGCAAGGCATAATGTGGACACATTATTTCCCTGTCAAATAGATTACCTGATCACATTAAAGTTAGGAATTACTTTCTGCTACCTCCGGAATCCACCCTCCTATATACATGAAAATGTCTTTTTGTCTATATACGATATAGACAAAGAGAAGCAACTCTTATAGATTAGCTCCCCTTATCCTGCTAGGTGGCGACCTGGAACCCAGATGTCATCAGTTTTTAACTTTTGCTTGCACTGTCAACAGGCCTCCTAGGAATCCATTGGATTAAATCTGTGTTTTCACACATCCACATATTTGTGTTGGTGGTGCAGTAAGTCTAAATATTGTTAAAGGTAGTATATACTACATTTTTGCTGTTTCATAGCGCATTTAATCATATTTTGCTCTTGGTTACCGCTTCATTATGAAAACACAGTATCTGCATGGCATTATATATTGACAGTTCATATGACGTCACAAAATGCGAGGTCGCATATTCGAACTTTATTTATAATAATAATTGTTGTTATTATTCATTATTTAGTTGCCGCTTCGTTATTGTCACTCATGATTCAATGGGTACTCTTTATATTTATTCTACTTTGCAGGTGCGTTGGCATTTTCTTTTTTCTGTTAGTGTAGTCTCACAACTACATATACATATACATATCATTTATCTTTGCACTTCTTTGTTTTCTTTATCATTTCAGGTCTAGTATCTGAAGAAATGTCAGTCAAGTACAAAAAATGCAGACACTTCAAAGTGGGGAATGATAATCACGAAACATGTCTGTCTTGTACTAAATGTTCCTAATCAAAGACCTGTAATGCCTGTCTTGTACTAAATGTTCCTAATCAAAGACCTGTAATGCCTGCTGGGCCATAGTACTAGCTAAACAGCTCAAGAAAAGAGAGTGAAGTCTAAATCATCCAACCCTCACATATTATGCCTACATCCAAGCTCAGATTCAGTGAATAGCTTTTGGGGACATGGAGATGCCTCCCCCTCCTCCTGCTAAAAAAGCTAAGCTTCCTCACCCCCCACCCATGAGACACCTGCACCTGCAGAGACCTAGCTATGCAACAATGATAGAGATTTGGAAGCACATGTGATCAGTATTATCAATAAGGTGCTGTTGACTACAATGTCAAACAGTGGAAATGATGATTTGGCCTCTATCGATTTTGGGCAACCCTCTGAGTGTAAGCCCAGTCCCCTACCCTTGTTTGATATAGATGATAACAAAGGGCGTTTGGTCGTATTTTCTGACTTTGCTGACTGACCCGTCCAGCCAGTTTCCTACCACAATACATAATGTTCTGGCTGCCAAGCATATCGTTTAGCCATCAGAATATAGGCATATGAATCGTTGCCACCAGACTCCTTCAGCGACAATGTCATATAGTGAATTTTTGGGTCACACCAATCAGTGTACCAGCCGTCTGTCCATCAAACTGGCTTTATACATGCCATCCATGTACAGTGATCATCTGGTAACCCAGCCGACCCAGCCACACTGATTCAACCAACTGCACCGGCCGTATTGTTTCAGCTGACCACCGGCCGTACAGAGCCAACCGGCCGTACTGGACCAGCCATCAGTTCCAACCCGGCAACAAATATTAACCTCAAGTCAAGTCGAAACTCTTCTAGACTACTCTCTGTTGGCCATTCCCACAGGCAGGTCATTTATAACATTAGCTGAAGATACAGCATTGTCGTTACCATGTGGTATGTACTACTCCTGAACTTTGGCACAGGAGGAGGACACTCAACAAACAGAAGATCACTTGGACTCGGGCATATTTGAGAATTCTGAACTCACTATGAAGCACACAGAATTTTGTTCCCAAGCTGAGAACAAGAAGATTTATAGAATACTATCTCCTATTGAATGTCCTCCTCCTCCAGTGGCAAACATAGCTTACAAAGTGAGAACTTTCATGGATGCTGAAGATACGGATGAACATAAGTCATTTAGATTTCTCCCACAATCTTTCAAGATTGCTGAAATTTTTGGATACCTTTCTGACAAAATGTGCGATCCAGGCAGTAAGAAGGCTTTCTTTTCAGTCAGTCAGCTACCAGCCACCTTTTCATCAAATTGGTATAGGATGCATAGAAGTTCCCACAATGGGTAAGGATCTTGTGGCCGTTAATTTGTCTGTCCCACTTTTTTTATAAAGTGGACTGGCAAGTATTTAATGCCACTTCGAAATTGGTAAGGAGCATCATTTCGATCTCATCTCTTCTGGATTTGGCATCTCTGGCCATTTATCACCAGGCGGAAAAAGCAGGAAATGACCACACTTGAGATTCCATTAGCCACATCTCCAAAGTGATAAACAGGGCAGCACACCACATGATGGCATATGCTCAAACTGCTACCTGCAATTTAGACCAGGTTAGAAGGTACTCTCTTTTATGGTTGTTGTCACTCAAACAACACCACACTAGCTCTGCGCTTTCTCCCTTTCGCCCCCCCCCCCCCCATGTTTGGGGGCAGAATTGAGGAAGTTAGAAAACAGGCGGCGCAGGAGTTGCCTTTTCAACTATCAGTCCACACCCCTTTCTCGATGTGCCCTCAACAAGAGCTGTCTCAGAAAAAGGACAATAAACAGCAGCAGAATTATAGAGGCTATTCTCAGGCAAGACCAACTAAAAGAGGCCAATAGTAAGTGGTTATATTCACTTAGTTCTCGCAGACAAACAGGGAGGGGGGAGAGAAAATAAGGTTTCTCCTTCCCTAAGCCTCCCAACAATAAACAGTGACTTGACTTCCCTACCGCCTGTGGTCACACACCTGGTGGGTGCCAGACTCCTTATATTTCGAGATGTGTGGAGCAACATGTTCCCATTCAATGCCTGTTTGCTCCTTTTTGTTTCAGAGGGGCTTCATATCTCATTTGTCCAGCCCCCTCCCCATTTGTCATGCCCCTTCATGGCATACACTCCTAGCAATCCCATGACAGGGGAAACAATGCAGAAGGAGATCAACACTTTATTGGAGAAACAGGTTGTAGAGCTAGTTCAAAACCAAGAGTCCCAGGGTTTCTACTCCAGACTCTTCCTGGCCATAAGCCTAGATCTGTCCAACGCTTATTTTCATCTCCCCATTTATGTCAGATCCCACAAATACCTTTGTTTTGGTTACTGTGGAGTGACATACCAGTTTTGATAATTCCCGTTCTGCCACAACATCAGCCCTTGGGCTTTCACAAGGACACTGGACTGTGTAGTTTTACACTTTAGACTAACCTCATCATCCACGATGTCAAGACATGAACAAACTCCTTTATCTCCCTTGCAGCCTAGGGTGGATAGTAAATCTGGCAAAGTCAGACTTTGTTTCGTCTCAACATTTCATTCATCTAGGTGTGGAGTTCCTAACCCATATCAATATTGTTCGTCTCCCTTCCATGTGCATAGACTGGATTGTTCTAGCATCTCAACAGACCTCTTCCAAAAAGGTGATTATGGTGAGAGAGTTTCTTCAACTCTGTCTTTTCAATGCAGTTTCAGATCTCGTATCCTTAGGCTGTCTTTACATGCACCCACTGTAGATGGCACTACTCTCATAGTTGCACCCAATATCTGCTCTGCTGAATCACCACATTGTGATATCAACGGACATCAAACACTTCCTGTCTCAATGGCAAAACAGAGAATGGCTGGCAGTGGGAATCTTGTTAGAGGCCCCACAAACAGAGTTCACAATCTGCCCAGATACCAGTTCATCAGCTAGACGGCCTTGCTCTCTAAAAGCATAAGAGGGAAAGTGGCGAGTCTTTACTGACTGGTGTCACACACATGATGTTACACCTGTCAGCTTCCATTCCACAACTGGCCAACTTCTTTCTCTTTCTCTTTGAAGAGAAGTTAGCCCATATAATCCATGATTTCCAATACCTCAGACATCATGGAAGAGAAGGCATTGGTCACAACAAGGACCTTTCTGACCTGCTGACCAATTTCAATCGATCCCAACCACACTCACTGGCCCTGTTCCCAAAGTGGAACCTGTCATGGGTTTTAACATGTCTCAACTCAAATAAGTTTGGGCCCTCATCTACCACTTCGCTAAAGAAGCTATCATACAAAATATGTTTCTTGATAGCCCTCGCTTATGCATCAAGAGTGAGCGAACTAAATGCCCTTACATGGATCCAAACTATCTACAATTTCGAACTGATGGGTCAGTCACTTTAATGATGCACCCCAGTTTCATCACAAAGAACCAACTACCATCCACTGGTAATAAAAAAATAACATTATGTCTGCTCTCCTTCAAGAGAAGTGAACTTACAGGAACTGGTCTGTGCTCTCAGAATATACCTGAAACACACTTAAGGCAGGAAAGCAAAATGTAACCCCAGAAACACTTGCAGCTTGGTTCAAGAGAGTTATTAAATCCCCATACTCTGACCTCTCACAGGATCAAGTATGAATTATGAATATTTCAGCCCATGAAATTCAGGTGATCTCTACCAGCTTGCTGTTTGAATACAATGTCTCCATTCAAAACAGTCTGGAGTCAGTGGGCTGGCGTGTCCACTTTCTCCAGCTTCTACTTGCATGACATGGCCTCTCAACAAACTGAGCAAAATCTAGTCGGACCTCTGGTAGCTGCCCAATCAGTCACCATGCCACACCAATGATAGCACAACGTCCTAATTGGGTATGAACAACCAACTTTTGCTGGATTTGCCCAAAAAACTGTTATACAAAATTGACGTGTGAAGAAACACACGGGGTCATCACTTGCACACACATAACCTCAATCATACAGTTGTGCCAACTAACGTTGGGAGAAGTTCATCCTTTTAGTAGAGCATTTATTAAGCACCTGAAGGGTGATTCAGGTAGAGGATGATTGCTCAACATTTCCTCCGCCACTTACCTATTCTCCTAACATTGATGAGATCGGGTAATGTGTTTGACAGATGAAGTAAATTTTGTAGTAAATTATGTTTCTCCAGAAATACTTACCCAATCACATATGTGTAAACCCTCCCACCCATCCTCACAAATGTGAGCATCTTGTCTCATGGATTGCTCAACTCAAAAACTGACTACATCCAGGTTCCAGGTTGCCACCTAGCAGGATAAGGGGAGCTAATCTATAAGAGTTGTTTCCCATTGTCTATATCATATATATATATATAGACAAAAAGACGTTTTCACGTCTATAGGAGGGCTGGATTCTGGAGGTAGCAAAAAGTGATTCCTAACATTAATGTGATCAGGTAAGTATTTTCGGAGAAACATAATTTACTAAAAAATTTACTTTGTTTATTAATGACCATCATTTGGTTAGCAGCAAGTGATAATTGATGAAAATTTATCTGATTTTCAACATTAGCTCATCTTAATGACCTCCCATGAAAGTAAAAGGGGCATGTAGTATTCTCCATCCTTCCAATTATCATCCAATCATCATGTGTTTATCACACTCTGGCTAAGTTTTTCATTTTGATCAGGAAATTCATATATTGCAAAGGAGGGGTGGCACGGCATTCATGTTCTGTGACCATGTTTCCAATTTTAATATAGTCCAGACTTTAAGAATTATATTGGAACCATTTCATGAAAAATACTAGATTAGCTTGATTTTAAAATTGATAAATTTGTTTTGAGTTTAACATTTTAGACAAAGCTGGAATGTTAACAAAAAATATGTGGTCACAGTCTTGAGATTTGATTCTTTTTCCTGAATGATGTGACGCCTGGACACCTGCATATTGTCTAATTCTTGTCTGGTGCTAGAATTTTCCAAGAAGTCGCCAAATTTGCCCTGAAAAATATTGACACGTTCAATTATCTGGTATACCAGACTAGGCTGCACCATGGAATTTTCTGGTCCAGATATGGCTCCTATTCAGCTTTATTTATTATCCATTATTTGCATATGTTTTTTTTTCTTTTTCTTGTCAATCAAATAAAAGTTTGATTTGTATAAAAATTATGCATTTCTTCTTGTTCCTTTCTTAAAAAATGTAACTCTTTGCATTTTTTATACAACCTCAAAAATATGTTACACTAGTGGATATTGGTGACTTCTATGCAAAAAGCAGTAGACACCAACAGCCCGCACATTTTCAGTTGCCAGATATGTTGTTTTAATTTAAAGAAATTGCCATCTGGAAATTTGTATTACTTTTGGCAATTTGGTGACCACTAGCACTAACATGCAGTTACAGGGTCAAAAGTGAGTAGCCACTTAAGTTGACATCACTGGAGGAAAACTAACATTGCTATTTTAAACAAACTCGTGTCAACAATATTAAAGAAAATTATTGTACTTCATCCAGTACTTGGTAATTAAACCGTGGATTCTTATCACATTTTGTAACCCCTTAGGTATGGAGTCATAAAGTCCTCGGGTGTAAGATTGATTGGGAGAGATCCAGATGTCAAGAACAACATGAATGAGATCAGCCGTAGATTTAATTTTATGTAGTCTTTTTTCAAGCTAGGATTTAACTGTCTGCCATATATTCTAAAACATATTGTGGTCCAGTGTCTGTGATTCAGTTAAAGTTTTCAGTGTTTTATTAAATTTCTGCTGATTTTGTCCTTCTAGCAATCAATGTGGGATGGACAGTTATCTTTCTGGATGGATAATTCCCCATTTGGAAATTCTTTTGCAATAACTGGCCACAATTTTAAATCAAAGATGCTGCTATACTTGTCATTGTGAATTTTGCCCTCAACGGGGGTCAGATTTCCAACAAACCAGTAAGTAATGTACCGCTAAAACATTGCTGAAATATTATTGACTGGTGAGTGTGCGCTGTACAGACCTAAAGGCTGGTTGCCATTCTTCGTCAGGTTTTCTCTGCACACAAACTTTTGCTCTTTGCCCTGAACAACTTTAGTTGCAACTCTAAAAATTTCTCTTGACTCCTGGTTTTTCTATGTTAATTTATGTCTCTCTGTACACCATGGAATATGTGATGTATGATTCTGCTGAAAAACTGCAGTATGCTTCCTTACATTGCTATACCTCTCATGTGGCTTCATGGGATCTCTGCCAAATGAGTTCCTGGTAAAAATCTGAGTTTTCTCTGTAATGCCAGAAATAGGTTTTCTCAAATTTTTCAAATGGGATTTGTTTGGCTGATGAGATGAAATGACTTAATACATCATCATTATGATGATGAGACAAGTTCAGATTTCATGGAAACATGCACAGTCAGTTTAGTTGGCTGGTTGAGACATGCTTCCTGCATTGGCATTTTAGACATGTTTCCTGCATTGGCATCAGAGTAATGCTTCCTGCATTGGCATCTGAGTAATGCTTCCAGCATTGGCATCTAAATAATGCTTCATGCATTGGCATCTATGTAATGCTTCCTACATTGACATCTAAGTAATGCTTCCTACATTGACATCTAAGTAATGCTTCCTACATTGACATCTAAGTAATGCTTCCTACATTGGCATCTAAGTTATGCTTTCTGTGTTGGCAACTAAGTAATGCTTCCTACATTGACATCTAAGTAATGCTTCCTACATTGACATGTAAGTAATGCTTCCTGCATATGGCATCTGAGTAATGCTTCCTGCATTGGCGTCTGAGTAATGCTTCCTTCATATGGCATCTGAGTAATGCTTAATGATATCCTTTTAAGCCTACATCCTAAATGTACAATAGAATTCTAGTTTGAATGATTTCAGAAAGTATGTATAGGTATATTTTAAGATAGAGAAAAATAGCTTCATAGTTTCACTTATGCAAATGTTGACCAAAGCGCCTCTGTTGAAAACAGCAATCACTTTACTAGATCCTTGTTGGTGGAAAATGGCATGGAGCTATGCAAGAGTCAGATTGACTGAGACTAATGTCTCTACAACTTTTGATAATTCTTCCTGTTGTCAGCTCTGTAGATACGCTGATCATTCTGAAATTTTTAGAATTATTGTAAATTGTTAGTGAAATTTCATTTTCCAATTTGACAAAATACTGGAAAATAATAGTTTTCTCAGATAAAATAATGAACACAAGTTTTCTTTGTGAGCTGATAAAGGGAAAAAAATACTTCACCATCCCTATCTTTAACTGGTGCATAGAATGTAGTTTCTCAATATAAAAAAGCAGAATGTAAATAACAATAAACCAGTTGATTAAACACAGCTGAAAAATGCAAACAGAGATGAAGAGAAAGGAAGATGTAGATAATTTATAAAGAAAGCTAATGTTTATGGTTATTGTTTTGCCAAAATGTTGAAAGAATTCAGGGCACTGGAATTGGATACATAGTATTTATTCTCATTGGACCTTAATTTGTACTGACTATATATAGGTATGTACAGGCTTATAGGAAGATGTAATATGCTTCTATTGAAATGTGTTACTTTTGAAGAATATATTATCTATATTGGATTGGCTGCCTTTATTCCAAAAAATTGATGCTAGGATTCCTGATAAGCAGCTTCTGGCTCTGGCTACTTTTCTCCATTAATATTTTCCTGAAAAAGTTTCATGGCATTCATTTGAGTGTAACTGTGATTTCTAAGAGTTTGGAGTCAAAATCTGAGTCTATGACTCAAAACTCTTTTGAATTTCAGGTCAGATTTCATTATTACATTGAATACATCCAGTACTTGTAAGAGCACATATGTTTTCCCCTGATAATATGCAAAAAATATAACAGAAGCATCAAATAATAACTTGAGAAGGATATATAAAGCACCAAAGGTGAAAATCATCATCATCTTAAATTCACGTTTTTAAAAAATGTTTGGAAGCCAGTGTGTGAAAGTTCTCTGGTTTTGCTTTTCTGCAAGACTTGTCACTGTTTTTGCTTTGAATCATTCATGATTTACCATACTGGCTAGATCCCTGTCTCCGGTGGGTGATAACATACAAATTTACCTCTTGTGTAACTTTCCTTAAATTCTCAAAGGCTATAATTGAAGAAATTTTCAGAATTAATCTTGGAAAATCTTTTGGATAAATGTTAACTTGCCATTTGCGATAAATATTTAGTCTTTAAACAACAAATGGGAATATAAAAGGATTTAATCATTATCATATTCAAAGGACCCAAAGGGACAAACATAACTAGAACATGATAGGGTCTTTCTGCCAGTGATCAGAAAACAACATGGAAATACTACAGTAGCCACAAATGCATATAAATGTACTTTTGTTTAATCAATGACATTACATTGTTCACTACAGCAACTCGACTGAGATGACTTATTCTTGGCCAAAACATTCACAAGTTTCTTTTTTCATGCATGAACTCACTAGAGAACTTTCTTTTTACTGAACTTGTGTCAATAATTCCATAAAGGTATCATAATGTTGTTTTTTTTTACATGGTTTTATTTTGCCTAGCATACTTTTGCATTTTGCAGAGTTCTCAACCATTTTTCAGCAATCTTCCCTGTTTATGCTGTATCACTTAAAGTATTTCTGAAGTGGAGTTTCATTGAAAAGCCTTGAAATGCTTCAATTGGCCACTGCTATCAACCCTTCAGAACACATTGGATCTTATACAAACTACTTACCGTATATACTCGCGTATAACTGATACCAACTGCAAACTGCTTAGACCCAGATTTGCCGTCACATAATGCGCCAGCAGATCTGGTCTATGCAGTTTGAAAGGACTAATCAGTAGAACAAACAACATAGACCTTGATCTGCAGGCAGATCAGGGTCTATGTTGTTTGCATTTGGAGCCGGAATATACGCGAGTATATACGGTTGAGATCTTTAGGCAGGACAGTTCTTGACATGCGAACAATGTTTTCATGAAAATTCTCACCCTAAAGAGAAGAACTTTGTTTCATGAATGTCATTCTTGGACTGAGAACTCACACCACCTGTACCATGGGAAGTATTTCAGAGGTGGATTTTGGTAAAAAGGCCATGAGATGTTCTGATTAGGAATAAACACTGAATAAATTGTCTTTTCAAATGAGTAAGTGAATCCAAATAGCATTTTCTGATTGGTTGAATGCCAGTGATGGCATACAATTATGGATACTTAATATATGTTTAATCTTTATATAGCCAAGAAGAGTGTGAAGTGAAATCATCCAAGAAAAGGCCACTTAGGATGGTGTGGAAGAACCCAGACCCTCTTGCTGACATCTGGTATCCAACCTACAAAATATTTTTCAAAAATGGTGATGGTAAGTCCCTTTATTGTTAGTCTTACCATATATACTCATGTATAAGCTGATACCAACTACAAACTGCATAGACCCAGATCTGCTGTCGCATAATGTGCTGGCAGATCTGGGTCTATGCATTTTGTAAGGACTAATCAGTAGAACAGACAACATAGACCCTGATTTGCCGGCGCATTATGCGCAGTAACATAGGTGTGACATTTTCTGATGGCAGAAGGGTTAATGACAGATTTGCTAAGGTTTTTCTCGTGAGCTGGAGAGCTGAACATGCAGGGCCTTGCCTTAACACAAAGCAGTCCTATATCACTGCTTCATAATGTAACCTAGTAATCTAGTATGACCTACTGTCATATATAATATGTGAATTCATCATTTTAATATCGGTAATAAGTTACCTATCGCTATGGCTTAACTTACCTTTCTGGGACAGAAAATACCCACATCTGTATAATAAAAATAACATCTTTCCATTATATGGAAAGTTCTAGAATGTTCAGAACTAAAATTAACACAGACCCAGGAAGCTCCCCACTTCATAGGCCCTAGTGCTGTAGCCATCATCCTTTTTCAGATGACATATTGAATTGATTCAATTAAAAAAAATGCTCTTCAGAAATATTGCCTTCTCTTATGTCAAGAACATGTCTGGCATCTAAATACAGTTTTCCATATTCCTAGAGTGTTTTCACCCTCGGTCCATAGCATATTAAGTTTTATTGTTCTGTTTATCAGTGATGCCTTTTTTAACCCTTTCCCTTTGGTGATTGGGTATCCATATTGTATTAAAATGCTTTATGTTTAATTTTAGACTCGAAGAAGGGAGTCACACACCAGCAGTAACATCTGTTAGTGTGTTCAGGTGATCACACACCATTCATTTAAGTTATAGTGAGCCGAGATTGCTTTCCACTCATTTTTTTACATTATAATTATATTTCATTTTGCTGGTTACACTATACTCATTATCATCAAAACTCAGGTTAAGTATTGCCAACGTTAGTTCGTGTTTGACCACAGGTAGCACACCATTCATTATTATCTAGTGTGAGTCAGACTCGCACTACTTTTATGTTCATTATAATATATTGTGTGTAGCTGGATTCACAATACTCAGGTTAAGTATTGTTGATATTAATAGTGTTTGGCCACAGGTCTTGCACCACTCGTCATTTTTATTAATACCATATGAGGCAGGTAAGGTATTGCTGTTATTATAATCATCGTTTTTAAATATTTTGTTCCTTGTTTTTAGAGATTTCTTTTGCAGCAATATTTCGCAGAGTGGGGGCAAATGTGGGTATAAAAAATTCCCTATGGGATACACCCCCCACCTGCTTTGTTTGTACTAATTGCCAACAGACAGATGGGTGTCAATTTTGCTCCTGATGGTCAGACGAGGTCTGGAACCTTGCAGAAAGCAGATGTACTTATAAGGAGTGGAGGAAAGGGCATTCCTCCTCATCTCATGAAAACACTGGATCCTTCTCCGAATCCCTCAGGTCTCAGAAGAAGAAGATAAGCTCTTCGGTGGTGAATGGCACTTCTCAATCTCAGGAGCACAGACATGATTTTTTCCTGTTGTAAAGCGGAATTCCGCTTTTCTCCTGACCTGAATCCGATTTTCCTCTATATGGTCTGTGTTTTTATATCATCTCCGATCCGGTTTACAATAACAGTCTGTCCGGTCCCGTTCCGCAACAATCCTTCTAATAATATTCATTCCATATATTATTTAACAAACGATCGCTGTAAAGAGCTTGATGATTGGTCAAAATTTTGTACTTGTCTAATGAATCTTTGTATAATGCAAAGTGATGGAAATAAGCATGCTTTCTAAACATGGTGTCTCAAATTATCGCTAGAGACATGGACACAAAACATTTGAATAAAGGTTTGAAAAATGTGTGGAAATGAGAATGGATTGAATGCAAAGTCGATGGGAACATAGTTGGTCAATTTGCAAGGAAACTGAATGCCAGAGGGCTAGCATTTTGCAATCTTTGTCAGAAAGACAGAAAGATTTGAACACTTACCAACTCTACAATAGCATCTAAAATGTTAAATGAGAAGGAATTGGACCAGTATGATTTGGAAGTTAGAAAATTCCAAACTAATTCCCTTCAAGAATTTAAGGAGGGACAGCGTATAGATCACTGGTGGGGAAGTGATGATATTGTTGCCAGATACCCGTGTCTATCAAAGATGGCCATGTCTTTATTGAGTTGTTTTCATGGCCCACAAGTAATCATCCTTCAATATCATAAGTGATACTATTGATTCCAAATCAGTGAGGATAAACATAGAAACCTACAACTCGGTACAGAACATCAAATATGGTCTGAAGGCATCTGGAAAAAGTGCAATAGAGTATTTTAAAAAGGATATCTTACATGAGAGGGCAGAAGCAACTCTGAGTTAGAATATGTGAAAAGGAAAGCAAAAGAAATTTTTGCCAAGGCTGCAAAAAAAAGCAAGACTAGCACATCAGTATCAACAGGTTGTGTCTAATCGGGGAAAAGACAAGTGAATATTTTTATATAGTGTATGTGTATAATTAAAAACTTCTACCATGAAAGAAAAAAAAAAACAGATTTGGTATGGGAAGAGAAAAGTGTGATTTACATGTAATATGTGCTGCAAAAATGAACAAATTATTGTGACTGATTTATTATGTGAACACTGACATGCACATATAATAACTTCAGCACTAATATTTTTGGAGAACAAGTTGATGTGACAATGAACATTGTGAAATTCTTCAAGTATTATTTAAAGTTGGGTAAGTTTGTTATTTTTCTAATGATTTGTTCTTTGTTGGAATCAAGTAACAACTTTTAAAAATATTATGATAATAAGGGCCACCAGGAGCGGTTTTGTATGCTCTCAGAGTTGTTTATCCTTCAGGTCTTGAGATGCCATGGAAGGGATATTACTGCCTTATCAAATGCAAAAGCTCACATCTTGGTGATGGTGACAGGCCGATCAAGCCACACTGGAATGGGAGAGCTATGATCTAGCTCTATAAGATCTGAGGAAGGATCCTCCAGCAGATCAGAGTCACCTGATCAGTCAATGGCGGGTGACTGGTCACCTGACACCAGTCAGCTTTCACCAGGCACCTGTCTGCATGTACCTGTCACTGGTTATTAGAGCTCTTTTGGTGTGGGACAGGGTTTGGGTTGAGACCCCTTGCACACCAGGCTAATGAACCCCATTGGGGTCGCAAAGTCTTACCTCTCAGGAGCAAGAACAGGCCGAAGTCCCCTGCCTCCCCCCACCCGTTGACTCGGGCAGTAGTATCCCTTCCATGGCATTTCAAGACCTGAAGGACCAATAACACTCTTCACTTACATCCACTCCTGGCCTGTCGAAACCAGCCAGGAAGTGCAGTTATCCTGACTGGCCCTACGGTCATCAGCGAAGTACTTTAAAAAGATGCAGGCCCAGTCCAAGAAGCAACCCCAATTTAAATGTCGCCCATCGGTAGGTAGACAGGGTTGCCAAACAGGGAAGAAGTTTACAGGCCTTTCTTCCTTTCCTTAGAAGGGTAGGGGGGGCAGCCCAAGGGACTCACGCCCTCTCCTGTGGTGCATTCCTCTTCCAACAATTCCCACAGGTGCTTCACTAGCCATCTTTTTGAAGGTCTAGTCGAGCATAATGGATGATTGGTGGGTCCTGTCTGTTATAAACTGAGGATACAGGCTTCAGTTCTGGCAAGGACCCCCATACTGTTCCACATCAAATCTTGCGCAGTTAAAGGAAGAGGTGCACTCATTTCTACAGAAGGGTGCAGTAGAGAGAGTGCTAAATGACCAGCCTCTGGCTTTCTATTCCCAGATTTTCCTGGTATCCAAAAAAATTGGAAAGTTTGGCTGATTATCGATTTTTCTGCCTAAAACTAGTTTCTTCAGGAGGAACCTTTCAAGATGGAGACTACAGTCTCAGTCAGGAATGCCATAAGGCTCGGCAACTGGGCAGTCACCATCAACCTCCAGGATGCGTACCTTCATATCCCAATTTTTCCTCCTCACTGGAAGTACCTCTGGGTTTTGTCTGGACCAGGAGGTTTTCCACTTTTACACTCTGCCATTCAGACTAGCCTCCGCACCCAGAGCCTTTACTAGAGTAATGGGAGTAGTCGTCGCCCACCAAAGGTTACTGGAGATCCCTGTCTTTCAGTATTTCAATGACTGGCTGATCCACAGTGGCCTTTTAGAGTCCCTTGGTCAAAATCTGCATTGCTGCTTGTCCATAGTGACCCAGCTGGGCCTTATACCAAACTTAGAGAAATTGCAGCTAGTTCCATCTCAGGATTTTTTGTATATGGGGATGAATTTGCTCATGAACAGGGGATTAGTCCATGACCAGCTGGACAGAGTTGACAGAAATCTGGCCCTTTTGAAGAAACTGAGAGCCAAGACTTCATTGTCAGCACGCCTATATTGATCCCTTCTGGGGACTTTGGACTCCGCAGTGTACGTGGTTCCCTAGGAAGATTTCACTTGCACTCCTTTCAGTTTCTCTTTCTGGCAAACTGGAAACTGCACAGGGATCCCCTGACAGCTCAGATTTCTCGAGGATCAGAATTTCACCACCACTTGAGTTGGTGGAAAAATCAGGACTGGTTTCTGACCAGAGTCCACATGCATGCCTCCTGACCCAAGTCCTGTCTGCTCATGGACGTATCAGATTTGTGGTGGGATGCTCATTTGGAGCCAGAAAGGCTAGTTCTTCAGGATTTGTGGTCCCGAGAAGAATCTACCCTACACATAATTTGGAAACGAGGGCAGTATTTTTTGCCGTAAAGGGGTGCACCAACCAAGTAAGGAAATGATGTATGATGGTCTCCTCCAACAACACATCACTAGTAGCGTACCTCAGGTGACAGTGAGGCACACATGACCCTTCCCTTTGCATGGAGGTTATACAACCTCCTTCACTGGGCAACCTTGGAAGGGACTATCCTCTGAGTTCATCATATTCCTGGCAAAAAGAATATTTCTGTGGACAGTCTGTTCAGGAGAGGCCAGGTAGTCCTTATGGAATGGTCTCTGCACCAGTCTGTAGCAGAGTCCCTGTTCAGATTATGGGAGAAATCCTTGGGGACTTATTTGCGACAAGGCTAAACAACAAGCTCCCCTTATACGTTTCCTCAGTCCCAGAACAGAGGGCCTGGGCAGTGGATGCCTTCAGCCTGAAGTAGGATCATCTGTTGTGTTACGCCTTAAAGCCCATGAGGTTCCAGCCATTGCTATCTCAAGGACCTATCAAACTCATTCATCATTGGAGGATGTTGTGAAAGTCGCATTTTGGTGGTCACACACTACCGTCTCCCACTACCTTCATTCTTTGATGCACCAGACCAAGACATATTTTCTTTAGGGCCCATAGTCACAGCACAAACAGTGGCCCAAGCCGATACCAACTTACAGCAGTGGACATTCCTATCATAAGGATGAGTATGTCCATATTATGCCAGTTTTTGAGGCTGTCAGCCTCCCACCACACTGGCAAATTCAGCTAAATAGTAGCGAGAGGTAATGTACTACTGATATTAAAATGTAGTTTGGGAGGGGTGATAAAACTAATTTTAACAATGTATACTTACTTGTCACTATTGCCAGATTCCCTCCTCCTACCCTACTCTGAAGTCCCACAAGTATTTTCTGTCCGTAAAAAGAATGATGGCTACTGTGCATGGGTCTATGATGTGGGGAACAGACTGCATCTGTTAAGTCTAGTTCTGAACTTTCTAGAACTTTCCATCTAATGGGAGGATGGAATTTTTATTATACAGACAAGGGTTATTTCCATCCTGGAAAGGTAAGCTACCCAATAGTGGCCAGTAAATGTTACATCATTAAAATTAGTTTTACCCACCCACCCCCAGCAAAGCTTTGACCAACTATAAATTTAAAGACCCAAGAAACAGATGAAATCACAGTATGTAGGAACATCACATAGCAGTATCATTGAGTAATACTGAAGTCTTTGCACTTAATGTGATACATTGTACTATATCACTGACTAACACTTAGTCTTTGCAGTAAATGTGACACAGTACATAGGAACATCATATGGCAATATCACTGAGCAACACTTAGTCTTGCAGTTAATGTAATACACAGTACGTAGGAACACATAGCAGTATCAATGAGTAACACTTAGTCATTGCAGTTAATGTGATACACAGTACTAGAAACATCACATAACAATACAATATCACGGAGTAACACTTAGTCTGGCAGTTAATGTAATACACAGTACGTAGGAACACATAGCAGTATCAATGAGTAACACGTAGTCATTGCAGTTAATGTGATACACAGTACTAGAAACATCACATAACAATATCACTGAGTAACACTTAGTCCTTGCAGTTATGTGATACACAGAACTAGGAACATCACAAAGCAATATCACTGAATAACATTTAGCCTTTGCAGTGACTATGATACAGAACTAGGAACATCACATGGAAATATCACTGAGTAACACTTAATTCTTTGCTGTTGATGTGATGCATTGAATCACAAACCTTTGTTCTTAGACATGAAAATTATGACAAACACAAAAATATTTTGAGATGCCACCTGCTGCTGGCAGTTTGTGCCATGTTTTATCATTCCATTCATTTGAAAACTAAATCATGATTCTTCATTGCTGGAATGTCTTCTTATATAGACAAGGGTTCCATGGAACACTGTGCCCTACATTTTTAACAGTTATGGCCTTAATTTACAAATGATACTTTAAAAAATGTCATAATTGGCTATTTGACTTGATTTATTAGATGAACTCGTATAATATTTAGAGAATAGGGCTTTTGTCATAGTTAGAAGAAAAAAACTAACGTCATATTTTCCATGTTCTTTTGGATGAAAAAGAAATTCTATCTTATAAATAGACCAAAGTTCTTACCCAGTGATAACTTCACAGCGGAAATTGCATTGAAAACTATAATTCTGTCATTGCAATACTGCTTTACAGTTGTTCCCTGAATATGACCAGGGTTACAGTTGTACATGGCACTTAATAACAACACTAATTTTCTTTTCTTTCATTTTATAGATCTCAGACAAGACATGCTGACTCTGCAGATTATACGGATCATGGACTTAATTTGGAAAAATGCTGGACTGGATTTAAGGTAGGTGACTTACAAAGTAGTTTTTATGCACATTAACAGCAGGACTCTGTTTTCTAGGAAGAATGTTTTCCAGTGTTCACATGATTGTCAGATTATTTTTAAAGAATGAAATTCTAATTTAATAAACAATGTATTGGAGCCCCTTAAACCTCTGTAAAATTATCTAATTGCAAACTTTCAATCAATAAGACCATTTTCTGATTCTTTCTTGTGGCAAGTTACCTCCCTTGACCTTTAACTTAGTAGTGATAACCATCATCCACTCAGCAAGCATTTAGAATTTGTCTTGAAACATTTCCTTCTCTAGCACAGCTCAGATATGACAAAGTGTAAGATAGGATACAGACCCTGAAATGGCTAATTTTACCTTTGAAATGAAAACAAAATGAAGAAATGACTGAATGAACAGAAAAAGAATGCAAAACAAACAAAGAGTGAATGCAAAATGAACACAAACAAATTGATGAATGCAACGGAGAATGCAAAAATGTTGATCAATGAAAAAAATGGGCTTAGTCCAAAGTAAATAATAATGATCAAGAGTGGTCATATGCTCTACCTTCGATCAGTAGTCAAGAAAGGCAGCGATGCAAGACCCTGAATCACACAGAGAATAGTCATAGAGTGTCTCTTTCTTCAAATGAAGACTGGGAATGAGGATATAACCCCACAGATCCTACCATTGTGGCTGAAGTGGGTAATACGCTTGTCATGCTTTGAAGTCTCAAAAGATCAGATATGCCTCATGAAGATTTCACCTCTTCAGATTAGAGCAATCTCTGCAAGCCTCATGTTAAAACGTAACAATGCTCATTAGAGACGGAAAAGAAGCCATTGGCTGGCATGCACAGTCAACCTCAAGTTTTTATCTCTGTGATCTAGCAGAAACAAGAATGTGAATCTGGTATGTCCAGTGGCTTCAGCACAGATGACCACCATGCCCAGTTTATGTTAGCACCACCTCCCCACAGGTGTGGTTTAGCGCTTTTGCTGTATTGACCTTAAATATTTAACAGTAAGAAGAATTTGGTATTTTCTTCTTATCCGTGTATGCAGGTGTTGTATGCTTCCTTGAAACCCTTGAAAGTATTGGATTTGGGCTTTTTAAATTCAAGGTTTTGAAGTCCTTGAAAATTGACATTTTGGTTTTAAGGTCCTTGAAAATCATGTTTGCTCCCTCTAAAATTATTTTGGACCATTTTTTTGTTACATGGTTCCAGGAATATCACATGATCTGTTCATCGACAGTCATGCTCTGTTGTGTTCTCAATCTCTGGTGTTTGAGCTTGTTTTTTGCTTGTTTGGCTTGTCATTCCATATATGAGATTCACTTTTACTGTCTATATTTGAGGTCCTGGACATTTATTTTTGAAGTCTGGGAAAAGCACTTGATTTTCACTTGAGTGGAAACATGCAAACCTGTAGTATGGTTGTCATGGGTTATGTGACTGTCAGTTGTGCTGCTCTCATGTTAGGAGAGCGGGTTATCATTCATATAGGGAATTCAGTCATTCTTTCCTCGAACAGTGCCCATGGTAGAGGTAGGATTTTCAGCATCTCCTCCTATTACCTATTTTCCTAACATTAATGTGATGGGGAATGTATTCGAAGGAGAAAGCAAATTATTTTGTGAACTATTTTTCTCCAAGAATACTTACCTGCTGACATTACTGTAAAACTTTCCTGCACCTCCCCGCCAATGCAAGCATCCTAGTTGATGTGTCACTCAGCTTAAAACTAGTAAACATCCAGTTGATGGGTAGCCACCTAGTGGTGGTAAGGGGAGGTAATGGGTGAGAGTATCTTCCCTTGGTGTATATGGTATATAGATGGAAAAGATCAATTTTTTCATCTTTTCTGGAGGGCTGGATTCTGTAGGTAGCTGAGTTTATTTTCCTAATGTTGATGTGATTGGGTAAGTAGTCTTGGAGAGGCATACTTTAATGAAAAATTTGCTTTTATTGACAGAATTTTTTACATTGAGTGAACAATACATGTTTCTCATAAATTAGCAAACATTTTTAGAAATAACAATCATTTGCCAATTTAAGCACATTTTACTATCCAGCTGTAGTGGATACAAGTAAACATGTATGTGTTTACATAGGTGGTATTTTCTTTTATGGTTTAAAGAAAGCAATTACAATTTCCTGTCTCATTTTCCGTGATTAAAGTGCTTTTTTTTATTAAGAATAAATACCAAATCTATTGCTCTCTTCCTTGAATACTCTTGGAAATAGAAATATCAATATCAGAAATAATGCATTGTCTGTAATTTTTCATACAATTTTTGTTTCAACTTCATGGTGAGACATAGCAGGGCTTTACAAATTTCATAAGAGTCAGCTTGCAAAAACATATGACAACATAATATCACAATGAAAGTTACAAAAAAAGGTAAAATAAAATAGAATATAGAATATTTTCTGTGAATTGCTTTATATTTATTTTACAAAGAAAGAATTTTTGTTTTCAATTTATCATTGTTTGTGCCTTAAAACCACACACCGATAATTCAGACGTATAAAGGCAGATAAATGGATAGATAAGTGTTTGGAAATAGCTCGATTTTTAAGAGAGAGATAGATGTTTAAGTAATAGACCCTGAACTGAAAAATTAATCATAACCAAAAACAGAACTGTATTAACTTAATTTTAATCATGTTTTAATATATCATAACATTTTTCTGTATTGACTTTATAGATTTGTTTGTGGAAACTTCTTCAAGTTTCCTTCTTTTGCCTAGATACATTAGCAGAGCCATCTCTTCAGCTACATGAACAATAATTATTAAGTTATACTCTCAACTAAATGTTTGAAAAAACTTATAGTTATTTACTTACTTAACAATTATCACCTACTCACCTGGAAATTAGCAGCATGCATCTGAACAATCTTTGACAAGCTGACTTTTGAGAATGATTTAAGAACACTTATTTTTATCCATTTAATAATTTGCCAAACAGTAAGTATGTATCGGTCTCCTGTAATTATCACGTAAACAATAGATGATAAACACCACTTGCGGGTGCTAGATTTTTGGTACATTGATCATGCTTTTAAGGATATCCAGGTGGCTAATCATTAGAGACAAGTGCCTGCTATTTCCAAACACACCTATCAGAGAAATCTCGCAAGTCATATTATTAAAAACTATCAACTAGTCACCTTGAAATTGGTGACATATATCAATACAACCATTGACAAGCAGGCTGTTGAAAATTGGCAAGCTCAGCACATTTCAGAGCCTACTCACAAACTGCCAATGACTAGCGTAGGACTTGAAATTCAGCAAATCCTCTATACATACAAGTATTACAATTAAAATGTAACTGGTAAGTTAAATATTAATATTTCTTTCCTTTTTGTCAAAACTTGCTTTAGGTGGTAAATATTCACACTATCATGTCTGCTCAAGAAAATGCAAGACTGATGGAAATGACAGACTTAGACAGTGTATCGTGTGAAATAAAGGATTGATAGAGGAAAGAAACTGGAGCATTTATGTAATAGAAGAATGGGGTATATACAAACACTAAATTAAGGTGCTAATATGTACAGTGGTGAGATCACAGGGTATAAAACTTGCAGAACGTAAAGCATTATGAACTGAAAACGATCTCTCTCTCTCTCAAATTTTTGGACTTGCCCATGGGCAAATACCTTGCAAACCTGAGCTTGCCCGAGCCAAATTTGACCTTTTCCTGGGTGTCATGCAACTGCATCTATAATGCCCTGCATAGGCATCACTTTTGACTCACTTTCATGGTGAGAAATAAATACCACTTTTGGTCTCAATGAGACATAGGTATGACTTCTTGACAGCAATGGCATCATTGTCAGTGTTAAGAGTCTGCCTTAAAGCTCTGTTTTTAGGTCTATTGGTCATAGACCAGAAGAGCTTATATGATGGCCTTTCTTAAGCATCCAGCGTCCATTAACAAAAGTTTGTTATCAGTACTCCTAAACTACTGGGAGGCTTGCCACCAAACTTCACATATACATTTATCCTAAGATCCAATTGGTTTTTTATTTGACCTTCAATACCATCTTGAAAATCTTGTTATCTCTACTCCTCCTGAATGAACAATCATATCAACATGGGGTTTTCACCAAAAGACTTAATGTGGTGTCCATTTGGTCCTAATTGAAATGGAGCCGCAGTAGATCAGTTGGTAGAGCATCAGACTCGTAATCCAGGTGTCTTGGGTTCGATACCCAACCAGGCCAGCCCTAGTCGACTGCCTTGGTGTGTCCTTGGGAAGGGCACTTAGCTCCCATTTTCCTTTGTATAGCCAATAATGTGTAACAACCTTCTAATTGAAAATAGTGCTGATCTGGCAACCAATATGGCCAACATGGCAGTCATCTTGAAAGTCTCATTATTGCTACTCCTCTGAAATGGAAAATCATATTAACGTTGGGTTTTCACTAGAAGGCTTCCTGTGTTGTCTAATTGGTTCTAAATGAAAATGATGCAAATCTGAAATACAATATGGTCACCATGGTGGCCATCATCAAAATCTTTTTTTACTATGTCTCCTGAATGGATGATAATATAGACATGGGGTTTTCATGAAAGACTAATTATGATGTCCAGTTGGTCCTAATTGAAAGGGAGACAGTTTTTTTAGAGCATCAGACTCATAATCCAGAGGTTTTGGGTTCGATATCCACCCAGACCAGTCGGGGTCAGCTACCTTGGTGTGTCTTTTGGAAGGGCATTTAGCTTCCATGTTCCTCAGCATGATATAGTCAATAATGTGTAACAAACTCCTAATTGAAAATAGTGCAGATCTGCCAAAGAATATGGTCACCATGGCAGCCATCTTGAAAATCCTGTTGTCACTTCTCCTTCTAAACGGGAAATCATATTGACCTTGGATTTTCACCAGAAGACTTCTTGTGTTGTCATGTTGGTCATAAATGAAATAATGCTGATCAAATTCTTTTTCACTACTCCTCCTGAATGGATGGTCATGTTGAAATGGGGTTTTCACCAAAAGACTTCTTATGATATGTAGTTGGTCCTAAATGGAAATTGTGCCAGTCTTACATCCAATACTCCTCAATGCATGGTCATATCAACATAGGGTTTTCACCAGAAGACTTCTTATGATGTCTGGTTGGTTCTAGATGAAAATGGTGCCGATTTTACATTCATTGTGGCTGCCAGATGGTTTCAAGTCAGCAGTTAAAAAGAGCAATGGTCATATCTTGTTTCCTAGAAACTATTTTCAGCCAGTAATATGTCAGTGCCTTCAAGAGACTTATGTTAAGTACTTACATTTGAGATACAGGGGAGAGGGAAGGAAGGATACATCATTTCACTAACAAAGAATGAAACACAAAAATGAATAAATAATTAAAACATCTTCTGCAGAACACTGATCATTACCAGTAATAATTTTGTTCTGTATGAGTAACTATAGCTACAAATTTTGCAGTATTATTTTTAACTGATTCATTGGTTTCAGAATTTGCTGAGAAAAAGTTCTCAACAAAAAACTTTAGTACAATAATAATTATTATTTCATTGGATAGTGTACTAAAAGTTAGAGAGCAAAAATATTACAGACAATACAGTGTCAGATATATTGCTGTATAGAAAAGTTAAACAGGTCAAAATTTGGCAACTAAAAAGAGTAGGGACCTGGAATACTCAGAAGTTTGTTCAGTGTTGGGAATAAATTCAGATTTTAAAACCAATCATTATTTTTTTTTCTCATTAATTGATCAGAATCAGTTAACTTTCCACTTAAAGTCTTTTCAAAAACTTTTTAGAGCAGTTATAATAAATTATTGTGCAGTTTTGTAAAGAAACAATTTTCCTAGATTTTTAATTCATTTCCTATAAGAAATAAAAACTCAAACAGGGAGTAAGCAAACATTCTCAGTAAGATCAGAAAGCCCCACCTGGATTTTGACTGAAATTGCTCATGATTAATTAGTTATTACAACAAAATGACTAATTCTCAATTAAACTGATGAATTGGAATATAACTAGCTTGATCAGATAGGTTCTCTATTATATGTCTTTTTATATATTTTGGCAGGATGATCCCATACAACTGCCTGTCGACAGGAAAAGATGTTGGCTTGATTGAGGCAGTCCGTGATAGCGAGACTATTATGAAGATTCAGTCACGTGGTGGAACCAAGGCAGCTATCCAGATGGATTCTCTACAACTACATCGATGGATCAAAACCAACAATAAAGATAGGTAATTAATTTGTGTGCCCACAACAATAATAGGATATATAGCATTACCCTTGTCTGTACATACATCTGTCCATTCATCACATCTTGATCAGGTTTTTTGTTTAGGTCAGTTTCCGGCATTGTGGTGAGGCATCCATGTTGTATGGTCACATTTCTGGTTGTTTGGGTTGGGGTTTTTTCCCACTGTTTACACTAGCAGACAGCAAGACATGGGTGACAATTGTCACCTTAGGTGATGGATGTAATGTAGCATTAGAGCCATCAGGAAATTTAAGATTTTGTAAATAATTTCTTTGTAAGTCATATATCATACATCTCAGCACAGTTTGCTGGTGAGACTTATTGTTAAAAGAACCTTTGCTAGAAAGATTTAAGAAAGCACACTTTGCAGGGTAGCTAAAATCTTGCAGTTAACAGTTTTTTAAGATTCAACTGATCATGAGGCTTTGTAATTATGAGATAGTAGTGTCCACTTTATAAATTATGAGATAGTTGTGTCCACTTTATAAATTATGAGATAGTAGTGTTCACTTTATAAATTATGAGATAGTAGTGTCCACTTTATAAATTATGAGATAGTAGTGTTCACTTTATAAATTATGAGATAGTAGTGTCCAGTGTTGTTTGTTCTACTGATTAGTCCTTACAAACTACATAGACCCAGATCTGCAAGTGCATTATGCGATGGCAAATATGGGTCTATGCAGTTTGCAGTTGGTATTGGCTTATACGCGAGTATATATAGTAATTCAGCATTGTTAGAACTGTGTAATATTTCTCCATACTACATTGCATCATACTGCACAACACACTACCAAGTTCACAGTGCTATGCACATGAAATTAGCAAATTTTAATAAGGAATCATATTAACAAACAATATTTTCGCAGAAAATAACACAGTTATTGACAAAATATTGATCAATTAAAAACTTTGTAAATGACTACTGGTGGCAACTTTGTAAGATATAAGTACAATTTAAAGAAGTTTCATCAAGAACCTAAATAAATGCTTACTCTATGGCTCAGCTGACTTTATTTTGACAGCTGTTAAAAACTTAACAGTCTTTTGCCACAGTTACACAAGTTAATTAACATTGTCTCCAGCCAATTACAGTGCATGATAGGTGCCAACATCACAGTAACGTCCAGATATAGACCAGCCTAATTTCTTGTTAAAAGTACACACCATAGACAACTCCAAAGTTTCTACCCTAGGCTAATATGTAGATTGTTGTTCGGGATTTGCAGTGGTACATTAAAAAATAACTTGCAAGTTTCAAAAAACATACATATTGGTGTTTTTTCTCTCGGTTGGTTTGTGTTTCGATCTGGATGTAGTGTTCCAGGACAGTGCAAGTTCCGACTTTGTTTATTTGTGCAAATGACATGGAGTTGTATAGATTGCCATGTGCTGTCAGCAAAGAATTATATGGTCACAATTAAAATCGCTATGTTGAGAAATTATCCAGTGTAACATAATGATAGATTTGGCTCTGGCAGTTTATGAATGTAATTTTAGCTATGAGGATTTGCTATTTGTGTTGGCTTATGATGGATATACGTGTGCTCATACTGAGAGTGAGGCAACACAAACTTTACTAATGCACAAATTTGTGACTACTGCATGTCTACTTGATTTATATATATTGAATTTATTACTTTTAATTGACCTCTATAGATCTAATAACCATCAATATTAAAATCCATTAGATGAATATTTGTGTTAGACGAAGATTATAATTCTTGTTGATCAGCAAAAGTTGCTGGCACCCCCTTACCAATCCATCCGCCCCCCATTAGTGTTAACCAGAATTTGTTTTCCTTGCCATATTACACTGCTGCTTATTTTGTGGTCAATGTTTGTAGACCCAGTTGCTCATGAGTTATGAAGGAGAAGTGCACTTTGTAAAATATGTGGAATGAGAACTCCACAAACAAGTTTTGTAACATCAAACACATCGCAGAGATGAGGTGTTACTGTGCCTGACTTGTGCATACCTCCTGAAGGAAAAACCTTGACGAGAGTGTGTGCCCTGCTAGTTTTCACTGACATTGGAGCACATTATTGTTGAGTCTATCGACTTCCACCCAGTGGAACAGCAGTTTTTTTTATGTGAATTCAGTATAGGAAGTTTATGAATATGCACCACCAGTGAAAATCTTGAACTATTTGAGGGATTGCAGTTTATCATACATGTGACAGAACAGAGAGGTCAGCTTAGGACAGATCAGGAGATTGCAAAATTTGATCTTGAACTATTTGAGGGATTGCAGTTTATCATACATGTGACAGAACAGAGAGGTCAGCTTAGGACAGATCAGGAGATTGCAAAATTTGGTTGGGAGTTTTCACTTCAAAAGAAGGAGGACTTTTATTGACCTGATTTTGAGCATGCAAATGGACAAAAATTACAACTGTTTAACAAATTTCCATTTTTTAACATTAAAATATGCAGATCATCTCATCACATCAGTCTTTTCACAGTAACTTGTTGCCATTCATACTCTCCTTATATCTACCACAAGCATTTTTAGCATCTCATAGTAGTTCATTGGATTATATTTGTGGCAATGCTAAACATTGTTGATCTTAACACTTAGGAGATGATGTATTGTTACTGGATCCAGGTTTCCTCAGGAGTCAGCCTGAATTATCCACAGATTGGAAAATATCCTTTCGTAGTCTGCATTGGAATGTGGCAATTTTAATAACACTCCACAGAGTCCACCAAGAAGTTTAATTGT
The DNA here is from genome assembly GCA_029931535.1 of Margaritifera margaritifera. Taxonomy (NCBI): domain Eukaryota; kingdom Metazoa; phylum Mollusca; class Bivalvia; order Unionida; family Margaritiferidae; genus Margaritifera; species Margaritifera margaritifera. The sequence continues at coordinate 4,216,152 of JAQPZY010001662.1, read as the reverse complement.
TTCCTGCCTGTGGGTAAATTCAGGTTGCTGACTGCCTGCCAGAACTTCTCAAGATTGGTGCTATCTGGGTCAAATTGGGGAATTTCCTCTTAAAATCAACTTTATAGAAATGGCAGAATGCATATTTATGTCTCTTTGAACTTGATTCCAACCAATAAAATTCCTGCTTCCATCCATTAGTAAATTTGTATGATATTTCGGTTGTTGAGATTTTGGCCTTTTACCTTTAGGAGATCACGCACACTTAGATATCAACAAACTTTAAATACCGACACCAAACCGAGCTGTTTTATGCCACCCAAGCTCTTTAGTAATGTCTAATCCAACCATAATCATTTAACATATTTAATTCTTTCCAAATTACTACTGATCACACATAGTATAATCGAATCATTAATTTTAGGTTATTGTCTGTCGAATTAGCAATTAAAGTGTCATGCTTATAGTCATGTGATCACAAGAAGCCTTTACTGGAAATATACTACTCTGGAAGGAAGGTGTAAAAAAACAAAACCCAGAAAAATGTCTGGAATCCATAAAGTTGGTTTACAAAAAGCAACAGTAATTTTAGTGCAGAGTTTCCTCAAGCAAAGAGGTTAACATCAATAATATATTGTCAGTTTATTATATATCTTCTATCGGAATCTATGAGCAGCTTTTGAATGGACAAAAGACTATTAAAATTACTATAAAATTTTTAGATTTTGTTATAAAAATGTGTGTTAAAAGTAGCTTTGTTGGAACCTAATGAACAAACAGTGATAGATAAAACAGGGTTTTTTCCTTTTATTTTTGGTCCCACTTTATATAGGAAATGATGAACTACTTCACAATTTTCCATGCCATTGACAAGAACTTTTAATAATAATAACAATAATAATAATAATAATAAGAAGAAGAAGAATCATTGCTGATTTTTGTGCATCTAGTTTTTTCATAAAAATAAACATGTAAACATTTACTTGTTGAATGGGCCATTATCACTTGATCCTTAAACCTAAAAAAGTCAAACATGTTAAAAAGTAAAATAATATGATTTTTTCCTCCTAATTTGTAAACATTTACAGCAGTAAAAATAACCTGTTACATTATATTCTTTGCTACCTTTTTTAAAATATATTATAAAGTCTCTAATGTATTTTATTCTCTTTTCAGATACGATCTTGCAATTGATGCTTTCACACGATCGTGTGCAGGATATTGTGTGGCCACATTTGTCTTGGGAATAGGAGACCGGCACTCAGAAAACATCATGGTGACAGAGAGTGGACAGGCAAGTTATGTCTCTGTGGTTTATAAGAAAGAACAGATCCAAAGCTTTATGTTAATGCACCCTTTGCTCCCCCACATTTGTTTTCATACCATTTTCCCCACCTTGTTAAGCAGGGAATATATTGGATTCACTTTATATATCTGAAACTCCCATTTCTATACAAATTAATGTGATCAAACTTATTATGTTGGTCTATCTTTGGTTGAGGGTATGCTGGACTTCAAAACATAGCTGATGTGACCTAATTTTCAATGTTTATTATTTCATATTTTAAAAAGTGAGGAGTGGGGTGTTGTGATATTCTCCATCTGTCTGTGTGTGACCAATCATCTGTCCCTCAGTCTGTTACCACATCTCCTAAACCACTACATAGAAATTCACAGAACTTGCTTAATTATCTGGTCCATACGGTAACTAGGTGTAAAAAGGGATTTAGTTTTGGATCCCTCCCATGAGGTCTCTTGGGGGCTCATAGATCAGATATACTACAAAACTGAATTACAGTGACATTTGCAAATTTTTAGAACAAACTTTTGTTTGCAGTAATAGCAGGAAAAGATAACATATATATAATGGGTTTTTGGTAATGACCCCTGGGTCATTTTCTGAGGATGAGGACAAGGTTTATGATGTGGTGTGGTGAGTAGGTGAGTAATATTCAATAAAAACATGGAGATTTTGATTTGGCAAGCCATCAAAGCTGCATTAGTTTTGTTTACTGAAAAACATCAACCACCAGTCATAGCCAATTTTGTAAACTTGGACAGTCTGGGAGATTTAAATCGATGGTCTATGATCCCATAGTCATGAAACTGTCTCAGGACAAAACTTGAACTCAGACTCCAAACTCCAGAATTAGGAATTATACTTACAGTTGATCAATTTTGTTGAAACATGGCATATATGTAGCAATACATACAATTAGAAAATTGTGAAAATTGTGTGATCCTAGGCTCTCTAAGAGGGAAGCTTTAAAAGATCAAAATTTGTCAAGTTTGAGTGCGAGTCTAAATTTTTTGTATTTTCTGTTGGTGTGTTTAATCCAAAATTTATTTTGTAGGTGTTCCATATAGATTTTGGTCACTTCTTGAACCACAAAAAGAAGAAATTTGGGATCAGTCGAGAAAGAGTGCCATTTGTATTAACAGAAGATTTTATACGAGTAATAGCCAGAGGGAAGGACAAGCCTGAAAAACAAGAGGAATACAAAAGGTTTGAGTTTCAGTATAAGCAAATTTAACATGTATGCTAAGGTAGTCCGCTTTTGTAACATTTATGCTAAGGTGGTCCGCTTTTGTAAAATTAATACATACTGCACAGTTCAAAATGACATGATCATTATTACATTATGACATCACTTTACCAAGGTGCATTGTGTAATGATATGAACTCTAGGAGGGATTGGACATTAAATGACGTGGTTGTGACTTATGTCTATTATTAAATAAATGACAAAGAAAATTCTTATGCAGCTTTAATAATAACAGCCATGTGAAAATAAAATGATAAAGTCAACTAAAAGTGTACAAGACCTAGTGAAATCTTTAGCGAATATAACCTGCCACAAATTAGCAGCACACTTTCTGTTGTGGGAGACACATGATCTCAATGATTGTGTCATACTGAAAAAATTCACTCACCAGTATATACTTTTCTTTGTGTGTTTGATAAGAGGAGTCTATGATCTTGTGCTTGCAATGAATTTTTAAAGATTCATTTGGCTACCATTTTAGGGATAGTACTTTTTCCTGTACTCTGCTATGTAACAGAAGGGTAGATATTCAACTAAGTGTAATGCAAGAAAATACTCAGCTGATAATTGTTATCAAATTTTGGATTGCTTTGATCCTAAACTATGTAAAAGTATAAGTTTTTCAGAAATTTAAGTGCATAAGCATTTCACAAGCATTCCTTAAATGCGAGAGAGCAATTTGTTAAAAATCAATACAAACTTATATTTGTTAATCCAACAATAGGGTTTATCTGATGTTTCACATTGGTATGTTGATTTGCTAATATAAAGTGATAATAATTTATTGGGGTAACTTTTTGTCCTCCACCTTTTCAAATAAAAGTGGAAAATATAGTATCTGTTTTTTCATGTCCATCCATTACACTTTTGTTTCTGCTCTTTAATTTATAAGCCATTTGTGATTGAGGAAGGACACTTAATATGCTTATACATCATATGATTAGAAGGAATGTCAAGTACCACATTGGGGTCCTATCTTCAAGGTCGAGGTCATGGCTCAATATTTTAAGTTTTTCATCACCCTTTCCCTTCTGCTCTAAAACTTAAAAACCATTTGAGATTAAGGTATGAAACTTGGTATACTTGTACATCATCACTAGCAGGTGTCATGTACAACATTAAGGTTCCTATCTTCAAGATCGAAGTTATTACTCAGTATTTTACATTTTAATCACACCTTTTTCCTGCTCCATAACTTTAAAACATTTTAGATTAAGGTGTGAAACTTGGTATACTTGTACATCATCACTAGCAGGTGTGTCACGTACAACATTGGGGTTCCTATCTTCAAGATCGAGGTTATGACTCAGTATTTTACATTTTCATTACACCTTTTTCTTCTGCTCCATAACTTTAAAACATTTGAGATTAAGGTATGAAACTTGGTATACTTGTACATCATCACTAGCAGGTGTTTCATGTACCACAGTCATATGTCCTATCTTCATGGTGAAGGTCACAGATATATCTTTTAAGTTTTCCATCACACTTTCCCTTCTCAATAACTTTAGAGCCATTTGTGATTATCAGATGAAACTTGGTATACTTGTACATTATAAAAAATAAGGTGTGTCATTCACCGCAATGGGGTTCATATTTTCATGGCCAAGGTCACAGCTCAATATTTTAATTTTCTGTCACACTTTCCTTTTTTCCTTTTTAGCTTGAAAACAGTTGAGATTAAGGCATGTAACTATGTATACGTATACATTATCATTAGAAGGCACATCAATAAGGTTCTGTCTTCAAGGTCAAAGTTACAGCTTAGTATTTTAAGTCTTCTGTCTTTCTTTACCTTCCACTCAATAATTTAAAGCCTTTTGAGATTAATGGGTGAAACTTGGTGTGTGTGTGTGTGTGTGTGTGTATCTTTAGAAGCTGTGTTGTGGACCACCTTAGAGTTCCTATGTTAAAGTAAAGGTCACAGCTCAGTATTTGAAACTTTCCATCACACTTTCTTTTCCACTCTTCAGCTTTAGAAATGTTTGAGATTAATGGATGAAACTTGGTATGTCATTAGCAGGTATGTCGTGTACCACATTGGGGGACTTATCTTCAGGGTCAGTGTCACAGTGTTATATGTTGAATTTTTCCATTGCACTTTCCTTTCCACACTATAATTTGAGAGCCATTTGAGATGAAGGGATGAAACTTGGTATAACTATATATTATCACTAAAAGGTGTGTTGCATACCACATTGGGGGGTCCTATATTCTAGGTCAAGGGCACAGATCAATATTATAGGTTTCAGTCACATTTGCCCATCAGCTTTATTGCTTAACAGCTGTTTAAGATAAATGGATGAAGTGTGTTATACTTATATATTGTGCCTAGATCAATATTTTAAGTTTTCTTTTGTTTATGTTTTACATCATAAAAGCTATTCGAGGTACAGCAATGAACCATGGTACATTTATGCTTCTCACTTTCATGGCATCACATGTATCACATTCAAAGTTTTATCTTCAGGGTCAAAGTCAACTGATAAATTTTAGCTAACCTGGCATTAAGCCCATGTGAGCTTATGGTATGGCCCTGCGTTTGTCATGTGTCGTCAATCGTGCATTGTGCATCGTGTGTCCATCCATCAACAATTGCTTGTTTACCACTTTGGAGTCCATAGTTTTGATCTGATGTTAATAAAACTTGGAATATGGGTTTATATCATCAAAATCTTGGACAAATTCAATAATGGGCGAGATCCATGCATATCAGTGAGGCATCTTGCATCTCATTGGTTAACCTTGTTACCACTCAGGAGGCTATATTTCTGATCTGATTTTGATTAAACTTGGAATATATGCTTATGCCATTAAGATCTCGTGTGAGTTTGATAATGAGCGAGATCCATGCATAATGAGGTGATGTTGCATGTGTTTGGGTGAGCTTATTACCACTCTGGAGGCCATATTTCCAATCTGACTTTGATCACACTTGGAATATACGCTTATATCGTTCAGATCTCAGATGAGTTTGATAATGAATGAGATCCATGCATGCTAATTAGGTGGTATTGCATTTGATTGGCTGAGCATGTTACCCCTCTGGAAGCCACATTTCTGATCTGATTTTGATCAAACTTGAAATTTGGGCTTATATCAAGATCTTGGATGGGTTTGATAATAAGCGGGATCCATGCATATTAGTGAGGTAATCTTGCATCTGATTGGCTGAGCTTATGACCTCTCTGGAGGTTGTATTTCTGATCCAATTTTGATCAGGCTTGGAATATATGCTGATATCATCAAGATCTTGGACAATTTCAATAATGAGCAAGATCCAAACATATTAACGAGATGATCCTGCATCTGATTGGCTGAGCTTTTTACCACTCTAGATGCCATAATTCTGATATGATTTTGATCAAAATTGGAATAAGGTTTTATATCATCAAGATCTTGGACAGTATCAAAAGTGAACAGTATCCACACATATTAATGAGGTGATCTTGCATCTGGTTGGCTGAGCTTGTTGCCACTCATGAATCCATATTTGTGATCAGATTTTCATCAGACTTCAAATATAGGCTATATTAATGAGATACCTTGCATCTGATTGGCTGAGCTTGTTACCTCCCAGATCTAAAGACTATATTTTTCATTCAGTATCTACAAAACTTACTAAATGGGTTTATATCAGCAAGATCTTGGATGACTTGTGAGCAAGAGACTGTGTATATTAATTGTACCATTATCTTTAGAACAAATTATTTCAGGATATAGTAAAATAAGTAAAATCAACATGATATAAAGTTTGGGAGATAGTTTACCTAGGTTGTATTCTTAATATGTAAGTCAGGTGAGTGATATCAGGCCCACTTGGGCTTCTTCTTTTACCCTTTTTCTGCACTTTTCCTCTAATGTCCTTTGAGATAGAACAATGAAACTTTGTTAATTTCTGTGTGTGCTCAGTAACTTTACAACTCTGTCTTAAAGGCCATAGTCATGTGTCATTATTGTGAGTTTTTGTGATCTCACCACGGTAGGCAAGGGTAAAGAATTCACTGAATTTGCTTGTGTTTTTGCTTATGCAAAATGGTTTTCATAGTATGGAATTAAGTCAAGACTGGATGTATTTGATATACTTAAGCAAGTCCTACATTTCTGCATCAACCACACTTGATATTTTTCATGGTAATTTCTTAAAAACCAATCAGTGTTCATACCTTGTCATATGCATTTGTTGTAATGGTCAGAGGGATCAGTCAGTGTTCATACCTTGTCATATGCATTTGTTTTGGTGGTCAGAGGGATCAGTCAGTGTTCATACCTTGTCATATGCATTTGTTGTAATGGTCAGAGGGATCAGTCAGTGTTCATACCTTGTCATATGCATTTGTTTTGGTGGTCAGAGGGATCAGTCAGTGTTCATACCTTGTCACATGCATTTATAGTAATCATCAGAGGAATCAATCAATGTTCATACCTTGTCATATGCATTTGTATTAATCATCCGAGGGATCAATCAGGGTTCATACCTTGTCTTATGCATTTGTAGTAATCATCGGAGGGATCAATCAGTGTTCATACCTTGTCATATGCATTTGTTGTAATGGTCAGAGGGATTTATTATTCAGCTCATGATTCTTATGTGGGTAGGTGTGTCATTACCATATATACTTGAGTACAAGTCAGATCCAACTGCAAACTGCATAGACCCAGATCTGTGATCTCATAAGGCACTTTCTGGTCTGGGTCCATGCAGTTTGTGAGGAGTAAACAGAAGAAAACACCAACATAGACGCTGATCCACTAGTGCATTGTGTGATGGCAGATCAGAGTTTATGTTGTTTTTAGTTGGACTTATAAGTGAGTATATATGGTATATAAATCTTCATAAAGAATATACATCATTTTTCCCAACCTAACGAAGTTGGCGGAGGATGTAGGAACAGGTTTTGTCAAATGATCTATCCATCATTCTTTCTTTCCAGACCAGAACTCCAAAACTGTTCTAGATATCTCTGTGAAATTTGGTATGCATATTAGATTGGTGGTCCAAACTTTTTTATGCATATTAGATTGGTGGTCCAATTTTGGTATGCTTATTAGATTGGTAGTCCAAATTTTTTATGCATATTAGATTGGTGGTCCAAATTTTTTATGCATATTAGATTGGTGGTCCAATTTTGGTATGCTTATTAGATTGGTGGTCCAAATTTGCCTTTTGCTATTCACAATTCTTCAATTAGTATCAAACCTTTTCATATTTTTTTGTCCATTGTCTGTTCATCTATACATCCATAATCCACACTTTCTGGGAAAAGCTCCAAAACTATTTTAGATATCTCTATGAAATATGGTATATATATTAGACTAGTAGTGTGGATGTATACGTTGCTATTCAGAATTCTTCAGTTTCATTATTTTCAATGTTTTCATCCATTTATTCATCCATCCATCCATCGTTCACACATTTTCATTTCCAGAGCTTAATTCCAAAATTGTTCAAGATATCTCAATGAAATTTGCTACACTTATTTGACTACTGGTCCATATGTGCCTATTGCTATTTGGTACAGTTAGTTGACTAGTGGTCCATATGTGCCTATTGCTATTTGGTACACTTATTTGACTAGTGGTCCATATGTGCCTATTGCTATTTGGTACACTTATTTGACTAGTGGTCCATATGTGCATATTGCTATTTGGTACACTTTTGACTACTGGTCCATATGTGCCTATTGCTATTTGGTACACTTATTTGACTAGTGGTCCATATGTACCTATTGCTATTTGGTACACTTTTGACTAGTGGTCCATATGTGCCTATTGCTATTTGGTACACTTTTGACTAGTGGTCCATATGTGCCTATTGCTATTTGGTACACTTATTTGACTAGTGGTCCATATGTGCCTATTGCTATTTGGTACACTTATTTGACTAGTGGTCCATATGTGCCTATTGCTATTTGGTACACTTTTGACTAGTGGTCCATATGTGCCTATTGCTATTTGGTACACTTATTTGACTAGTGGTCCATATGTGCCTATTGCTATTTGGTACACTTATTTGACTAGTGGTCCATATGTGCCTATTGCTATTTGGTACACTTATTTGACTAGTGGTCCATATGTGCCTATTGCTATTTGGTACACTTATTTGACTAGTGGTCCATATGTGCCTATTGCTATTTGGTACACTTTTGACTAGTGGTCCATATGTGCCTATTGCTATTTGGTACACTTATTTGACTAGTGGTCCATATGTGCCTATTGCTATTTGGTACACTTATTTGACTAGTGGTCCATATGTGCCTATTGCTATTTGGTACACTTATTTGACTAGTGGTCCATATGTGCCTATTGCTATTTGGTACACTTATTTGACTAGTGGTCCATATGTGCCTATTGCTATTTGGTACACTTTTGACTAGTGGTCCATATGTGCCTATTGCTATTTGGTACACTTATTTGACTAGTGGTCCATATGTGCCTATTGCTATTTGGTACACTTTTGACTAGTGGTCCATATGTGCCTATTGCTATTTGGTACACTTATTTGACTAGTCGTCCATATGTGCCTATTGCTATTTGGTACACTTTTGACTAGTGGTCCATATGTGCCTATTGCTATTTGGTACACTTTTGACTAGTGGTCCATATGTGCCTATTGCTATTTGGTACACTTATTTGACTAGTGGTCCATATGTGCCTATTGCTATTTGGTACAGTTATTTGACTAGTGGTCCATATGTGCCTATTGCTATTTGGTACACTTTTGACTAGTGGTCCATATGTGCCTATTGCTATTTGGTACACTTATTTGACTAGTGGTCCATATGTGCCTATTGCTATTTGGTACACTTATTTGACTAGTGGTCCATATGTGCCTATTGCTATTTGGTACAGTTATTTGACTAGTGGTCCATATGTGCCTATTGCTATTTGGTACACTTTTGACTAGTGGTCCATATGTGCCTATTGCTATTCACAGTTGTTCGGTTTCATTATTGTTAATGTCTTTGTCCATTTGTCTGTCCATCATCCATCCATTATCCATACTTTCCTTGCAGGGGCAAAACTCCCAAGCCATTTAATATATCTCGATGAAATTTGGTACATATATATGAGACAACTGGTGTAAATGTGCCTTTGCTATTCTAATTCTTCTGTTTGAATATTTTTGATGTTTTCATCCATTTGTTCATCCATCCATCCACCATTCATGCTTTTGTTTCCAGAGCATAACTCCAAAACCATTAAAGAGATCTCTCTGAAACTTGATACACATATTAGGCTAGTGGTCCAGATCTGCCCTTTGCTATTCATAATTCCTCAGTTCAACAATTTCTACTTTTTCATCTGTTTATCCTTCTGTCCTGCATTCACACTTCATTTCCAGAGCAGAACTCCAAAATCATTCAAGATATCTCTTTGAAACTTTGTACACATATTAAACTAGTGGTATAGATGTGCCTTTTGCTCTTTGGAAGTCTTCAGTTTTCAAAAAGAAATTTTCATTTTTATCCATCCATCCATCAGTCATACTTTGTTTCTAGGGTAAAACTCTACATCCATTCAGTGTGTGTGTGTGTGTTTTTATATATATATATATATATATATATATATATATATATATATATATATATATATATATATATATATATATATATATATAATCAGACTCATAATATAGGTGAGTCTTTTTCTATTGAGAGATCATCAATTTCAATATCTTCAAGTTTTTTTCCATCTATCTGTTCATCCATCCATCATACACACTTTCATTTCTGGAGTAAAAATCCAAAATTGTTCAAGATATCCCTACGAAATTTTATATACATGTACATAGATTAATGGTCAAGATGTGCCTTTCGCATTTTGGAATTTTTCAGTGAAAATGATACACAGAAAACTACATGCTGACTAGTACTTTGTTGTAATCCATCCACATGTCACCAGAAGTTAAATTACCAATATTGACCCAAATTAATCAAGTACACACGTGATGCCTATCACTTCCATGTATACTTTGTAAATATGAACTTTCTATGTATGAAATTTTTTAGAAATTCTTCAGTCTTTTAAGAGACATTTTGGCAGGGTAGGAGATATAGTTGACACCATCTTTTTAATCTTTCTTTTTCCTTTCAGATTTCAGCAGATGTGTTGTAAAGCATATCTCATCTTAAGAAAACATGCAGACTTAATCATTAACCTTTTGACTATGATGTTATCATGTGGAATCCCTGAACTTCAATCATTGGATGATATAAGCTATGTTCGCAAAACATTAGCTGTGGAAAAAACTGAAAAGGAAGCTGTGGAGTATTTTCTAGGTGAATTCCGTAATGCTTATGGTGATTCTTGGACAACAAAAATGGACTGGCTGTTTCATGCAATCAAGCACTTTTGATATCAAGGAAATGTGAAGTCATCAAATTATTCTGCAGTTAATTGCAAAAGCAATGCAGAGTCATCAAATAGTTGTAAAGCTATAGGTCAGAAAAATGCTGAGTTGTCAAAATATTCTGCAGTCATTGGTAAAAGAAATGTTAGGTCTGCAAATGTTTCTTCATTTAATGGCCAGGGACATCAGTGCCACATAAGATTATCTTTGATTGATTTCCACATATTCACTTAAATATCTCTATCAGGTGTTTTTAGCTTTCACAGTAAATTATCAATAGATTCCATGCTGTAAGAAACCATGTAATGTAAGAATTTTTTGTTGAGTAAATTCTTGGATTACATTTCTGAGGTTTGGTGCAAAGAATAAATTAAGGGGATAATAGACTTGGATTTGAGGATATTAATGGTGATTTTAACTGTTGCAAATTGAGTTTGACTGATGATGCAACAGTAGAACCAGTAAAAGGGATATTTTTTATAGTAAAATGGATATTTGTGACAGTAAAAGCACCATTAACGTAATCAGATTTCAAACAAAGGACTGTTGTTTCCATTCAAACACACAATTTTGAAATGTTTATAAAAAAATAGAAATTTCAATTTTCTTGGATACAACATTACAGGGAGGTGGATTTTACTGTGGTAAATTTTGAAGTTAGACTAATCAGAAATCACAATACATTCACAGGTGTGTTGGATATTGTAATTCAAGGAACATCTTATAAATAGGGACCTGAAATTATAGGTAGAAACTATTGCTATTTGGTTATCATAATTAGAAATTGGACATTTTTCATGTTTATCATTTTCAACATAAGCAAAGAAGTTATTATCTCAGGCATCAGTAGTAGATTTTAAACAAGTTACCTTAACATTATGAATGTACATGACAGTATCAAGGATATTTTAATTGCTGTATTAATAATGACTAGTTAAGAAACTGATTCACAGATCTGAAGCATCTGATGACCTACATAAGTGTATTGACCATTTTCCACTCATGTCTGTGTAGTATCCAATGAAATATACCCCACTACACAGTGAAATCTCAAGGATATACAGGTGTAATCAGGACTGAACTACACTGTGCTGTTGGGAAGTAGACTTCATTGATTTATGACCCATGATGTTACCACCTGCAGAGATATAGAGGTAATCCAAAAACTGATCAAGTAGAATCCACTCTTGAAGTGGAGTTGAGTTAAAGTTACACCTGGTGATAGAGGTAGAGCTAGAGAACTGACATTTCACAGGCACAGTTCATTGTACTACACTCAACATCACTCTCCCCCAACAGTAGTGACATATGGTCAGTTCACTCAATGTGTAATGTATCGGAACTAAATGTTTTACAGAATTGTACTATAACTTGTGAATTTTTTATGATTATACGAGGACATTAAAATTGCTTTATAAAGAGTTGCTACTTGTGAAACTGTTTCACATATACAGCTATTTACCACTCAGACGACATACTGGTTATGTTGTAAAAACAATTGGGTGCATGTATATTTATTTTTTTTTTACTAAAGGAGGAAGACTAATGAATCTAATATAAAAACATGTAAGAATGCATTTATATCGATGAGTAACTTATTTGGTGAAAACTTGTTTGATCACAGACTAAATACATTGGTCCCTCATTGTAATGTACCTTGGTATAACATAAGCTCTCATATCTTAAAAAGTGAGTATGGTCATGGATTATACTTGGTGACTGTCTGTATGTCTGTCCATTCATTTGACCTTTACCATGTTTCCTCATAAACTGCTGGGTGGAAATTTCACAAAACTTGGTATTTATCATGTTGTTATGGTTACCCTGCCACATGTAAGAGGGGTATTCTAATTCCTGGCTCCTCCCCTGGGTTCCCATGGAGAGGTAAAAGGTCAGATGTAAAATGAAAATTGCAAAATAGACTTCATACTTTAATGACATTTTAAATATTTTTTTGACTTTCAGCTGTATATGCAGTCATAGCAGGAAGAGATACCATATATGTAATGTATTTAGGGTTTTAAACTCTAGGTTACTGTTGGGGTTGGGGGTGAAGATTTATATTGTAATACAAAGTGTGGGGTTTTAACCTATAGGTTACTGTTGGGGTGGGGGGAGAAGATTTATATTGTAATATGAAGTGTGGTATTTTAAACCCTAGGTTACTGTTGAGGTGGGGATGAAGATTAATTGTAATACAAAGTGGGGTTTTTTAACCTCTAGGTTACTGTTGCGGTGTGACAGAAGATTAATTGTAATACGAAGTGTGGGGTTTGTAACCATGAGCAATCAAAGTTGATTTTGCTTTTTAAATTGCTTCATAATCAATTTTACATAATTATAAATCTTAGCTTGTTGTAACTTATTATAATGTGATTTCACATAAAAGTACCATAATATGTTTTTGTGTGGAAAGTAGCCATTGCCTTGCTTATAATGAACTTCAGTACAAGGCAAACTGTGTTTCTATTTATGGCTACCATGAATACTGCTTTTGTGTGGGAGTACTGAATTGTCAGTATGAAAGAATTCTACATAGCTCCCAAATTGAGATGGTTGTTATTTAATTTTATGATATATTTATACATTTTTATTTTTTTACCGATCTGCAATTTCATCAATAGCTAATGTATATACATAGTGTAGTACACCCTTTACACCAACAACTTGTGATTTTAATCTGATTACAGTGAAGGCATAAATATTAGATTAAATTGTGAAAAAAATTGAATTTTCGTCCTACTTCTTTCTTATATCCACTTCTTTTAATAAGTTGCCATGTCAACAGTTTGAGATGAAATATATATTGGTCCATCAGTTTGTCTTTCTGCCTTGAAGACCTTTCTCTTAACAACAGAGCTCCAAGGGATATTGCTGTTTGCATTAAATTTTACATATCAGAATTTTAGCACATAGCCAAGAGAGTTGGTCTCTGTAAAAAAAAGGAGAGAAACCCAAACCAGGAAACGTGTAGTAAATTATCTCACAAACACATTTTAATGCCATAATTATTGTATCCATATACATATGTATAACACAGAATATTTTATTTTTTCATCTTTTTGTATACTAATGTCTCAGCATCATACATTGTATTTTCAGGTGATGTGTGTGATTAAGAATTATATAGCAAGTGCTATATTATATGTTTAGAAAAGATTTAAAATTAGTCTAATATATTCTGTGTTCATACAGAAAAATAAAGATATTCAATTTGTACCGACTTGAAATGTCATTTGTCTGTGATGAATCAAAACATGCAAACTCTGTCTGTCTGGTTTTATGTCAATCTCTATCTCTCTCTCTCTCTCTCTCTCTCTCTCTCTCTCTCTCTCTCTCTCTCTCTCTATATATATATATATATTAGATCCTGAAATTTTAATGACTCTTGCCAGACATTTTCCCGGAAAATTATGTGTCAGGCATACATTTCTGAAATTTAATATAAAAACATTCAAAGAAGATATTAAAAGTTGTGTCAAAAGAGAAAACATTGATATACTTAATTATTAAAAATACGAGAAAAATGTGTCATTTTTGGTTCCAGATTTGCTGGTGCCTTAGTGTTAGTATTATCCCTCCATGATTAACTGTTTTCCTTTTGAAAGTAATTATTTATAAAGCTACATTTTTCTTTGAGAAAACTATATTATAGAATTTCACCCAGCAACAGTATTTTATTTCATTCTACTGTTTTCAAAAACTAATTTATAATTGACAAGCTGATTTGCTATCTTGAAAATATGTAACACCTAATAATCATGTATTTCTGGCAAAGACGGATGGTGAAGGTTTATTTGATCAGGTCCCCAAATAAGTCACTGAGGATGGTAGTAAAAGTTGCTTGTTGTAGCTGGTATCTTTTTTTCTTACTCTGGGCCTAGGCTTCACATGCTTTGCTAGATAGATGTCATGTGCGGACACACCTTGACACAAACCACATGGCATAAGGGACTGATCTAATGTCTATTAGTACTGTCCCTGGAACCGTCATTCAAATAACGAGTTTTTTTATAAGTCCAGGAGATTAGCTCTGGCACCTCTTTTGTCTTGCTTTTTATTGTTATAATGTGTTTAAACAATTGGGAAAACATACTGACCAAACAAGCTTTGTCAACAACACCTCTATTGATTGTCTGACAAAGAAACTAAATTAGACCTTGCCACTTTTTAACTGAGCTGAGTTGACAACATTTGTGTTGATTGTCCCACAAAAGAAACAATATGTAAACTAGACCTACTGTACTGTTAATTTTATTTTATTAGGATGTTTATTTAGCAGTTAAGTCGATAAACATATCAAAGACTAGTTGATATAATGATATTTTATAACTCCTATGACTGTTGCTTATAGTATGTCCCATTCAGAACCTATGATCTACCAGACAGAATTCAAATACAGGGGTTTTAGGATCTCTGATATATATATATATATATATATATATATAAGAATACAAATTAATAATATTATCATACAGGTTAGAGAATTTTTTTTTCAAACTTGGATCTGCAGGTTACAGCACCCATCACCTTGCCTGTAAGCAACAATCCCACCAATCCCTATACCATCTCGACCACATACACATCACCAAAAAATGATGCAGCAAAGTCAGTGGTATAGGCATTCATGTGTAGCAGACATACCCACATGTCGACCCAGTAATTAATTCTCATCTAAGAACACAGTCCATCTGGATTCCTACTACAGAAATCAAGGTATATATAAGTTGTTATAGTGAATTACAAATATACACCAAACAGAGCGGAAAGTGTTATCCATGGATCCTACAGGAAAATACTTGATAACATTAGCAGAATTTTTTAAATATGAATAAATAATATTATCATGCAGGTTAGAGAATTTTAATTTATACTTTATGGAGATTCTAACCTATATCTGTGGGTTATGCCACCCATCGCCTTGCCTGTAAGCACCAACCCCTATACCATCTCGACCATGCACACATCAGCAAAAAATGATGCTACAAAGTCAGTGGTATTGGCTCTTTGGACACTTAAATCATGATGAGACATCTAAGTGCTACTTCCGACAATTTCAGAGTGTTTTAGGTTGGTACAAATTCCAAACTCCTCCCAATAGAATGTTGGTCAATAACACCAATGCCTGTGCAGACTGTTGGTCTCCAGGATCAAACTTATTTTGAGTTGTCATCAAAGTAACTTTTGTCCCACCTGTGGTCACAATGTCTGGACATCTCCGGCATAAACTTTTGTTTAAAGTTTTTTTTAAAGGGCAATATCTTCTGTTTTGATCATAATCATCAGACTTTACCCACAAATACGTCAAAATATCCATTGTGATTGATGGCCAAGGAGCTCAAAAGTCATGGTTATAGGGGACAATTGTCTACATTATAGGTGGGTGAATCATTTCATACCACATCCATCTGCCCTTCTGTCCAGAACACAATCTCATCAGCACAACAAGTCCTGTAGTTTTTGATGGATTGCCATGAAACTAGGTAAATATTATGGTCATCACCTGAAGATACACATACCAAAAAAATCACTTTTCTCCCACAATTTTTATACGAGTTATTGGCCTTTTTTTCTTGTACCTGGATGCAATGTATGACACAATCTCATTATCACAGCTAGCCCTGCAGCTTTTTTATGGATTGGCATGAATCTAGGTAAATACATTCATCACCTGAAGATACACATCTCAACAAATCACTTTGCTTCTGTAGTTTTTATAAGAATTCTTGCCCTTTCTGTATTGTAGCTTAATGCAGTGTATGACACAATCTTGTAATTACAGCTATTCCCACATTTTTTAATGAATTGCCATGAAACTTGGTAACTATTATGGTCATCGTGTGAAGATGCACATATAAAAAAAATCACTTTGCTGCGAAAATTATTTATTGTCATCATTAAAGAATGGCATCCCTCATATAGAACAAATCTCAGATATGAAGTGGTATTGTGCTGATAACATGCAGTACAACATATCTGACTCATGCATACCTCAGAGTACATACCCTGCCTGTGTCCACTGACAGTGGAACACATTTTTGTCCAGTGTATTGACTTCCACCCTGTGAGACTGAAGTTTTTATGTGAACTCAGTTCAGAAACTTTATGATGATGTACCACTAGAGAAAATCTTGGAGTTTTGTAGAGAATGCAGTTTTGATAACAAAATTGAACCTTTATTTTAAATATTTGATACTTTTCACCTTTATCTTGTATTTTATATGCCTTTTTTTAGAATTATAACATCTTTTTCTTTTATCTTGTAGTACTTCATGTTTGCCTTTATTTGGAAGGGTTTATCTTCCTGAAGTTTTTAATTTTATTTTTTGCAGTTCTGAGTATTTGCAATTTTATGAGCGATATTCTTAATCAACACTTGGTAAATATTATGGTCATTTGAAGATATGCATATTGACAAATCACTTTGCAATTTTTGCTAGAGTTATTGCTCTTTTTGTCCTGCAGCTGAATGCAGTGTAATACAGAATCATGTGAACAAAATTTGTCATGCATTTTTTGGATCACTGTGAAACTTGGTATGTATTATAGTCATTATCTAAAGATGCACATATTGACACAACTTTATGTTGCCATGATTTTTGTAAGAGTTATTGCTCTTTCTGACAAATCTGGATGCATAATGTTACAGAATTTTGTTGCAGTTTTCAGTGGATTGCTGTTAAACTAAGAATATAGTCATCATCACAAGATATGGATGTTGACCAATCATTGTACTTGCACTACTGTCAGCAGAGTTGTGCCTTTTCTTATCTATAGATTGATGGTATATTTATTTTAGCAAATTGCTCACCCTCCTCTAGTTATTGACTACAATGACTGTTGTGTTATTGTATCCCACACTCTCTCTCCTTCAGCCTAAGTGGTAATGACGAATCAATTTGTAAGTCACTGAACCTTAAAGTGCCAAAGAGCAAATATATTGACTTTTTTTTATGAAATGCAGTTTATATAATAACACATTTTGACCCAATATTTTTAGAATTGTATATTTGTCACCTTTTTATTATATATTTCATAATGAAATATTGAAATGTATCAGCGTGTGAAAAAGTCGTATTGCCAGGATACTAGGAAGCTGCATCTTGGAATGATATTGGAATTTACAAAAGTTTTTATTTTTTATTTTTTTCTATGAGTTAGGGGTATGTAGGAATCTTCTTGTCCATCCATGCATCTAGCTGGCACACAATTTTGTTAGCAAAGCTTGTCCACCAGTTGTTTATGGATTGCCGTAAAAATGATCCCCATCATCATCTGAAGATGTGCACATCGACAAATCACTTTGCTCCTGCAATTTGTAATAGATCTCTTGCCCTTGTCTACTTGCAGCTGAATGAAGTGTATTACAGAAGCTTGTGAAAGCAACTAGTCTCAGAGTTTTTTTTATGGCTTTTTGTGAAACTTGGTGCATATTATAATCATCATCTGAACATGTACATATTGACAAATCATAGTGCTTCTGCAATTTTGGTTAGATTTTTTGCTTTTTTATACAGGAAGTAGATGTAGTGTACGACAGAATATTGCAAATGTAACTTGTCTCACATTTTTCAATTGATCACTATGAAACTTTGTACATGTTATGACAATTATCTGAAGAAACAATTACTGACAAATCACTTCTGAGTTATTGCCCTTTTTGTCCTGCAGCTGAATGCAATGTAAGACAGAATCATGTGAACAAAACTTATCTTGCAGTTTTGTTATGGATCACTGTGAATCTTGGTACATATTATTGTCCTTATCTAAAGATGTGCATATTGTCAAACTTTTGTGATCCTTTGATTTTTGTAATAGTTATTTACCCTTTTTGACTTGTGGCTGGATGGAATATATATTTTGTGAATGCAACTCTTATTGCAGATTTTAGTGAATTGCGGTTAAACTTAGTAAATATGGTCATCATCAAAAGATATGCATGCTGACCAGCAGTCACATCTTCGCTAGTCAAAGGTAGTCAATGCACTTCGTTCTACATCAACATTGGCATATTTAGCTTAGCTGAAATTTTTTTTTTTTTCAAAACATTTTAATATGTGCCCTCTTGCAGATAAAAAGAGTCCCTGCTCATAGCAAGCGAAATCAAGTAACCAATGAGAGACCTCGTTACGTGACCTTGTCAGGTATTCAATAAGGCGATTTCCACGATGTCCACAGGCATTGACTCAGAATTAAACGTTCCTTAAAAAGTTTAAATTGGAGAAAATTCCGTGCGACATGTGTCGTTGTGTAGGGAGGCCATACTGATTATTCCTAACAATCTCCCAAATTAAACATAACAAGGGATCTGATTGAATCAGTTTCTTTCAGCTGGAATCAGAACACAATTAATACTTCCGGGAATGTAGTCCGAGTCTATTTTTAGATAATTTTTTCCTCTCTCATTTTGGTGGTGATGTATGCATTAGATTTAGTCATTCTTAGTATTGATTTAAAGGAAATTGGTTATTGTTTAGAATATGAGCATTATAGTGTGGTTGTCTGTGTGTATTTTGGCGACAGTGCACCAGTGAGTAATGAGGCATTGGTGCTGATCCGGAAGTGAAACTGTGACTCATTGCACTTTGCTTTGTTTCCAGTCCAGCCATTCACAAGAATGCCGGTTAACCTTTGACAAGAACTTCAGCGTGAGTTCATCTTTGAAGATACTTTACAGTAACATATGATTTATTAGGATTTGGACACAGTGGAAAGTTCAGTACTGACAAACAAATGTAGAGACTATATATGAAAATTAATTGTGGTCTAAGGCCAGCTGCATCCAATCAGATAGCATAACAGTAGATACCTGTTTCAGCTAGCTAAATATGCCACGGGTTGATGTAGTACGAAGTGATTCGACGACACGTCTAGCGAAGATGGACCAATCATTGCACTCGCACTATTTTCAGATGAGTGGTGCACTTTTTCTTTACTATAGACTAACCTCCATCATGGGGGTATGGGTGGAATGCAGGATTGGCAGGGGTGTAATGACGCGAGCGAATTTCTCACTATTCATCTAGTTTGATCTGACAGTACTACCTATTATTTCTATGGATGAATTGACATCAGACAAAGTAAAGATATTTACAATGGGATATAAACATGACTATTGGTGTGGAGGTCAAAACGTTAAGACCAAGGTCACAGTGGTCATTTTCTTATATTATATTTTGGGGAAGAAAAAAAACCCAACCTTATATCATGTGTCTATGGCTAGGCACCATAGACCTTTAACCAGATTCACCAATATATACGGCACAGTCTTGGGAATGATGGATTCAAGCTTTGAAGGTCAAGGTCACAGAGTGAACTGTCGCTTAGTTTTTCGGGGTAAAACGTTAAGAGCTGTATCAAGGGGTTATATCTTTTGTTTCCATAATGTATTATCAGATTTGTCAGATATTATCAGATGAATGGAGTGGTTATTAGATTGATGATCAAGGCCACGGATTGTTTAGTCTGGCGGTATCATTTTGTTTAAGTTAAATTTTGACGGGTACAATTTTACAAGTTATAAATTACAGTTCAATGTTTGCTATATCCAGCATTTAAATCTCATTATTTTGCATTACTTTTTGGCGAATTCATACGAAACTAAGACAAAAGCAAGAACAGGCATTTCTGTAAGATTTTGGCAAATGTCAACTTATGGTGGTATTGACGTTTGCAGAGAAGCAAGAACACTACCTGTATAGTAGTTTGTTCCTCCACCTCCCCCCTATTCCCGCCCCCCTCCCAAAAAGAAAAATCAGAGCAAAAACATTCAGTTTAGAAGTCGTTATCCTAGGTGCCTGTTTAAACACTCTCAATGTTATTTGTTTTATTTGTCTAGTTATTTGAAATAAAAAGCCTAGCCAACCAGAAAAATGAATTTATTATTATTATTATTATTATTATTATTATTATTATTATTATTATTTTCTTTCATCGGACAACAAACAGCTTTTTTGCTTTCATTATTGAAGTTTTAAAAATTATAAGCATAAATATTGAGTCAATAACCTATTTGAATGCACAGAATGGGAATTCTGATTTGTCATCACCGGAAATGACTTATGGCATGAGCCGTTGTGCGTCGTGTTTCGTCAACTATTGCTATTTTAAACTTCTTCTCAAAAACCACTGTTCCAGTTTTGATGAAATTTGGTACAGAGCACACTGGCATGAAGGGCTTTCAAATTAATACAAATAATGCTCATTTGTTATTGAATATGGACACCGTTACTAAATAAAAATATAGTAAAAACCATTTAAATTACTTTAAAACAACAACAACAATCTGCAGAACTGTGTCTGTCAACTATTGCCATTTTAACGTCTTCTCAAAACCACTGGACGAGTTTTAATGAAATTAATCAGAAAGCATCTTGGCAGGAAGACCTTTCAAATGTGTGCAAATAATGCCGATGCGAGTTCAAATACTGCTACTGGTACTAAAAATAGTAAAGCCCCCTGTTACTAACAATAGAACATCACTGTTACTAACAATAGAAACACCACTGTCACTAAAAGTAGAAAAACATTTAAACGACTGCTTCTCCCAAACCGCTAAACAGAATTGACCAAATTTGACAGAAAGCTTCCTGTCATAAAGACCTTTCGAGTTTGAACAAGTGATACCGATCCACCATTAACTATAACTAAAAACAGAAGAAAAATTAAACAGCATCTTCTCGAAAACCGCTGAATATAATTTGATAAAACTTGATGGAAAGCTTCCTGTCATAAAGACCTTTCAAATTTAGGATGCCAATCCGTCATAAAGTATGGCCACCGTTACTAAAAACAGAAACAACTTCAAACAACTTCTTCTCAAAAACCGCTGGACAGAATTTGATAAAATTTGACAGAAGGATCCATGGCATAGAGAGCTTTCAAATTTATACAAATGATGCTTTTCCGCAATCAAATACGACCGTTGCTACTAAAAATATAATAATCTTAAAATAACTCTTTGTACAAAACTGTTAAATAGATTATGACAGAAAGCATTCTGGCATGAAGACCTTCAAATGATGTGTACAAAAGATTCCGATCCGCCATCCAATATAACCACAGTTACATCAAAAAAAAAAAAAAAAAAAAAAACCTTTAAACGACTTATCAAAACATGCTGAATAGAATTTGACCAAATTTTAAAGATTAAATCCTGGCAAAATGGCCTTTCATGTTTGTACAACTCATTACTAAAAATATAAAAATCTTGAAACGACTTCCCCTCCAATCCCGTTGAATATAATTTGACAAGACTCGACAGAGTGTATTCTGGCATGAAGACATTTCAAGCATATACAATTGATGCTAATCCAACATCAAATATGGCTGCCGTTACTAAAAATATAGAATAAAACCCCTTTAAACGACATCCTTTCCAAATTCTCTGCATAGAATTTGACCAACCTTGACAGAAAGAATCCCGGCATAAAGACATTACAAATTTGTACAAATAATGATAATCCATCATCAAATCTGGCCGACATTACTATTAATAAAAAAAAAACATTTAAACGATTTTTTTCTAAAAAAACATTTCTCAACTGAATATGGCCAAATCTGACAGAACATCCTGACACAAAGGGCTTCGAAATTTGTACAAATGACGCCGATCAATTACTAGAAGTTATAAAACATCTCCACAACGTTGTCTAAAAAAAACTGCTGAACAGAACAAAATTGGACCAACTTTGACACTAAGCATCAAATATGGATGAAGATAAAAAAATAAATAATAATAATTAAGAAACCTTGAAACAATTTCTTCATAACATATGCAATCAACATTATTGGAAGAAATTTTAACAGAAATCATCATACTAACCCAGAGTTCCTGGTCAGCTGCTCTTGAATTTGGATATTAAGCAAATGTCAGACAACTTGTGCCTCTTGTTCAGTGATGAAACAAGGAATTTGGTCACTTTCGTTCTTTTTGCTCTGGCCCTGTATACTTACGTGATTTCATCATATACAAATCCTAATCCCTACCGAAAGAACTGTGCACACATCGCCTGAGGTCGTCACGCTTACCAGGGTGACATTTCAATAATATAGATGCCACTGTCTGGAATGTGCTATTGGAAGTGAAGCTTCTGACATGTCTACTGAACAGTGGAGAGAGAGAGAGAGAGAGAGAGAGAGAGAGAGAGAGAGAGAGAGAGACAAAGGTGGACAGACATACATAGATTACATCGATGGGTGGGATTTCTAATTCCACATGTGTGCATTGACTTAGCTCTCAGCTTATTGTGACACGTTGCTAATAAAGCAATCATTATAAAAAATGATGTATAATTGATAAATATGCTGAGCATAATTCAGTAATCGTAACGTCGCATGAAACAGAATAATAACAGTTTAGTTTATATTGTTTACACGCCAGTAAAAGTTATCCTTTTATATGAACACTACTTGGAACAGAACCAACCTCGTGTTCTCGGTTGAAATGTATCATATTATTCTCAACTTGATACAATTCACCTTTATATATCCCCAGAAAACAAACTTTGATCCGCGGCGTGAAACCGACTGTCAGGTGAAGGATAGCAGGCTCTCTTGTGCATCTTATTTCTGCATTAAGCATGGATCCTGAAAAGTAGACTGCGTGGAAAAAATCGATTATCAAGCATATATAGAAAAGTATGAGAGGTCTCACTGCAGTTCTGTTTTTGTTGCTTCACCTGCGACATTACTGTGAAACATATGTAACACTCTTGTAAAGGCATCGACGTTTAAACGTTGAATTTTTGTAAGTTAGATACACAGGGTATATAAAAAAAAAAAAAAAAAACACATAAAAAACTTATACACCTCCACCCACCCTGTCTCTCTCTCTCTCTCTCTCTCTCTCTCTCTCTCTCTCTCTCTCTCTCTCTGTTGAATAAAATATGTACAGTTCACAGAATCCTAAAACTTTCACGCATAATGTAGTCTGATTAGTCACTGCATTAGCTGATTAAATAAGGTCTAACAATTACAGTTAAAAATACTGTGACCAGCTTCCGTGATTTCCTATCTAATTAAAGTATATCTTGAAAGTTGATTGTTTTATTTTTAGATACTCTTAGTCTGATTGTGCATACCAATCTTCCTGTTTACAGTGAAACCTCTCTATAAAGGACAGTAAAAGATAAATGATATTGTTATACAGGTGAGCTTTACATTATGGAATTCCCCAAATGCACATTACAAATATACATACACACAAACATGCAGTTTTCATATTTTTTTCTTTATAAAACCAATGATTGGGCCTACCCTAAGTGGCTAGAGTGCTTGACTCGTGTCGAGAATGGTACGGGTTCAAACCCTGTTCAGTCAAGACCAGGTCGGATGCTGTCGCTAGTCTCTGAGCAAGACACTTTAATCTAATAGGTTTAGCACAATATAACACGTCATGTGTTGCCGTGCTATTAATCAATCCAATCAATCAATCAATCAATCAATCAATCAATCAATCAATCAATCAATCAATCAATCAATCAATCAATCAATCATAAAACAACTTTACTCATTAATCAGTATTTACAATGGTTTCATCCAAGTTAAGTCCCAAGATATATTTGTACAAGTTACTAGGTGAATAATAAGTTGTCTCATGAGTGTTCGAAATAGACAATTTTACTCTAATTATTATTTTAGGTTTTCCTTCAGGGATTAAATTAAATGTCTTTTTAAAACAGGCTTTCTTTATATATAGAGGTACCTTTAGACAGTTTCCAGGCAATCAATTGATTGACACTGCAACACATGTTGTCGTTCTTTTTGCTAGTGAGTTCATGACAAACCAAGTTCTGTACCAACTTAACATTACTGTGAACAATATTAATGTTTTCTTTTTCGTATGTATGTGCATTCCAACTCAACTTTGGTTTCTGGTTTGTTTGCTAGTGAGCTTCCAACCAGCGTATACCAATTTCTCTCCCAGCAATACTATGTACAATGTTAAAGTTTTGTATGTATGTATGTATGTATGTATGTATGTATGTATGTATGTATGTATGTATGTATGTACTGACTTGTCTTCTTAGTATTCTACAAAAGCGCAAAAGAAAGAAAGAAAGAAAAAAAAAAACAAAAAAACAACAACAACAACGATATAAGTTTTAGAAATAAGTGTAATGTGTCTTTGATATAAAAAAGCTGATTTATACATCGATTTTAGACTTCCTTTCACATGATAACCCAGACAAAAAAAGTTGAAAGGTAACATAATTGTATTCCTACAATTTGTACATAGGGAAAACTGCTTTTGTACTAGAATATTAGTTCTCATTGAACATATGGTAGTAGTAGTGTGCGGCACTCTAGGGCATAAAGGGGGCTTCATGTTAAATAGGGTCAACAGATTAAAGACCCAAAACAGGAATTTAACATAGGCGCCATCTTGAAAGGTATGTTTTCTAACAGTGTAGCATTAGATGACGGTCTACACCCCGAAACGGAAAACCCTATTACGTCATTGGCTTCAACAGGAGGAATCTGTCTGTTTTGTAACAGTGTTGCGTTTATTTGGATGGAAATGTGTGAGTTTGTCTGCCCTCTAAATAAAAGGCCCTAGTTTGTTTGTTTGCTTGACAAGTATAGGGACATAAAAGTACATTGAAGTTGTGTATCTTAACAGGAGGATGTGTCAGAGAGAGAGAGAGAGAGAGAGTTAAAAAGGAGTCCTGTGTTTAATAGGGGTAAATCTTTACGGAGAAATACGGGAAATTAACATTAGGGCTCCATGTTGAAAGGTATGTTCTTAACAGGGTAGCATAAGGCGAGAGGCTGCAACTAGAATGGGAATACCATATGACGTCATAAGTTTCACATGAAGAGTTGGTCTGTTGGTGCTATTCAGAGGGAACCAGTCTAGCCCGAATCGGTCTGTTTTGTTTTAAACGTGTTGGTTCTAATTTGGAGGGAAATGTAATGGGTTGGAGTCTGTCGACCGGGAAAATGGGAGTTTGGCTGCCCTCTAAATGAAAGTGTTGGCTCTGTTTTTGAGGTAAATAATGTAATTGGTTAGAGTTTGTCAACAGAGAAAATAAGATTTTGTCTGCACTCGATCTGTTTCGTTTTTTGTTCTCTCTCTCTCTCTCTCTCTCTCTCTCTCTCTCTCTCTCTCTCTGACACACCCTCCTGTTAAGATGCACAACTTCAGTGTACTTTTATGTCCCTATACTTATCAAAAAAAAAAAAAAAAAAACTAAACAAAAACAAAACAAAAAAAAAACAAAAAAAAAAACGAAAAACAAACAACTAGGGCCTTTTATTTAGAGGGCAAACAAACTCACACATTTCCATCCAAACACATGCACCACTGTTACAAAACAGACGTATTCCTCCCGATGAAGCCCATGACGTAATAGGGTTTTTCCGTTTTGGGGTATAGAGCGTCATCTAATGCTACACTGTTACAAAACATACCTTTCAAGATGGCGCCTATGTTAAATTCCCGTTTTGGTCTATAATCTTTTGACCCTATTTAACATCGAGCCCCCCTCCCCCTTATGCCTTCGAGTGCCACACACTACTACTTATGGTATCTACGAAAACATCACCTGATATACAAGGATGTAATGACTGACCCAGGAAGTGGACAATTTTTCTGTCGTCAATAGCGGGTAGACCCGTGTCTACTGAACTATATCATCTCCACCTAAAATGTGCGCTTTAAAATACATCATTTGTCACCCCACAAGGTAAATACCAATTTACAATTTTCTCATTCGAACAAGACGGTGCATATAAAATGTCACTCAACCAATTAGGGGAAGTGCGTAGCACCGTTAAATTTACAAATTCATTGAAATGTACAAAACTTATACATTTGAATGGAATACGCTAATCCAGTCTAAAAGTTGTATCCTTCTGGCAAATATCCAGGCGCAGGCATGGTATATACATGTTCCTTGCATTATTGTGCCCTTCCCCGAAGTGAAAGTATGTCACAGTGATATACTTTCCCTACATTAATTACATCGTTGTGCGCAAGCTATACCCAGTGTCAGACAAACACCAGTGTACAGGCGAGCGTGACTGTCTTTCTAACAATTCTTGTTATATAAGTAACAAGTTTTCACATATTTGGTTAAGTTTTATATACATAGCCGTATTCCATTCAAATGTATATGTATATAAAACTTAACCAAATATGTGAAAACTATTAACCTGACTGCGGACGACCCGTCTCTGGCTTGGATATAGCACTAGCTCTCCTGTGTAGGTGCTTTCTCCTCTGGTGTTTTCCGTATATACGAAAAGAATTTGGTTGCATATGCAACGTCAACTATAACACTACATCATTTACAAACGTACAAACATTTTGTTACATACGTCAAAATTAGGTACCAACAGATGTTTAAAACGTTGGTTAAAGATCTTAAGAAATACTTATATGTGACAAGATTATCATACAATTGTGTAACGCTTATTATGCCTATTCATTTTCTGTAATTAACGTATTTTTAATATTTAAAACAAATTACTTCACTAAATTCACCTAATTATGAAGGATTCCATACACATCAGATTCATTAAACTACATTGCACAAGTAAAATACCTGTATATGCCTTTTCAAATACGATCTATTTCGAGAATTTTTTCGAATTTTCTAATCCATATAATTTCCAGATACACAATTTGCATGGTTTACAAGTGTTATAATTTGAATGCACGGTAAGGCTAGATTTTAAAATTTTAGTCACGGCTTGTTCTAAATGTTGTACACTTCGGTTTCTGCCGATACTTTTTTCGACCCAGGAAGTATTGAACTAACTCTGTCAGTATCTGGTTGACACGTATTGTCCTCAAAATCACTTACGTCAATTTGAGAATTCTACAACTAGGAAGAGATGCATAGACTAATTTTCAATTTACCAACAGTGTCATATTAACATTTTCTAAAATCCAGAGTGAGTTCTTTGGAATAGAAGTTTGTTTCAGAGATTTTTGCACACAAATAAAAAGTTGGCGACTCAGAAAGACAGACAAATGGATGGACACGAAAAACAAAGAAGCAAAGAAACAAAATAGGCAAGTTTATTCAATTTGGGTTTTAATTTTCTTTTACAAATAATCCGCATTATTTTGTCGCCCTTACTACATCAACAGTAACTTTTCATTTGTTACCAATCAAGGTACATGACCCTTATAACTGATTAATGGCGTAGAAAAGCAACGTTCAGAGCATAGCACGAAGTTGGCTCCAGAAGCAAACGACTCGATCTTAACTGCGTATTTCTGTTTACAGGAACATCATCGATGTCCAATTTTCACACAAATAATTTGAAACAAATCCCATTACGGTCACACTACTTATTCAATTAAACGTTATTCATTGCCGTCGATTGCACATCGTTCTCTAAATTGGTATGCTAAGTAACAACGATAGGCTGTGATGAGATGGACTTCGCTGAGAACCATTTACCCAGATAAGGAACCACTAATTGTCATAGGTGTTGGGACCGTGAATTGAACTCGAGACCGCGTAGGGATGAAGAGAGTATGATGCCACTGCGCTATTCGGGCCCATAAATGACACATTCCTTAATACTATTGCGAAATATGCAAGTAACATACATTGTTGTCTATCCAGTTAGTAAGTTTACTAAGTGTCAGAGTGAGCAACCGTGTATAGTTAGTTACACCTTAGATATATAGATAAATATATACTTTCATGTACAGGATGATTGATCATGTAAATTATTAATGAGGTTGTGGTTTTCATGTATATTTTATGCAAGCTCTCTCCCTTTCCTCCCCCCCCCCCTCTCTCTCTCTCTCTCTCTCTCTCTCTTTTACAATCTCCTGACACATTTATGAATAACAGTTATGTTAGTTTTTCTTTAGTCTGGTAATTTTGTTATTATTTTGATGTCCTATTGTGAGTATATCGCATTTATAAAATATTATAAATCGTTAACGGTGAGCCCAAAACTCTCAACATTCACACCTTAATGTATCTGGGGTAATTTAAAAAATAGCAATCGTTTACTTTATACATGTACCCTGAAAATTGTTCATACTGTTTCTTCTGTGCTTTGAAATCAGATAATAACACTATGGATCTTTTCACTATTGAATTATCACACGTTTATCCCTTTGTCTGCAATTTTGGAGGTCAACTGAGATTTTTACAAGAGAAATGCAATGGAACTTAAATTAAGCAAAATATCGACGAAGCCAGTTTACTTCAATATAATTCCTTCTTGTAACCTTGAAGAGCAATTACATATATATGCAATATGAATTGCATCTAAATATGTAGTCTCTGTTATTCATCGATGCTTAACA
The DNA here is from genome assembly GCA_029931535.1 of Margaritifera margaritifera. Lineage (NCBI taxonomy): Eukaryota > Metazoa > Mollusca > Bivalvia > Unionida > Margaritiferidae > Margaritifera > Margaritifera margaritifera. The sequence continues at coordinate 4,186,991 of JAQPZY010001662.1, read as the reverse complement.
GGGGAACTCCCGATAAAATTGCGTGTTGTGAAAAGGGGACACATCCTCAGTATGAATGATTTTTCGAATCTTCATTCATATTGGATGTCGTTATCAAAATAGGTGTATCTATTACCTGTATATTTGTTAAGTGAGTGTTTTCAGGTCACACCAGAACAGACGCTGCATAGGTAAGTAGCAGTTTGATTTATGTAGGTAAGATTACATTTTATTCGAGAACTAATTTGTCTGATTTAAGGTGTCAAATTTGGAAAACAGTGTCTTTAAGAATGTAGTGCTTTAATATTTTTATGATTTACAGAAAATGGTAACAAGTGGGTGATCCTTTAAATCATCATAATTACTCTGTGTTCTTAAGCACCAGACCGCACAAACAATCCACAGATACATCTACATTACTGAGAAAACATTCATCCAATAAGCCTAAAGGTATCTATCTATCTGTGTGTCTGTCCATCTATCAATCGGTGTTTTGTATGTCTGTATATGGATTTATATATGTTTGTGTGCCTGTACGTATGTATGTACGTATGTATGTATGTATATATATATATATATATATATATATATATATATATATATATATATATATATGTATGTATGTATGTTTACTGCGTCCATGTGGAATTTTGTGCGGGATGACCAACAAACTGATTGCATGTGTCCCATAGCACTCGTTTCACATATACAAATCTCCTTCCAAACTTCCGTAATGTGAGCCATCATGAACTACGTCCTACCAGGAAGAACTGTTTCACGATATACTTGACTTGATTTAAAGTTTGGTGTGTACAAGTTATACTAGTAATCTATTGATATATTTGCTTACATAACAAACATCTTTTCAACAAGGTGCGTGTATTGTTGATAACAAATATTTCTTTGCAGCTAAACTATCAGTATTCTGCAAATCACAATATTTTAGCGTCAGTAAATTGTAGCGAATCTTTCATTTTAGTGCATTAGTCGGCGAAATACCTATGTTTAAAAATACATTGTTATCTTAGTTGATCAACAGTGATATATGCTGCTACGCTATGAGATGACTTGAAGTGTGGTCGCATTATTCCAACGAGATGAAAAACCGACTATGACACGAATCGCTGTAGACAATGAAGGATATTAAAATAATATTGTAGATAAAATATCAATCTTAGTATTTATTTAAAGCAACATCACCAAGTATATCTGTTCACTCGTTGGTGTTACATCCACAGTGTATCATGGCACTAAAATGGTGCTTCAAATAATTAACACCTGTTAACTGTCCGTACGGTCAGACGTCGCCGGTAAGATGTTACATATATTTGAATCACATAATGTTAACGAGGATAACATTTTGGCGAAAATGAGTGTTCACTTTCAATTTTCTAGATAGCATGCAATGAAGAAAATAGCAGCTGGAAGACCGATTAAATCTGGGATGTGGTTATTCCAGCACGGTTATACGAGTTGGGTTGTATACGGATTCCCCTTCCCGCCGGCCTCGAGTAGTCTCTTTAGTCTATGAGGTGTTGCACTTTAAGTTTGTTTGTTTGTTTGTCTGTTTTGTGCTTACCAACATATTAAAATATGAAAGGTAATACCATGTTGAGGCAATATGAATAAAGTGTCGTGAATAAAGTGTCCACCCACGGCGGCCAACCAAGCTTTCCCTGGGACGGATTCGAACCCACACTGTTCTGATCGTGCATGCTAAACACTGAGCCACTGCGGTTCCACTGTAAGGTTGAAAACGTCTCGAGGGTCCCGTGTTTAGTAATAGTGCTTATCCCTTTGTACATCGTGTAAATTCAGCCACTGGGAGTGCACCACTGCCGTGAATGGGATGTAAGTCCATCTTAGGTTACCCCCTACCCCATTCAGCAGATTCTTGTACCCAGTTTCAATCCACGTTTATAACCGGATTTACTCGCAGATGCTAGATTAAGTGTCTTGCTGAAGGGCACCACCGCAATGGCACCGGCAGGGTTGCAACCCACATACTTCTG